>CM041801.1:34842538-34905038 GCA_023376895.1 Aspiorhynchus laticeps
AGCTTCAATGACAAATACTAGTTTAGAGCTTCTAAGAACACTAATGCTTTGTTTAGTGCAACTAAGCAAAAGAAGAGACAGCAAGGAAACAGATGCTGAAAAGCTTCTCTCTCAGTGAGAGAAAGTTGGTTTATGCAATTTTAGGAGTAAAACTCAAATACATGAAAGATGTTTATTTCTCATGAAATGAAATGTTATTTGCAATGCAGAAGACAGATTTTCATGTTTTAGAGCTTTTTTGCAGAGCAAGTCATGTTAGAGCTTCAATGCATAAAATCACTAGTTTAGAGCTTCTAAGAACACTAATGCTCTGTTTAGTACAACTAAGCAAAAGAAGAGCAAGCAAGGACACAGATGCTGAAAAGCTTCTTTCTCAGGGAGAGAAAGTTGGTTTATGCAATTTTAGGAGTAAAACTCAAATACATGAAAGATGTTTATTTCTCATGAAATGAAATGTTATTTGTAAGGCAGAAGACAGAATTTCTTGTTTTAGAGCTTTTTTGCAGAGCAAATCATGTTAGAGCTTCAATGCACAACATCACTAGTTTAGAGCTTCTAAGAACACTAATGCTCTGTTTAGTGCAACTAAGCAAAAGAAGAGACAGCAAGGCCACAGATGCTGAAAAGCTTCTTTCTCAGTGAGAGAAAGTTGGTTTATGCAATTTTAGGAGTAAAACGCAAGTACATGAAAGATGTTTATTTCTCATGAAATTAAATGTTATTTGTAATGCAGAAGACAGATTTTCATGTTTTAGAGATTTTGCAGTGCAAGTCATGTTAGAGCTTCAATGCACAAAATCACTAGTTTAGAGCTTCTAAGAACACCAATGATCTGTTTAGTGCAATTAAGCAAAAGAAGAGACAGCAAGGCCACAGATGCTGAAAAGCTTCTTTCTCAGTGAGAGAAAGTTGGTTTATGCAATTTTAGGAGTAAAACTCAAGTACATGAAAGATGTTTATTTCTTATGAAATTAAATGTTATTTGTAATGCAGAAGACAGCTTTTCATGTTTTAGAGCTTTTTTCAGAGTAAATCATGTTAGAGCTTCAATGTACAAAATTACTAGTTTAGAGCTTCTAAGAACACTAATGCTCTGTTTAGTGCAACTAAGCAAAAGAAGAGAAAGCAAGGAAACAGATGCTGAAAAGCTTCTCTCTCAGTGAGAGAAAGTTGGTTTACGCAATTTTAGGAGTAAAACTCAAATACATGAAAGATGTTTATTTCTCATGAAATTAAATGTTATTTGTAAGGCAGAAGACAGATTTTCATGTTTTAGAGATTTTGCAGTGCAAGTCATGTTAGAGCTTCAATGCACAACATCACTAGTTTAGAGCTTCTAAGAACACTAATGCTTTGTTTAGTGCAACTAAGCAAAAGAAGAGACAGCAAGGCCACAGATGCTGAAAAGCTTCTTTCTCAGTGAGAGAAAGTTGGTTTATGCAATTTTAGGAGTAAAACGCAAGTACATGAAAGATGTTTATTTCTCATGAAATGAAATGTTATTTGTAATGCAGAAGACAGATTTTCATGTTTTAGAGATTTTGCAGCGCAAGTCATATTAGAGCTTCAATGCACAAAATCACTAGTTTAGAGCTTCTAAGAACACTAATGCTCTGTTTAGTGCAACTAAGCAAAAGACGAGAAAGCAAGGAAACAGATGCTGAAAAGCTTCTCTCTCAGTGAGAGAAAGTTGGTTTATGCAATTTTAGGAGTAAAACTCAAATACATGAAAGATGTTTATTTCTCATGAAATGAAATGTTATTTGCAATGCAGAAGACAGATTTTCATGTTTTAGAGCTTTTTTTGCAGAGCAAGTCATGTTAGAGCTTCAATGCATAAAATCACTAGTTTAGAGCTTCTAAGAACACTAATGCTCTGTTTAGTACAACTAAGCAAAAGAAGAGCAAGCAAGGACACAGATGCTGAAAAGCTTCTCTCTCAGTGAGAGAAAGTTGGTTTATGCAATTTTAGGAGTAAAACTCAAGTACATGAAAGATGTTTCTTTCTCATGAAATAAAATGTTATTTGCAATGCAGAAGACAGATTTTCATGTTTTAGAGCTTTTTTGCAGAGTTTTTAATGTTAGAGCTTCAATGCATAAAATCACTAGTTTAGAGCTTCTAAGAACACTAATGCTCTGTTTAGTGCAACTAAGCAAAAGAAGAGACAGCAAGGCCACAGATGCTGAAAAGCTTCTTTCTCAGGGAGAGAAAGTTGGTTTATGCAATTTTAGGAGTAAAACTCAAAAACATGAAAGATGTTTATTTCTCATGAAATGAAATGTTATTTGTAAGGCAGAAGACAGATTTTCATGTTTTAGAGATTTTGCAGTGCAAGTCATGTTAGAGCTTCAATGCACAAAATCACTAGTTTAGAGCTTCTAAGAACACTAATGCTCTGTTTAGTGCAACTAAGCAAAAGAAGAGACAGCAAGGCCACAGATGCTGAAAAGCTTCTTTCTCAGGGAGAGAAAGTTGGTTTATGCAATTTTAGGAGTAAAACTCAAATACATGAAAGATGTTTATTTCTCATGAAATGAAATGTTATTTGTAAGGCAGAAGACAGATTTTCATGTTTTAGAGATTTTGCAGTGCAAGTCATGTTAGAGCTTCAATGCACAAAATCACTAGTTTAGAGCTTCTAAGAACACCAATGATCTGTTTAGTGCAATTAAGCAAAAGAAGAGACAGCAAGGCCACAGATGCTGAAAAGCTTCTTTCTCAGTGAGAGAAAGTTGGTTTATGCAATTTTAGGAGTAAAACTCAAGTACATG
The DNA here is from genome assembly GCA_023376895.1 of Aspiorhynchus laticeps. Lineage (NCBI taxonomy): Eukaryota > Metazoa > Chordata > Actinopteri > Cypriniformes > Cyprinidae > Aspiorhynchus > Aspiorhynchus laticeps. Next base: position 34,845,313 of record CM041801.1, read on the forward strand.
AAAGATGTTTATTTCTTATGAAATTAAATGTTATTTGTAATGCAGAAGACAGCTTTTCATGTTTTAGAGCTTTTTTCAGAGTAAATCATGTTAGAGCTTCAATGTACAAAATTACTAGTTTAGAGCTTCTAAGAACACTAATGCTCTGTTTAGTGCAACTAAGCAAAAGAAGAGAAAGCAAGGAAACAGATGCTGAAAAGCTTCTCTCTCAGTGAGAGAAAGTTGGTTTACGCAATTTTAGGAGTAAAACTCAAATACATGAAAGATGTTTATTTCTCATGAAATTAAATGTTATTTGTAAGGCAGAAGACAGATTTTCATGTTTTAGAGATTTTGCAGTGCAAGTCATGTTAGAGCTTCAATGCACAAAATCACTAGTTTAGAGCTTCTAAGAACACTAATGCTCTGTTTAGTGCAACTAAGCAAAAGAAGAGACAGCAAGGCCACAGATGCTGAAAAGCTTCTTTCTCAGGGAGAGAAAGTTGGTTTATGCAATTTTAGGAGTAAAACTCAAATACATGAAAGATGTTTATTTCTCATGAAATGAAATGTTATTTGTAAGGCAGAAGACAGATTTTCATGTTTTAGAGATTTTGCAGTGCAAGTCATGTTAGAGCTTCAATGCACAACATCACTAGTTTAGAGCTTCTAAGAACACTAATGCTTTGTTTAGTGCAGCTAAGCAAAAGAAGAGACAGCAAGGCCACAGATGCTGAAAAGCTTCTTTCTCAGTGAGAGAAAGTTGGTTTATGCAATTTTAGGAGTAAAACGCAAGTACATGAAAGATGTTTATTTCTCATGAAATGAAATGTTATTTGTAATGCAGAAGACAGATTTTCATGTTTTAGAGATTTTGCAGCGCAAGTCATATTAGAGCTTCAATGCACAAAATCACTAGTTTAGAGCTTCTAAGAACACTAATGCTCTGTTTAGTGCAACTAAGCAAAAGACGAGAAAGCAAGGAAACAGATGCTGAAAAGCTTCTCTCTCAGTGAGAGAAAGTTGGTTTATGCAATTTTAGGAGTAAAACTCAAATACATGAAAGATGTTTATTTCTCATGAAATGAAATGTTATTTGCAATGCAGAAGACAGATTTTCATGTTTTAGAGCTTTTTTTGCAGAGCAAGTCATGTTAGAGCTTCAATGCATAAAATCACTAGTTTAGAGCTTCTAAGAACACTAATGCTCTGTTTAGTACAACTAAGCAAAAGAAGAGCAAGCAAGGCTACAGATGCTGAAAAGCTTCTCTCTCAGTGAGAGAAAGTTGGTTTATGCAATTTTAGGAGTAAAACTCAAGTACATGAAAGATGTTTATTTCTTATGAAATTAAATGTTATTTGTAATGCAGAAGACAGCTTTTCATGTTTTAGAGCTTTTTTCAGAGTAAATCATGTTAGAGCTTCAATGTACAAAATTACTAGTTTAGAGCTTCTAAGAACACTAATGCTCTGTTTAGTGCAACTAAGCAAAAGAAGAGAAAGCAAGGAAACAGATGCTGAAAAGCTTCTCTCTCAGTGAGAGAAAGTTGGTTTACGCAATTTTAGGAGTAAAACTCAAATACATGAAAGATGTTTATTTCTCATGAAATTAAATGTTATTTGTAAGGCAGAAGACAGATTTTCAAGTTTTAGAGATTTTGCAGTGCAAGTCATGTTAGAGCTTCAATGCACAACATCACTAGTTTAGAGCTTCTAAGAACACTAATGCTTTGTTTAGTGCAACTAAGCAAAAGAAGAGACAGCAAGGCCACAGATGCTGAAAAGCTTCTTTCTCAGTGAGAGAAAGTTGGTTTATGCAATTTTAGGAGTAAAACGCAAGTACATGAAAGATGTTTATTTCTCATGAAATGAAATGTTATTTGTAATGCAGAAGACAGATTTTCATGTTTTAGAGATTTTGCAGCGCAAGTCATATTAGAGCTTCAATGCACAAAATCACTAGTTTAGAGCTTCTAAGAACACTAATGCTCTGTTTAGTGCAACTAAGCAAAAGACGAGAAAGCAAGGAAACAGATGCTGAAAAGCTTCTCTCTCAGTGAGAGAAAGTTGGTTTATGCAATTTTAGGAGTAAAACTCAAATACATGAAAGATGTTTATTTCTCATGAAATGAAATGTTATTTGCAATGCAGAAGACAGATTTTCATGTTTTAGAGCTTTTTTTGCAGAGCAAGTCATGTTAGAGCTTCAATGCATAAAATCACTAGATTAGAGCTTCTAAGAACACTAATGCTCTGTTTAGTACAACTAAGCAAATCTAGCACTTCCTAGCAAAAAAGACAGAGATTGTGGAATGGATTCCAGAATATTTCCTTATTTTTCTTTTCAAGGCCATGTGACCTGACCACCTGTTGACAGCTTCTTTGTAATCTCCAGATCCTCCTCTACGATATGACATCATGTTTTGGCCTTTAGGATAAATGGTCAGCTCATGAAAATTCATCAAAGTTGCAAACATCTCTTGCAATACCGCCATCTACCTTGGCGCTCTCGCTCCATGGATAAAATTTGAAAGACCGGATTTGTAAAAATCGCCATCTGTTGACTTTAGGCATATTGCAGATTTTGCTCTCGATGCTATCCTCACCATTTCTGCATCCTGGGCAACCCGTGGGTTAGCGTGCTCGATGGCACAGGTGAGAAATGCATGGAATTTCAAAAATGTTACAAATGTGAATGCCTGAAGCTCTAAAGCTCACAATTATGTGGCCGCTTCGAACGGGTTTGGCTCTTTCACTGTTTTGTGACTTCTGACACGACCCATCGGTCGACCTGGCCATTGGTACATTCGGGTGAGAAATGCACGGAATTCCAAAAATGGCACAAATATGAACGCCTGAAGCACTAAAGCGCGCAATTGGCCGGCTGCGCCGGATCTGCTTTGCTGTCTCACTGATTTGTAATTTCCTGGCAACCCTTGGGTTGATAAGTCAAGTCAAGTCAAGTCACCTTTATTTATATAGCGCTTTTAACAATACAAATTGTGACAAAGCAACTGCACAATATCAAAAAGGGAAAATAGTGTCAATAATGTAAAATGACAAGATTAAACACTCAATTTTCAGTTAAAGGCATTTCATTATTGAATTCAGTGATGGCATCGTCCAGCTCAGTTCAGTTCAAAAAGTTTCAAAAAAGGGGGGGGGGGGGCATTTCTCCTCTGGCCAGACGACACAGCAGTTCAATTCCAACTGCTGCAAAGTCAGATTGGAGGGCTCAACTGGTTATCGAGGTCTTGTCCTCATGGCTGTCCAGGTGACGGGGTCCTCACTGGGGGTCTGTCTCTGGGGCTCATCTAGGTTTCCTGGTCTCCGCTGACGTTCAGGGCTGTAGAGGTCGTCTCTAGGTGCTGATCCACCATCTGATCTGGTGAATGCAGTGACCTCGGAATAAGAAACAAACAGACTAATATTAGCGTAGATGTCAATCTTTTTACGATGTAACAAGTACATCATGTGTTATGGGAAGTGTTCCCGGTTCCGGTTGATCTAATTAATGCAGCCTAGCAATCCTTTAACGGATTTGAATAATAGAAGTGTATTAGTGTGTTATGTGTACGCCAGGTTAAAGAGATGGATCTTTAATCTAGATTTAAACTGACAGAGTGTGTCTGCCTCCCGAACAGTGTTTGGTAGATTGTTCCAGAGTTTGGGCGCTAAATAGGAAAAAGATCTGCTGCCTGCAGTTGATTTTGATATTCTAGGTATTATCAAACGGCCAGCGTTTTGAGAACGCAGCGGACGTGAAGGACTATAATGCGATAAGAGCTCGCTCAAGTACTGAGGAGCTAAACCATTTAGAGCTTTATAAGTAATTAACAGGATTTTAAAATCTATACGATGTTTAGTAGGGAGCCAGTGCAGTGTTGACAGAACCGGGCTAATGTGCTCATACTTCCTGGTTCTAGTAAGAACTCTAGCTGCTGCATTTTGAACCATCTGTAATTTGTTTATTAAGCGTGCAGAACAACCACCCAATAAAGCATTACAATAATCTAACCTTGAGGTCATAAACGCATTAATTAATATTTCTGCATTTGGCATTGAGAGCATAGGTCTCAGTTTAGATATATTTTTAAGATGAAAAAATGCAGTTTTACAAATGCTAGAAACGTGGCTGTCAAAGGAGAGATTACTATTAAATAGCACACCTAGGTTCCTGACTGATGACGAAGAATTTACAGAGCAGCCATCAAGTGTTAGACCGTGTTCTAGGTTATTACTTGTGGGGGTTTTAGGTCCGATAATTAACACCTCTGTTTTTTCAGAATTTAGCAGTAGGAAATTACTCGTCATCCAGTTTTTTATATCGACTATGCATTCCATAAGTTTCTCAATTTGGTGTGTTTCACCAGGCCGTGAAGAAATATAGAGCTGAGTATCATCAGCATAACAGTGAAAGCTAACCCCGTGTTTCCTAATGATATTTCCCAAGGGTAATATATAAAGCGTGAAAAGTAACGGCCCTAGTACTGAGCCTTGAAGAACTCCATACTGCACTTGTGATCGATGTGATACCTCTTCATTCACTGCTACGAATTGATGGCGGTCAGATAAGTACGATTTGAACCATGCTAATGCACTTCCACTAATGCCAACAAAGTTTTCTAGTCTATTCAAAAGAATATTGTGATCGATAGTGTCGAACGCAGCGCTAAGATCCAGTAGAACTAATAGAGAGATACAACCACGATCAGATGATAAGAGCAGGTCATTTGTAACTCTAATGAGAGCAGTCTCAGTACTATGATACGGTCTAAATCCTGACTGGAAATCCTCACAGATATCATTTTTCTCTAAGAAGGAATATAATTGTGAGGATATTACCTTTTCTAATATCTTTGACAGAAAAGGGAGATTCGAGATCGGTCTGTAATTAACTAGATCTTTGGGGTCAAGTTGTGTTTTTTTAATGAGAGGCTTAATAACAGCCAATTTAAAGTTTTTGGGGACATATCCTAATGACAATGACGAATTAATAATAGCCAAAAGAGGATCTATGACTTCTGGAAGCACCTCTTTTAGTAGTTTAGATGGAATAGGGTCTAACATACATGTTGTTGGTTTAGATGATTTAACAAGTTTATACAATTCTTCCTCTCCTATAGTAGAGAATGAGTGGAATTGTTCCTCAGGGGATCTATAGTACACTATTTGATGTGATAATATAGTTGACGGCTGCATGGTTACAATTTGATCTCTAATAGTATAAATTTTGGAAGTAAAATAGTTCATAAGGCCTTCATTGGCAGGCAGAGGGGTGAGAAATGTATGGAATTCCAAAAATGGCACAAATATGAAGGCCTGAAGGCCTGAAGCACTAAAGCGCACAATTGACCGGCCGCGTTGGATCTGCTTCACTGTCTCACTGATTTGTGATTTCTGGGTTACCCTTGGGTTGAAATGGGCAGGTGAGAAAGAGGTGAGAAATGCAAAAATCCCACAAATATGAATTTCTTAAGCACTATAGCTCTAGAGCTGATTTCGGCTCTCACTGTCTCACCGTTCGGTAGCTCTCTGGCCAGAGTGAAGTCAAAATCAATGGAAATTTGACTGTAGGAATTTGTTTGTCAAAATTCAGGTCAAAATTCAGCTACGAAAAGAAATCAGTGTACATATAAATCTCAAACTCAGCTGCTAATGTGTTATGAATATTGAATTTCGGTTGAATTCATCACATGTGATGAAAGGTGACCAAAATTCAATATTTCCCAAATATTCAATTCGGCCAAATCTTAGCCTAAAATTAAGTAATTTATAGCAATCTAAAGCTTGGAGAAATCTGAGGTCAGATTCAGGTACAAAAACAAATCAGTGTACATATAAATCTAAAACTCAGCTGCTAATTTGTTATGAAGGCTGTTTCCATATATATATATATATATATATATATATATATATATATATATATATATATATATATATATATATATATATATATATACACATACATACAGGTGCATCTCAATACATTAGAATGTCGTGAAAAAGTTCATTTTTTCTTGTAACTTATTTCAAAAAGTGAAACTTTCATATATTTTAGATTCATTACATGTAAAGTAAAACATTTCAAAAGTTTTTTTTGTTTTAATTTTGATGATTAGAGCTTACAGCTCATGAAAGTCAAAAATTTGTATCTCAAAATATTATAATATTTACATTTGAGTTTTAATAAATGACCATCCATACAGTATAAATTCTGGGTATCTCTTGTTCTTTGAAACCACAATAATGGGGAAGACTGCTGACTTGGCAATAATCCAGAAGACGAACATTGACACCCTCCACAAAGAGGGTAAGTCACAGAGGGTCATTACTGAAAGTTGTGGCTGTTTACAGAGTGCTGTATCAAACCAGATTAAATGCAAAGTGGACTGGAAGGAAGAATTTGGGTAGGAAAAGGTGCACAAGCAACAGGGATGACCGCAAGCTTGAGAATACAGTCAAGCAAAGCTGATTCAACAACGTGATCTCATGATAATTCGTATGTATTTTACGTAAAATGTGGTTCTATAAAACGTACATTTACTTACGTTTTTACAGGCACTAAAACGTACAATACTTACGTATTTTCAGCATCTAAACGTATAAATACTTACGTATTTTCTGCATTTAAACGTTGAAAACTGACGTATTACTACATCTAAAAATGAATCCTTATGAATATTGAAATTGCGACATTAATTTTATTATTCGTTTTTTTAGTTGTCATATCAATTACCTTGTTTTCAGTTGTTTACCAGTTTACCTAATATGAAATGATAACATTTCGTTCTCTTCTGTGTGATTTCTTCCAACTGGTTTCCAAGAATATGCCTACATAATGTTAAACAAGACTTCACTTTAAACCCTCAAAATAAATAACATTTCTGCAATCGTTTAACCTTTACTTGTCATTTAATGTTTACTTTGTTTGCCATGGGCCACAAAAAGCGTTTTCTCAGACAATAGAACTATATAAAACACCAAAACCGCAACATAATTACGAAATGAAACAATTTTATTTATGCGCTGTAATACAGATCTTCAGAATCCATACGACTGCGAGGAACAGACCCAAATCCAAGCCTTTATTCGGCTATCTTCATCTCCATCCCGAGCAGCGAGTCCAGCGACCGTAAACAGTAAAGCCAGCGCTGACTGACGACGCGCTCCTTACGAATTCAAATGTTGCCGCTTCAAACGACAGGTTTTACGGCAGAATAATCGAACGCTCATTGGCTCTCGCCTGCATTCGTCACAGATTGCGACATGCCGTGTTTCTGGTGAGGTGTGTGTGTTTGAAAGATGCAAGCATGCGCGCGCCTTCAGGAGACGAGTTCACTGAGAGCGAGAGGATCAGGAAAATAATCTGGATAATATTTTCAGCGATTAATAACATCAATTCTGTTCTGCACCTCAAACAAACCTACTGTATTCCGCCAGAGAGGACTGCGGCTGCAACGCATCGTCATTTGGATTACTTTTGGTAGTGCTTTTGAAATGTTTGCAATAAATAAATGATTGTAATTGCATTTATCTGTCTGTCATGTTTTTCTTATACTGTACAGAAATAGCTATGTTTAGGTTTAGAGGTAGGAGTGGGATTAGCGACTATAAAAACATTTTTAATGGTATTATTCTTACTAAAATTGTTATTTTCCTGCATGCTTCGGTCAGTTGCGTTTTATATTCACTATAAAATGGGTAGGTCTAGGTTTGGGGGTAGGTTAAGGGGTCTAAAAGTCTAAATCGCTTATTGATAAAATGATAAAAATGCATTGATACGAATATCTTAATGATATAAAAGATACGTAAATATTTTTACGTAGCTAAAAATACGTATCGATTTGTACGTTTTAAACGTTGAAATACATCTAAATTGTACGTTTTAGCATCAATAAATACATACATAAATGTACGTTTTGTGCTTGTAAATGTTACGTATTAATACCTACGTATGAACATGAGACCAGGCTGGATTCAAACACTTGGGAGAGCTTCACAAGGAGTGGACTGAAGCTGGAGTCAGTGCATCAAGAGTCACCACGCTCAGATGTCTTCAGGAAAACAGCTACCAAGCCACTTCTGAACCAGAGACAACGTCAGAAGCATCTTACCTGGGCTGTGGAGAAAAAGAACTCAGTGGTCCAAAGTCCTCTTTTCAGATGAAAGTAAATTTTGCATTTCATTTGGAAATCAAGGTCCCAGAGTCTGGAGGAAGAGTGGAGAGGCACAGAATCCATGTTGCTTGAAGGCCAGTGTGAAGTTTCCACAGTCAGTGATGATTTGGGCTGCCATGTCATCTGCTGGTGTTGGTCCACTGTGTTGTCTGAAGTACACAGTCAACGCAGCCATCTACCAGGAAATTTTAGAGATTTCATGCTTCCTTCTGCTGACAAGCTTTATGGAGATGCTGATTTCATTTTCCAGCAGGACTTGGCACCTGCCCACACTGCCAAAGGTACCAAAAGCTGGTTCAATGACCATGGTGTTACTGTGCTTGATTGGCCAGCAAACTCACCTGACCTGAACCCCATAGAGAATCTATGGGGTATTGTCAAGAGGAAGATGAGAGACACCAGACCCAACAATGCAGATGACCTGAAGGCCACTGTCAAAGAAACCTGGGCTTCCATACCACCTCAGCAGTGCCACAAACTGATCACCTCCATGCCACGCCGAATTGAGGCAGTAATTAAAGCAAAAGGAGCCCCTACCAAGTATTGAGTACATAAACAGTAAATGAACATACTTTCCAGAAGGCCAACAATTCACTAAAAATGTTTTTTTTTATTGATCTTATGAAGTATTCTAATTTGTTGAGTTTTTGTTAAATGTGAGCCTAAATCATCACAATTAAAAGAACCAAAGACTTAAACTACTTCAGTCTGTGTGCATTGAATTTATTTAATACACGAGTTTCACAATTTGAGTTGAATTACTGAAATAAATGAACTTTTCCACGACATTCTAATTTATTGAGATGCACCTGTATATATATATTCAGCACAGTAACACCAGTGACGCAATGAATCACCAGTGACATACAGAAGACCTGATATACTGATCTTCACTGTTGTTATCCATAAGGAAGGTAACACCAGTGACAATTTTCATTGCTTTAAAATCCTATAAATTACTTAATTATAGCATTGACTGAATGACACATAAAATACTACTCTCGGATTTCCATTGTTTTGAATGGCTCACTCAATCTCAGAAAATACCTGAATTAGACCTTTTATTTATCCATTTATCCAATTTATCTAGTATAATTTTAAAATAGTTTAATCCATTTCTATTAGTTTTTAACATTCTGTCAAACTATAGCCTAAGTGTCTAAATAATATAAAATATATTATATCCTATGTAAAAAAAAGTCATTGTAAAACTAGCCTATTACTTTATTGCAGTTATGCAATCAACCAACTTTGCATGTGTGGTGGATAGCACAAAATACCATTTTACAAAAATAAACATTTAAGCAAACAAACAAAAATAAATAAACCTTAAGAGGGAGCATGACCCGTGGTCCACTTCAACCCCCCCAATGTTCAAACCAAAACTACGCCCTTGGCTACAGGCACTTATGCTGCCAGGTGCTAGTTGAAAATGTTACAATGTTTAAACGAGACAGACAGCGGTGCGCACGTGACCTAGTGACCTTGACGACCGCATTCCTGTCTGGAGTCTTTAAACGCTTCACCTATAAATAGCTCGCGGTGATGATGGGTGACACACACCTACATCTACCCCGAGCTGTTACTGTGGCTTTGTTTCCTTAAGCATAAGGTCAAACTAATGATATATTCTCAAATGATGAATAACCATTAACCTTGTCATTGAAAACAGGACAATCTTACTCTGCTCAACAGTATACAGTCAACTCACAGAGGACAAGAACAAGTAGATCAGGAGCCCTGACTTCCAAAGGAGTCTCTATATTACCAACAGAGGGAACCAATCATCATCACTGAAAAATATTCTTGTTCACTCCAACAAACAGAACATTTGAAATGGGCCTATAAATAAGTGATTGTAAATATCCACAACCATAATGCCTCCACATTAGTGAGTAGAGATCAATCTCCACTTTCATAACAATTAAAAACAAAACAGTCAGACAGAACCAGTTAAATCAGATCTGTTTTCTGTTATAATTTACATATCATTTTATATTGTAATATATATTTTTAAATGTTTTAATAAGACAAAAAATAGTTGTGTTGTCATGTTTAATATAATTTGGAATGTTTGTTAGATGCTGCAGTTCAAATAATATGCTGGTGTGACCGTAAGCGCTTTGTTGTCTGAAGTATGAAATTTAGCTCTAATTCTATTTCTTTGCATCCAATTCAAAGGTTTGAGTTGCCATTTGTATTGTAGAATTCTGTGTTGTCTGTAATTTCATCAATTTCTTTGAATCAGTGCTCTAAATACTTTTTATCTCTGTCTGACCGACTGTATATCCACCGGTCTATCATATTCACCCCAAGACCCATTATAGGAAAAGAAAACAACAACAAAAAAACAAACATTGAGAGGTCACCATGAAAACAGTGACACTCCACTCAATAAACAACCAATAGTTGGTGTAGCAGTAATAGTAAGTCAACAAGTTTATTAAAAACCATTCAACTTCTAAAGATTTCTTCAGCTAAATCTGGCTAATAATTTAATTTTAAAAATAGAAATAAAGCCACTACTGTGGAAATAATGAATCTACTCACTAGTGGGACACACAATGTACGTGGTTTGGCATCTTCTAGGGAATTTGGTTCTTAAAGAGATAATTCACCCAAAATTAAAATCATTTACTCACCCTTATGTCATTCCAAAAATAAATGACTTTGTTTCTTCTGTGGAAGACATTTTACCTAAAGGTACCATATAGGATATGTTGCCTAAACAACATTCAACTCCACTAATTTTAATGTGCACATAAAACACTTTTTTCACAATTTTAAGACATTTTCTTTTTATTCCTTGGAAGAAAAAGTCATACAGCCTTGAACCACCAGAAGGGTACGACAGCATATTCATCTTTAGGTGAACTATCCCTATATTATAAAGTACATGAGATGAGCCAATGAGAGGTTTTACTAAATTAAAAGCTGCCTCCATTGTTATAGCTTTAAAAGGCTTTGCGTGATGTCAGACTTAAATAACTTAGATCCTCCGCGACTAACAGTATCTAGCTTCACACTCCCATCAGCCTGAACCAAAACCAGCATACTGACATCATACTGTACCTTAAAACAAAATACACACACACACACACACAGACACACATAATAGCCTCCACCAAATCAATCAGACACCACAGTCGTTCAGCTGGAGTTCAAAGGGTCTAATGGCAGAGTAGTGTCCATGTTTTGCTACAGCACTCGCTGTCCATTTATGATGACATCGTCAAACTCATCCTGTGACAGACAGAGAAATAATAAGTACTGAAGCCATCCGTTAAGCATTCTGTTAGTCAATGTGTGTGGATTTGGCTCTAACCTCCTCACTCTCTCGGTACTCCTCCTCTTCCTCATTGTCCTGTGTGTATGTGGCCCCATTGGCACGAAGTAGGGCCTGCACCTCTTTGTTGGGTCGGTAAAGGGCACAGTAGAACGGGGTGTAGCCTGCATATGAGCGCTGATTCACCAAAGCACCAGCGCTCAATAATAACTCCACTACCTCGGACCTCTGACCTTCCACCGCCCAGTGCAATGGAGACCGACCTGACCCCAAATCCTACAAAACCAAAGTTAATGATTTAAAAAAAACAGGAAAAAATTTTGAACACTCAAATGAATTATGATACAACTGGAGAAGAAGTTCTTTAATAAAATATGGTTGTATATTTATCATATCATTGAGGTACTATTATAGTTTTTATTAACATTTTGAATCATTTTAACTGTAAGACATTGGGGAAGGTAGAACGCACAGACATCTGAACATAATGGCGAGCACATTTCTGAATTCAGATTTCCTGCCATAAAACCTCGTTATCTGAAGAGACTTTGTTAAAACAAGGAGGAATTGGAGGAGAGCATCGTGAATGTGGTTAAAACAGGACTTCACTTGTTTCTTATCACTTAACCATCATTTAACCAGGATGGAACGAGGACCACTAGGTCTGGACTTGGTCTGGGATGATCCTTAAAGCAGTAACTCAATGATGGTATCAAGAAAAAAGACTGTTTTATGGAAGAGTCCGAGTGTTGAGGTTTTACAGATACAGCCCCAAAGTGACTTTATGACCTCCCGTCCTCCCAGGACATTGCAAGGATATGTGCCTTTCATTTCTTTAACCGAACAAAGACTCAAACTTTTATAAAGTGTTCCAAAAGACAATTAATACCTGTTGCTGTTATCAAAAGCAATATATACAATATATTTTACAAAATATATCAATGTGTATTTTATGTCATTTATAAGCTTGATGTGTTATTGGAATCTATGGTTTTGCTGGAATCTTTTGATGTCTAATTTTCCCGATCACTATTGTTTAATTTCACATGCGTGGTGTGATTATTTAGGATAGTTTAATCTATGCCTTAGCCATGTAATATATATATATATATATATATATATATATATATATATATATATATATATATATATATATATATATATATATATATATATATATATATATATATATATATATATATAACTGAGATATGTACTTTGGAGGATGCCAGATATCTGCTGTTTGGGTTTTAATGAAAGCTCATTTCAGTGGCAATAATTTGGTGTGAATGAAAATTACTCTTAGCCCATAATGTATGATTATAACACATTTAGAAATCTGCCAGGATATTTTCTTCATGTGACAAAATAACTAAGCAGATAAATTTACTGCATGGAAAATGAGCCGTGTAGGTGGAGCTCCGCCCTTCAAGACCTATTTCATTGGAAGAGCATTTAGTGGGAGGGACCAAATTCTCCGGTCTAAAACTGACTCCCAGCTGCTCTCTCTCTCTCTCTCTCTTCTCTGCTTGGAAATCGCGCGCTTCTTTGAAAATTGGAGCTACACCAACAAAAGCTCGCAGCCTTTAACACCTGGCCGAGTTTGAACATTGAACCAACATCTAGTTAAATCTCTGAAGAAAGTCTGAAGCTACGCGAAAGGAACTTCAACATCTAAAGCCATAAGAATTCGAAACAGACTTCCTTCAAGCATCAAACAACACCGAGCAAACAAGCAACAACAGAAGGACATCCCTAGAGTGACGCAACGACACGACACGCGGGGTTTCCAGACGAGAAACGCAACGGCAGATCAGCGACCATTTCAACTTAAAAGCAAGTAATCAAACAAAACCTCTATTCTGCTGAACTGGTCGTATCTATCTCTAAAGTAAAATTAAGTGAGTTCTCCATTTGATGATCGACACGAGTAAAATCGTGTGGAAATAGAACAGTGCTAGATTGTAATCATTCTCAATTAAATTCATTGCCTGTGCGTGTGTATGTATGTATTTTGTTTTATGTTATTTAGCTTAGTTCATGTATTGTAGTAAGATAGCAAATAAACTCTTGTTTGATTTATAGAGAAGTGTTCTGTGTTCTGTGTGTAATATTCAAATCAAACTTTGCTCAGATCACGTTACCTAAGCTAATAACTGTCATATGGTTATTTAAATAATTCTGTATTATTATATCGTGGCCACAAGAATAAACAGAATTTCTCAGATATACTGAAATCTAACAACTCGCTGGACGATTGTTAAATAAGGTATAAGTTGGACGTTTTGATTAATACCAATTGATCATATCAATATCAAATCGTAAGATTCCCTAAAGCTAAAATAAAGCTTAAACAAAAGAGCTAAATTAAACAATGGAAAAATGATTAAATTATTACATAACATTTTTATATTTTGTTTTCAATTTTAGTTAAAACGTTAGTAATTTTGTGTTTTGTCATTTTACTCGTTTTTAATATGTCCATCTTTTTTTTATTTTGAGTTGTTTTAGTACATCAATTTAAACTAAATTAAAATGATAAATGTTACCTTGGCAACTAGGTGAAAAAGTTTTTTTGTTTGTTTTTTTTAATTCAATGTTTTTTTTTTTTTCCCCAAGTAACAAACGTTTTACTGATTTTCATTTTAGTTTCAGTTTTAGTTAAAGCTACAATAACCCTTATTTAAATCAAAAGGTAGCTTCTCACCCGTTGATTTACATCTGCTCCTGCCTCCAACAGCATTTTGATGATCTCACAATTGCCCCTATGTACAGCCAGGTGCAGCGTACTCACACCTTAAAGAGACAGACGAACAGAGAAAGGGATAGATAGATATATAAAAAATAATGGTATTATTCAGAGTGAAATACATTTGCTTGTGTTTGTACTAGGGATGTGCGGGTCTAGTCGACTAGTCGACTAAACGGTACAGCTCCTACTAGTCGACACTGAAAACAATAGTCGACTACACGAGAGAAAAAAAAAGATGATTTTATCATTCAAATTACCATCATTTTAACGTTACATTTAAAACATTTGAAAGAACAGTTAAAATAAAACTTGAAAAAGAATACATATCAAAATATTTAAATATATAAATATTTTTAAAAGCGTATCTGGGCGGGAACTAAATTTTACCTCACATGCCTTTTCTTCATGCCAGTTGCGGCAAGCTCCACGCGAAAGACCAGCAAGGTGAGGGATTATTTTGAATTAGAAGGAAATGGAAACGTTTTTTGTAAACTGTGTAATGTCAAATTGGCTTACAATAACTTTACTGGAGCTATGCGTAATCATATTCAATACAGGCATGTATGCGTTGGCTTGGAGGCTAGCCAAAGCCAAATGTCAATCATGTCATAGACTACAACCTGCCGCTGCGGTCCGTTATCCTATCCGCGCTGTCTATTCCTCTAAACGAAGACCCACTTCGGTGGTGGTGCGGGATTTCCAGGCTCTTTTCAAACTGTCTGCTTGCTTGTAGTTATCTCTCTGTGTGCCTGTGACTTCAGTTCCTGTCGAGCGCGTTTTGCAGAATCGCCTCTAGTCCCGTCTTTCGCCAGACCTTGTTAACATGTTAAATTCACTGAACAAATGCGCACGATCTGAGTAAGTAAAACAAGCTTTGTTTTGTTTTTAGACAATATAGCCAACATGAAGTACATTTTTAAAAGCCGTTTTAATGCTATTCCTTGATCAACTTTCCTATTGTTTTAAACTTTTGTTTTAATATGCGTTTTAATATGTTGGCTAATGTTATATGAAAATGAAGAATTCTGTCAGTCTATTGATTGATTTTCAATTTCTGCATTGCTCCAGGCGATCTGAATAAATAAGCTACGCACTGGTTTATGAAGAGTGTATGCTCTTCCTTTTTTTCTGTTTAACTACCGCCTAAAATTAATTGATGATAACGCGAGGCAAGCATACGGCATAATCGTGACCTATTTTTTTTGCAGAATTCATTGAGGGATTTGACAGTGTGATTCAAAGATTATGTATTTCAACTGTATGCTGTTATATAGACACACGCACAGTTTTTTTTTTTGCCATTTTTTTGGGGTTTCTAGCTTTTAGACTAGTGAATTAAGGGTAATTAAATTAATAGCTTAGCATAAATGTTTTAATAATAATTATTAATGGTTAAGTATAAGCTTGGTTTTACTCTGGGTACAATGCCGCTCAAATATACCACATCGATTGAATCCAGTACACTCCAATTTATAAAAATATAACTAAATAATCGTCAAAATAACACTAGGTTATTTAACATGAAACATTTGGAATAACTAGTGAATTTATCATACATAGCTAATTAAACACATTACTATCAATAATTAGATATCTTGATATAATCATTGGAAGCATAGCAATACATGATAATGTATACTCGTATATGGTATATGAAGATATTTCTTGAGATTGGAACATACTCGAGATGAACAAGCTGACTTCTAAGTTACTTTGCATGACTGTTTTTAAAATGTTAAATTCATAAGATAGTTAACATGGAATTTAGATAACAATTATGGTTTAACGTAGACAACTATATACGGAAATGTCCGAGCATTAGTTGAACAGTCTAGTGACTTAAACAGCTCAATTGTATCCGAATCAAGAATATAGACGTTTTAGTATACAGTAACAACAGATACTATACTTATCCAAAATATGATATTTTCATATTTAACAAAATACTAGGTTATTATTACTAAGCAGTATAATTACAGTAGATTGCTAATATACTTCATATTTTACAATAATCATAGAGTATTTAGATCTATTAAATTGCTAAGGTGATCGTACTTTGATCTTTATGAATACTTATATGTGAATATATGCGTATTATAATTATCTATCTGTTTCATACTATTGGATCTTTGCATGTTAATGTTGATGAATATTAATGCATCATTGTAATAAAATTTACGATTTGAATATACGTCTATGTTAATTGCAGATATATTATGGAATGAAATACGCTTGAGATTTATTATGCATTAACCTATAATGGAATCGCAATTTGTTGAAATAACAATCATTAAAATGGAAATCTAGAGTTCCCTCGCAATGTGCAAACATCCGAGCTTTCAGAGACAAACTTTCAAGCAGATACCAATTACTGATCTAATTACATGCTTATGGACACGCTAAACATTCAAAATCTATTACTGTGAGACTGTAACAATTAACATCGTAAACATTCTAAGCAACTAACTGCAAATCTTCATCTGAATCGTCTAAATGACTTAACAAAAGACAAGACCTGCATGAACATGTCCAACAGAAATTGAAATCGAAGTTAACTTAAGAATTATACATGTATATACTCTTCATTATTACGTAAAGAACTAAATACTTAATATAAGAAAAGTTTACTAATGTAAGATAGTCAGTTGAATGTTACTGTCATATGATCAAGTCATTTAAATAAATCACTGTTAGTATGTAAATATTTTGATGTATTAATCTTACTTTGTTAGATGTATATTTTAATATTGTAGATTATTAAATTGAATTTGTGTATTATAACAATTTCTATTCATTTGTTAAGTGTATAGATATATATTTAATAGTTACTAGCTATAATTCAGTATTAATAGTAGATATATTATTAATTCTCAGATTTAATAAAATTTGCTATAAAAGTAATAACTGATAATATTAAATAATTCTAATTTTATAATAGCATAACGTTTTAATTAATTATAATCGAAGTAAATTATATCTGACAAATTAAACTTGTAATTTATAACTAAGTGAAATTAAGCTTATAATACTTATTAGTCTATTTAAACTTAATATTTAAGTTATTAATAATGTTAATTTGTTATAGTTTATTAAAATGTCATATTTTTACGTTTTAGTTTTTTTACTTTAATTTCTTTATTCTCAATTAACAACTTATTATGATAATTTATATTAATTTAAATTATTGAATAGTTGATTTTTGTTTACAATTATTTTAATTTCTTTCTAGTCTTTGTTACCTAAATACTGTATTATCATATCACTTTATTCACATGTCTCACATATGTGACTCCTCACAGAGCAGGTGACGTCCACTAATGCTACGAACAATGAAAGGCAGATAATTAAATAAAGCGTATTAATGATGAGTGACTATTATGTGATGTACTGAAATGGTATAATATCAGTACGGGATCCGTGATGTCGCATTAAGTTTAGCAAGTGTGTCTTAGCCGAGGTGTACGTGGCTGTCGTTTCACCCTCTCATGACTCTCGACGTCCACACAGGTTGCTCACCCTCACTCTGGCTACATGATGCATGTAACAGTCTAGAGAGACGGGTATGGTGAAATCATTAGTAGGTTGCCTAGTTGGTTGTAAAGGGTTTGAATTTGGTAGTAGTTCATATAGTTTCAGAGTAGTTTGTTTAGGGTCTTGTTATGTCTAGAGTATGTTTGTTTTAGTGTATTGTCGTTTTGTTTATAGTAAATGATAGATAAATTATTATTTAAATTTATATAATATATATATATATATATATATGTCATATTACCGGTTAACTCAACGTTAACGCTAACTTATTAACGGATAATTTAACGGCACAATTGCCCGTATTAACGTGCACGATCGTGAGACCCGTAGTTGCAACGAATGAGTGACATGGCAACGTTTGACCAATCTAGCACCTTTAGCCTAACGTTTTCCCTTCAAAAGCACCAAACCTATTTAGAGATCCTACGCTGCACGAAACAGTTTCTAGCTCCCAGCCGCCGTCGCCACCAGCTTCTCTCTCGCCCCTCTCTCTTCTCTTCTCGCTTCAGCCGTCACCACACCTCTGTCTCTCTTTCTCTGGTCTGTCAGGTGCGTCAGGAGCTAAGAGAGAAGCAACCTTTAAAAGTTAATGCGAATTTGTTCTTTCAATTTCTGAGGTTACCTGATGATCCACGACTGTTCTTTTGTTTTGTGTTGGTTGTTCATGAGTCCCTTGTTTTTTCTGAACAGTTGAACTGAGCACTGTTCTTCAGACAAATCCTCCACGTTCTGTAGATTCTGCAGTTTTCCAGCATTTTTGCATATTTGAACCCTTTCCAGCAGTGACTGTATGATTTTGAGATCCATCTTTTCACACTGAGGACAATTGATGGACTCAAACACAACTATTAAAAAAGGTTCAAACATTCACTGATGCTCCAGAAAGAAACACGATGCATTAAGAGCTGGCTGTTGAAAACTTTTGAACAGGATGAAGATTTCCAACTTTTTTCTTTTGTTGAAATGTATATTTTTTTCCATTTATTACTGCCCTTCGGAAGCAACAGAAGATACTTGCATGTTTCCCAGAAGACAAATTAAGTACAATTTACCTTGATCTTCAAATTCAAAAAGTTTTCACCCCCCGGCTCTTGATGCATCGTGTTTCCTTCTGGAGCATCAGTGAATGTTTGAACTAGGGGTGGGCGATATGACCAAAATCTTATATCACGATATGACTAATTTTATATCACGATGACGATATATATCATGATATAGTAATTTTTTTCTTTTAAAATCTTTGATACTATAGAATTTTCATAATCCTTGTCACCAGTGTCAATATCAAACTAATACAAGCCTAAAAAGAGAGACACAAAAAAACTCAAGCTCACTGAAGATAAATAAACAGTCAGTGATAAAATAAGAATAAGAAACTAATTGCAAGCAATAGGACAAAAAACTACAATAAATAATTAAAGCTACAGACATTGTGTAAATTAATTAGTCTTCACTGTGTTAATTATATCTATCTATCTATAGCCCCTTTCACACAGAGATTCCGGAAAATACACGGGTAATGTGTTCCGGCATTTGTTCCCGGATCGTCAGATTTGCTGCATTCACACTGCCAGTGATTTTCCGGAATATGTGCGTGCATTCACACACAACCCGTAAAGATCCCGTAAAGACACGTGACCTTTCATGTGACGTGTATAATGCGCGCTCACCATTTCACTAAACTGGAGAATGATTTGCAGATAGTGAGGAGCTCCCTGTTCGCTGCTTCATTCTAGTTTACACATTTTTCGTCGTGTGAACGTTGATCTGCCTTCAAAACACCCGGTAAAACTGTCAAACGATAAAGTGCGTCATCACTACAACACACCCTTTACGGCATTGATCCGGCTTTTGTTCACACAGCGCTCATTCCGGGACTGAACCCGGCAATGTTACTAGGTCCCAACCCGGGATCAATCCCGGAATTAATCCCGGGACGTGTTTGCGTTCACACAGAAGGCACTCCGGCAATTTTCTGGCAATTTTCCGGGACCAACGTGCAGTGTGAATGGGGCTTTGTATAGATATAATTAACACGTGTATTATGTATAGATTCTATCATATATATAAATACATCATTATTTTATTTTTTTTAAATAATATTTATATATGTATAGAATATATACATAATACACATGTTAATTATATCTATCATAGATAGATAGTGCTGTATCTATCTATCTATGATATATATAATTAACATGTGTATTATGTATAGATTCTATACATATATATAAATATATCATTATAATGTTTTTTTATTTCTTCTTATTAAAGTTACAAATGTGATTTAGTCAAGAGCAGTGAGAGATTTTCTAGCAATGTGCTATGATTAATATTAATGGCAGACAGAATGAATATTGGACCGCTTCCCCTTTAAGACCGAAGTCCGGATCCAATACACTGTTAAAATATGCGTTTTCTCTTTCAGCTGTTTTCTCTCTTAAGACCTAAATCGCTGTGTTTATGAGGATACTTGCAAAGACGGGGATTCTGGCACATAAGTGTGTTTATGTAATCGTTCAAAGCCAATAAAGCGGCAAAAAAGAAAAGCGTGGTCCTCTCACACAGAAACAGAGACGGCGCACACATAGCGCTGTTGTTTGTGTTTCAACGGCTTAAAATCGGTTGTTTTAAAACGGCAGTGCTTAAAAACGCGCGCCCATGCTACAGATGTAGTCCCTCGTTTAGTTCTGGTCGTTCTCCACCTGCTTCTGTCTCCCCTTCAAGCCCCGTGGTGGCGTGTAAAGATCGCAGTCATCCAAATGATGAAAAAGTACCGTAAACAATGTATTTTGCGACACCACGAAATAAACGATAGAACATAATATGAAACGATAGACTTTTTATTTCGTCCATCCGATATATATCGTCATATCGCACAGCCCTAGTTTGAACCTTTTTTAATAGTTGTGTTTGAGTCCATCAATTGTCCTCAGTGTGAAAAGATGGATCTCAAAATCATACAGTCACTGTTGGAAAGGGTTCAAATATGCAAAAATGCTGGAAAACTGCAGAATCTACAGAACGTGGAGGATTTGTCTGAAGAACAGTGCTCAGTTCAACTGTTCAGAACAAACAAGGGACTCATGAACAACCAACACAAAACAAAAGAACAGTCGTGGATCATCAGGTAACCTCACACAGTATTAAGAACCAAGGGTTCCCAAACTTTTGAAGGGGGTTATTTGAATAATTTCAGCTATTTTTTGTCTTGTGGACTATATGTAAACATATTTTATGTAAAATATCTTACTCAGGACAGTACTAAATAAAAAATAACATGCATTTTGTATGATCTCTCTTATTTTGTTAAAACTATTCACATTTTCACAGATTCTGCAAGGGGTTCCCAAACTTTTGCATGCCACTGTATATATATTAGGGCTGTCAATCGATTAAAAAAAAAAATCACGATTAATCGCATGATTGTCATGAGTTAACTCGCGATTAAATCACACATTTTTTATTTGTTCTAAATGTACCTTAAATCAATACTTTTCAGTTTTTTTATACTCTAATCAACATGGGCATGGACAAATTTGGATGCTTTATGCAAATGTACACTATATTGCCAAAGGTATTGGGTCGCCCCCTTCTAATGAACAGGTTTGACTACTTTAGTAATTTCTATGAGTACAAATCTTAATGTTTGGACAGGACCCTTTTCTATTCTAACATGACAATGCCTCTGTGTATAAGACAAGGTTCAAAAAGAAAATGATTGATTCAGTCAGTGTGGAAGAACTTGACTGGTCTGCATAAAACCAAGTCCTAATCCCAGTTTAACACCTCTGGTGTGACTGTAAATGCAGACCTTGAGCCAAAAACTCATCACCAAACACCAATGACTTGTACATATGGGTTCAGTCATTTTAGACACGTCCAAAACTGTTGCAACAAAGATGGAAATACAATTTTTAAATACATGAATTATGTTCCCATTGTTGTTGCCACAGATTTGGAAGTGCATTTTTCTGTTCTAAAGAAGGGGTGCCAATACTTTTGTCTATATAGTGCATGTACAAGTCATTGGTGTCTAGCTACACACATCATTTATGATGACATCGTCAAACTCATCCTGTGACAGACAGAGAAATAATAAGTACTGAAGCCATCCGTTAAGCATTCTGTTAGTCAAAAAGCCCTTTCACACATACTTTTCCGGAAAATTACCAGTAAATTGCCGTAAAGAGATCATGTGTGAACAGGACCTTTTCAAAAATACCGGTAAATTCGTTCCGGCAATTTACCGGAATGAGAAGTTGTAACATTACCAGTAAATTGCCGGAATGATGCTGTGTGTGAACGCAGAATGAAGATTACCGGTATGAGGACGTACAATTTCAGAACGCGGTGATGTAAGACGTAAGACGTGTTCTCTGGGCCAATCCAGAGCCGTTGAATTTCAAAAATTCAGCGGCTCTGGGCCAATCATAACATTCGGCGCATTTACTCCGCGCAGTGTGCAGTGTTGCCAGATTGGGCGGGTTCACACACGCACGCTGCAAAGAGACTGGGGTGCTGATGTTGACGTCGCGGCAGCACTTTTAGCCTATCACTAGCGATCAGCAGACAGCCGTGATGATTCATGAGCGACGGGTTTTTAGCGCGATAACAGATCTGATTTTGAATGTATAACTAAGTGATCATAATGCCTAAATATAAGTTCGATGGTAAAGAGTGGAGAGTGTTTTAACTCTCAAAACGTGAATTACACCTGTTGAGGGAGATGACACAGTGTCTGCTTGCATATTTTAATCATATTTGGTCGTTCTCTTTAATGTATTTGCCACGATTTGATCCATGGGAAATGTATCTAGCATTATATTTATATTTTGTCATCATTATTTCATTATAAGGAGTTAAAAATGGCTCTTTTTAACCTTGATTTGCATTATATCACATTATTTTGACAGTTAAAGTTTTGGGCGGGTTTTTGTGAGCTTTTGGGCTGGAAATCGTCCATCCAATCTGGCAACACTGACACGCTGTGTAGTTTGCTTTGAAGTCTCTGGGCCAAAACCGCTGCATGAATGTGAACGTTTGATACAAAAATGAAAACATCAACAAAAACACTGACCACGTATACTCCTTCATGTTTACAAACACAACACCGGGAGGCACAGCCGTTAAGAGGTCGTTTCTGGTTAATGATGTCACAGAATTTACCGGTAATTTGAAACCTGTGTGTGAATGGTGCTTTTCCGGAAAAAAGACGGAACGTTGTTACCTGTGTGAACAGCACATTTTTGAATTTACTGGTAAAGTCGTTCCGGTAATTTTATGGCAATTTACTGGTATTACTGTGTGAAAGGGCTTAATGTGTGTGGATTTGGCTCTAACCTCCTCACTGTCTCGGTACTCCTCCTCTTCCTCATTGTCCTGTGTGTATGTGGCCCCATTGGCACGAAGTAGGGCCTGCACCTCTTTGTTGGGTCGGTAAAGGGCACAGTAGAACGGGGTGTAGCCTGCATATGAGCGCTGATTCACCAATGCACCAGCGCTCAATAATAACTCCACTACCTCGGACCTCTGACCTTCCACCGCCCAGTGCAATGGAGACCGACCTGACCCCAAATCCTACAAAACCAAAGTTAATGATTTAAAAAAAAATCAGTACAAAATTTTGAACACTCAAATGAATTATGATACAACTGGAGAAGAAGTTCTTTAATAAAATATGGTTGTATATTTATCATATCATTGAGGTACTATTATAGTTTTTATTAACATTTTGAATCATTTTAACTGTAAGACATTGGGGAAGGTAGAACGCACACACATCTGAACATAATGGCGAGCACATTTCTGAATTCAGATTTCCTGCCATAAAACCTCGTTATCTGAAGAGACTTTGTTAAAACAAGGAGGAATTGGAGGAGAGCATCGTGAATGTGGTTAAAACAGGACTTCACTTGTTTCTTATCACTTAACCATCATTTAACCAGGATGGAACGAGGACCACTAGGTCTGGACTTGGTCTGGGATGATCCTTAAAGCAGTAACTCAATGATGGTATCAAGAAAAAAGACTGTTTTATGGAAGAGTCCGAGTGTTGAGGTTTTACAGATACAGCCCCAAAGTGACTTTATGACCTCCCGTCCTCCCAGGACATTGCAAGGATATGTGCCTTTCATTTCTTTAACCGAACAAAGACTCAAACTTTTATAAAGTGTTCCAAAAGACAATTAATACCTGTTGCTGTTATCAAAAGCAATATATACAATATATTTTACAAAATATATCAATGTGTATTTTATGTCATTTATAAGCTTGATGTGTTATTGGAATCTATGGTTTTGCTGGAATCTTTTGATGTCTAATTTTCCCGATCACTATTGTTTAATTTCACATGCGTGGTGTGATTATTTAGGATAGTTTAATCTATGCCTTAGCCATGTAATATTTATATATATATATATATATATAACTGAGATATGTACTTTGGAGGATGCCAGATATCTGCTGTTTGGGTTTTAATGAAAGCTCATTTCAGTGGCAATAATTTGGTGTGAATGAAAATTACTCTTAGCCCATAATGTATGATTATAACACATTTAGAAATCTGCCAAGATATTTTCTTCATGTGACAAAATAACTAAGCAGATAAATTTACTGCATGGAAAATGAGCCGTGTAGGTGGAGCTCCGCCCCTCAAGACCTATTTCATTGGAAGAGCATTTAGTGGGAGGGACCAAATTCTCCGGTCTAAAACTGACTCCCAGCTGCTCTCTCTCTCTCTTCTCTGCTTGGAAATCGCGCGCTTCTTTAAAAATTGGAGCTACTCCAACAAAAGCTCGCAGCCTTTAACACCTGGCCGAGTTTGAACATTGAACCAACATCTAGTTAAATCTCTGAAGAAAGTCTGAAGCTACGCGAAAGGAACTTCAACATCTAAAGCCATAAGAAATCGAAACAGACTTCCTTCAAGCATCAAACAACACCGAGCAAACAAGCAACAACAGAAGGACATCCCCAGAGTGACGCAACGACACGACACGCGGGGTTTCCAGACGAGAAACGCAACGGCAGATCAGCGACCATTTCAACTTAAAAGCAAGTAATCAAACAAAACCTCTATTCTGTTGAACTGGTCGTATCTATCTCTAAAGTAAAATTAAGAGAGTTCTCCTTTTGATGATCGACACGAGTAAAATCGTGTGGAAATAGAACAGTGCTAGATTGTAATCATTCTCAATTAAATTCATTGCCTGTGCGTGTGTATGTATGTATTTTGTTTTATGTTATTTAGCTTAGTTCATGTATTGTAGTAAGATAGCAAATAAACTCTTGTTTGATTTATAGAGAAGTGTTCTGTGTTCTGTGTGTAATATTCAAATCAAACTTTGCTCAGATCACGTTACCTAAGCTAATAACTGTCATATGGTTATTTAAATAATTCTGTATTATTATATCGTGGCCACAAGAATAAACAGAATTTCTCAGATATACTGAAATCTAACAACTCGCTGGACGATTGTTAAATAAGGTATAAGTTGGACGTTTTGATTAATACTAATTGATCATATCAATATCAAATCGTAAGATTCCCTAAAGCTAAAATAAAGCTTAAACAAAAGAGCTAAATTAAACAATGGAAAAATGATTAAATTATTACATAACATTTTTATATTTTGTTTTCAATTTTAGTTAAAACGTTAGTAATTTTGTGTTTTGTCATTTTACTCGTTTTTAATATGTCCATCTTTTTTTTACTTTGAGTTGTTTTAGTACATCAATTTAAACTAAATTAAAATGATAAATGTTACCTTGGCAACTAGGTGAAAAAGTTTTTTTGTTTGTTTTTTTAATTCAATGTTTTTTTTTTTTTTTCCCCCAAGTAACAAACGTTTTACTGATTTTCATTTTAGTTTCAGTTTTAGTTAAAGCTACAATAACCGAAAAGAAAACAGAAAAATGCACTTCCAAATATGAGGCAACAACGATGGGAACATAATTCATGTATTTAAAAATTGTATTTCCATCTCTGTTGCAACAGTTTTGTAAGTGTCTAAAATGACTGAACACATATGTACAAGTCATTGGTGTTTGGTGATGAGTTTTTGGCTCAAGGTCTGCATTTATAGTATAGTAAATAAATAGGCAATATAGTGTACATTTGCATAAAGCATCCATATTTGTCCATGCCCATGTTGATTAGAGTATTAAACATTTGAAAAGGATTGATTTAAGGTACATTTAGAACAAATAAAAATGTGCAATTAATTGCGATTAATCACGAGTTAACTCGTGACAATCATGTGATTAATCGCGATTCAATTTTTTAATCGATTGACAGCCCTAATATATATATATATATATATATATATATATATATATATATATATATATATATATATATATATACATACAGTGGCATGCAAAAGTTTGGGAACCCCTTGCAGAATCTGTGAAAATGTGAATAGTTTTAACAAAATAAGAGAGATCATACAAAATGCATGTTATTTTTTATTTAGTACTGTCCTGATTAAGATATTTTACATAAAATATGTTTACATATAGTCCACAAGACAAAAAAATAGCTGAAATTATTCAAATAACCCCCTTCAAAAGTTTGGGAACCCTTGGTTCTTAATACTGCGTGAGGTTACCTGGATGATCCACAACTGTTCTTTTGTTTTGTGTTGGTTGTTCATGAGTCCCTTGTTTGTTCTGAACAGTTGAACTGAGCTCTGTTCTTCAGACAAATCCTCCACGTTCTGTAGATTCTGCAGTTTTCCAGCATTTTTGCATATTTGAACCCTTTCCAGCAGTGACTGTATGATTTTGAGATCCATCTTTTCACACTGAGGACAATTGATGGACTCAAACACAACTATTAAAAAAGGTTCAAACATTCACTGATGCTCCAGAACGAAACACGATGCATTAAGAGCTGGCTGTTGAAAACTTTTGAACAGGATGAAGATTTCCAACTTTTTTCTTTTGTTGAAATATATATTTTTTTCCATTTATTACTGCCCTTCGGAAGCAACAGAAGATACTTGCATGTTTCCCAGAAGACAAATTAAGTACAATTTACCTTGATCTTCAAATTCAAAAAGTTTTCACCCCCCGGCTCTTGATGCATCGTGTTTCCTTCTGGAGCATCAGTGAATGTTTGAACTAGGGGTGGGCGATATGACCAAAATCTTATATCACGATATGACTAATTTTATATCACGATGACGATATATATCATGATATAGTAATTTTTTTCTTTTAAAATCTTTGATACTATAGAATTTTCATAATCCTTGTCACCAGTGTCAATATCAAACTAATACAAGCCTAAAAAGAGAGACACAAAAAAACTCAAGCTCACTGAAGATAAATAAACAGTCAGTGATAAAATAAGAATAAGAAACTAATTGCAAGCAATAGGACAAAAAACTACAATAAATAATTAAAGCTACAGACATTGTGTAAATTAATTAGTCTTCACTGTGTTAATTATATCTATCTATCTATAGCCCCTTTCACACAGAGATTCCGGAAAATACACGGGTAATGTGTTCCGGCATTTGTTCCCGGATCGTCAGATTTGCTGCATTCACACTGCCAGTGATTTTCCGGAATATGTGCGTGCATTCACACACAACCCGTAAAGATCCCGTAAAGACACGTGACCTTTCATGTGACGTGTATAATGCGCGCTCACCATTTCACTAAACTGGAGAATGATTTGCAGATAGTGAGGAGCTCCCTGTTCGCTGCTTCATTCTAGTTTACACATTTTTCGTCGTGTGAACGTTGATCTGCCTTCAAAACACCCGGTAAAACTGTCAAACGATAAAGTGCGTCATCACTACAACACACCCTTTACGGCATTGATCCGGCTTTTGTTCACACAGCGCTCATTCCGGGACTGAACCCGGCAATGTTACTAGGTCCCAACCCGGGATCAATCCCGGAATTAATCCCGGGACGTGTTTGCGTTCACACAGAAGGCACTCCGGCAATTTTCTGGCAATTTTCCGGGACCAACGTGCAGTGTGAATGGGGCTTTGTATAGATATAATTAACACGTGTATTATGTATAGATTCTATCATATATATAAATACATCATTATTTTATTTTTTTTAAATAATATTTATATATGTATAGAATATATACATAATACACATGTTAATTATATCTATCATAGATAGATAGTGCTGTATCTATCTATCTATGATATATATAATTAACATGTGTATTATGTATAGATTCTATACATATATATAAATATATCATTATAATGTTTTTTTATTTCTTCTTATTAAAGTTACAAATGTGATTTAGTCAAGAGCAGTGAGAGATTTTCTAGCAATGTGCTATGATTAATATTAATGGCAGACAGAATGAATATTGGACCGCTTCCCCTTTAAGACCGAAGTCCGGATCCAATACACTGTTAAAATATGCGTTTTCTCTTTCAGCTGTTTTCTCTCTTAAGACCTAAATCGCTGTGTTTATGAGGATACTTGCAAAGACGGGGATTCTGGCGCATAAGTGTGTTTATGTAATCGTTCAAAGCCAATAAAGCGGCAAAAAAAAAAAGCGTGGTCCTCTCACACAGAAACAGAGACGGCGCACATATAGCGCTGTTGTTTGTGTTTCAACGGCTTAAAATCGGTTGTTTTAAAACGGCAGTGCTTAAAAACGCGCGCCCATGCTACAGATGTAGTCCCTCGTTTAGTTCTGGTCGTTCTCCACCTGCTTCTGTCTCCCCTTCAAGCCCCGTGGTGGCGTGTAAAGATCGCAGTCATCCAAATGATGAAAAAGTACCGTAAACAATGTATTTTGCGACACCACGAAATAAACGATAGAACATAATATGAAACGATAGACTTTTTATTTCGTCCATCCGATATATATCGTCATATCGCACAGCCCTAGTTTGAACCTTTTTTAATAGTTGTGTTTGAGTCCATCAATTGTCCTCAGTGTGAAAAGATGGATCTCAAAATCATACAGTCACTGTTGGAAAGGGTTCAAATATGCAAAAATGCTGGAAAACTGCAGAATCTACAGAACGTGGAGGATTTGTCTGAAGAACAGTGCTCAGTTCAACTGTTCAGAACAAACAAGGGACTCATGAACAACCAACACAAAACAAAAGAACAGTCGTGGATCATCAGGTAACCTCACACAGTATTAAGAACCAAGGGTTCCCAAACTTTTGAAGGGGGTTATTTGAATAATTTCAGCTATTTTTTGTCTTGTGGACTATATGTAAACATATTTTATGTAAAATATCTTACTCAGGACAGTACTAAATAAAAAATAACATGCATTTTGTATGATCTCTCTTATTTTGTTAAAACTATTCACATTTTCACAGATTCTGCAAGGGGTTCCCAAACTTTTGCATGCCACTGTATATATATTAGGGCTGTCAATCGATTAAAAAAAATAATCACGATTAATCGCATGATTGTCATGAGTTAACTCGCGATTAAATCGCACATTTTTTATTTGTTCTAAATGTACCTTAAATCAATACTTTTCAGTTTTTTTATACTCTAATCAACATGGGCATGGACAAATTTGGATGCTTTATGCAAATGTACACTATATTGCCAAAGGTATTGGGTCGCCCCCTTCTAATGAACAGGTTTGACTACTTTAGTAATTTCTATGAGTACAAATCTTAATGTTTGGACAGGACCCTTTTCTATTCTAACATGACAATGCCTCTGTGTATAAGACAAGGTTCAAAAAGAAAATGATTGATTCAGTCAGTGTGGAAGAACTTGACTGGTCTGCATAAAACCAAGTCCTAATCCCAGTTTAACACCTCTGGTGTGACTGTAAATGCAGACCTTGAGCCAAAAACTCATCACCAAACACCAATGACTTGTACATATGGGTTCAGTCATTTTAGACACGTCCAAAACTGTTGCAACAAAGATGGAAATACAATTTTTAAATACATGAATTATGTTCCCATTGTTGTTGCCACAGATTTGGAAGTGCATTTTTCTGTTCTAAAGAAGGGGTGCCAATACTTTTGTCTATATAGTGCATGTACAAGTCATTGGTGTCTAGCTACACACATCATTTATGATGACATCGTCAAACTCATCCTGTGACAGACAGAGAAATAATAAGTACTGAAGCCATCCGTTAAGCATTCTGTTAGTCAAAAAGCCCTTTCACACATACTTTTCCGGAAAATTACCAGTAAATTGCCGTAAAGAGATCATGTGTGAACAGGACCTTTTCAAAAATACCGGTAAATTCGTTCCGGCAATTTACCGGAATGAGAAGTTGTAACATTACCAGTAAATTGCTGGAATGATGCTGTGTGTGAACGCAGAATGAAGATTACCGG
Organism: Aspiorhynchus laticeps; assembly: GCA_023376895.1. Classification (NCBI taxonomy): domain Eukaryota; kingdom Metazoa; phylum Chordata; class Actinopteri; order Cypriniformes; family Cyprinidae; genus Aspiorhynchus; species Aspiorhynchus laticeps. Next base: position 34,875,364 of record CM041801.1, read on the forward strand.
TATGAGGACGTACAATTTCAGAACGCGGTGATGTAAGACGTAAGACGTGTTCTCTGGGCCAATCCAGAGCCGTTGAATTTCAAAAATTCAGCGGCTCTGGGCCAATCATAACATTCGGCGCATTTACTCCGCGCAGTGTGCAGTGTTGCCAGATTGGGCGGGTTCACACACGCACGCTGCAAAGAGACTGGGGTGCTGATGTTGACGTCGCGGCAGCACTTTTAGCCTATCACTAGCGATCAGCAGACAGCCGTGATGATTCATGAGCGACGGGTTTTTAGCGCGATAACAGATCTGATTTTGAATGTATAACTAAGTGATCATAATGCCTAAATATAAGTTCGATGGTAAAGAGTGGAGAGTGTTTTAACTCTCAAAACGTGAATTACACCTGTTGAGGGAGATGACACAGTGTCTGCTTGCATATTTTAATCATATTTGGTCGTTCTCTTTAATGTATTTGCCACGATTTGATCCATGGGAAATGTATCTAGCATTATATTTATATTTTGTCATCATTATTTCATTATAAGGAGTTAAAAATGGCTCTTTTTAACCTTGATTTGCATTATATCACATTATTTTGACAGTTAAAGTTTTGGGCGGGTTTTTGTGAGCTTTTGGGCTGGAAATCGTCCATCCAATCTGGCAACACTGACACGCTGTGTAGTTTGCTTTGAAGTCTCTGGGCCAAAACCGCTGCATGAATGTGAACGTTTGATACAAAAATGAAAACATCAACAAAAACACTGACCACGTATACTCCTTCATGTTTACAAACACAACACCGGGAGGCACAGCCGTTAAGAGGTCGTTTCTGGTTAATGATGTCACAGAATTTACCGGTAATTTGAAACCTGTGTGTGAATGGTGCTTTTCCGGAAAAAAGACGGAACGTTGTTACCTGTGTGAACAGCACATTTTTGAATTTACTGGTAAAGTCGTTCCGGTAATTTTATGGCAATTTACTGGTATTACTGTGTGAAAGGGCTTAATGTGTGTGGATTTGGCTCTAACCTCCTCACTGTCTCGGTACTCCTCCTCTTCCTCATTGTCCTGTGTGTATGTGGCCCCATTGGCACGAAGTAGGGCCTGCACCTCTTTGTTGGGTCGGTAAAGGGCACAGTAGAACGGGGTGTAGCCTGCATATGAGCGCTGATTCACCAATGCACCAGCGCTCAATAATAACTCCACTACCTCGGACCTCTGACCTTCCACCGCCCAGTGCAATGGAGACCGACCTGACCCCAAATCCTACAAAACCAAAGTTAATGATTTAAAAAAAAATCAGTACAAAATTTTGAACACTCAAATGAATTATGATACAACTGGAGAAGAAGTTCTTTAATAAAATATGGTTGTATATTTATCATATCATTGAGGTACTATTATAGTTTTTATTAACATTTTGAATCATTTTAACTGTAAGACATTGGGGAAGGTAGAACGCACACACATCTGAACATAATGGCGAGCACATTTCTGAATTCAGATTTCCTGCCATAAAACCTCGTTATCTGAAGAGACTTTGTTAAAACAAGGAGGAATTGGAGGAGAGCATCGTGAATGTGGTTAAAACAGGACTTCACTTGTTTCTTATCACTTAACCATCATTTAACCAGGATGGAACGAGGACCACTAGGTCTGGACTTGGTCTGGGATGATCCTTAAAGCAGTAACTCAATGATGGTATCAAGAAAAAAGACTGTTTTATGGAAGAGTCCGAGTGTTGAGGTTTTACAGATACAGCCCCAAAGTGACTTTATGACCTCCCGTCCTCCCAGGACATTGCAAGGATATGTGCCTTTCATTTCTTTAACCGAACAAAGACTCAAACTTTTATAAAGTGTTCCAAAAGACAATTAATACCTGTTGCTGTTATCAAAAGCAATATATACAATATATTTTACAAAATATATCAATGTGTATTTTATATCATTTATAAGCTTGATGTGTTATTGGAATCTATGGTTTTGCTGGAATCTTTTGATGTCTAATTTTCCCGATCACTATTGTTTAATTTCACATGCGTGGTGTGATTATTTAGGATAGTTTAATCTATGCCTTAGCCATGTAATATTTATATATATATATATATATATATATAAACTGAGATATGTACTTTGGAGGATGCCAGATATCTGCTGTTTGGGTTTTAATGAAAGCTCATTTCAGTGGCAATAATTTGGTGTGAATGAAAATTACTCTTAGCCCATAATGTATGATTATAACACATTTAGAAATCTGCCAAGATATTTTCTTCATGTGACAAAATAACTAAGCAGATAAATTTACTGCATGGAAAATGAGCCGTGTAGGTGGAGCTCCGCCCCTCAAGACCTATTTCATTGGAAGAGCATTTAGTGGGAGGGACCAAATTCTCCGGTCTAAAACTGACTCCCAGCTGCTCTCTCTCTCTCTTCTCTGCTTGGAAATCGCGCGCTTCTTTAAAAATTGGAGCTACTCCAACAAAAGCTCGCAGCCTTTAACACCTGGCCGAGTTTGAACATTGAACCAACATCTAGTTAAATCTCTGAAGAAAGTCTGAAGCTACGCGAAAGGAACTTCAACATCTAAAGCCATAAGAAATCGAAACAGACTTCCTTCAAGCATCAAACAACACCGAGCAAACAAGCAACAACAGAAGGACATCCCCAGAGTGACGCAACGACACGACACGCGGGGTTTCCAGACGAGAAACGCAACGGCAGATCAGCGACCATTTCAACTTAAAAGCAAGTAATCAAACAAAACCTCTATTCTGTTGAACTGGTCGTATCTATCTCTAAAGTAAAATTAAGAGAGTTCTCCTTTTGATGATCGACACGAGTAAAATCGTGTGGAAATAGAACAGTGCTAGATTGTAATCATTCTCAATTAAATTCATTGCCTGTGCGTGTGTATGTATATATTTTGTTTTATGTTATTTAGCTTAGTTCATGTATTGTAGTAAGATAGCAAATAAACTCTTGTTTGATTTATAGAGAAGTGTTCTGTGTTCTGTGTGTAATATTCAAATCAAACTTTGCTCAGATCACGTTACCTAAGCTAATAACTGTCATATGGTTATTTAAATAATTCTGTATTATTATATCGTGGCCACAAGAATAAACAGAATTTCTCAGATATACTGAAATCTAACAACTCGCTGGACGATTGTTAAATAAGGTATAAGTTGGACGTTTTGATTAATACTAATTGATCATATCAATATCAAATCGTAAGATTCCCTAAAGCTAAAATAAAGCTTAAACAAAAGAGCTAAATTAAACAATGGAAAAATGATTAAATTATTACATAACATTTTTATATTTTGTTTTCAATTTTAGTTAAAACGTTAGTAATTTTGTGTTTTGTCATTTTACTCGTTTTTAATATGTCCATCTTTTTTTTACTTTGAGTTGTTTTAGTACATCAATTTAAACTAAATTAAAATGATAAATGTTACCTTGGCAACTAGGTGAAAAAGTTTTTTTGTTTGTTTTTTTAATTCAATGTTTTTTTTTTTTTTCCCCCAAGTAACAAACGTTTTACTGATTTTCATTTTAGTTTCAGTTTTAGTTAAAGCTACAATAACCCTTATTTAAATCAAAAGGTAGCTTCTCACCCGTTGATTTACATCTGCTCCTGCCTCCAACATAATTTTGATGATCTCACAATTGCCCCTATGTACAGCCAGGTGCAGCGTACTCACACCTTAAAGAGACAGACGAACAGAGAAAGGGACAGATAGATATATAAAAAATAATGGTATTATTCAGAGTGAAATACATTTGCTTGAGTTTGTACCTGCATAATTGGTGATGTTCAGGTGCACCGGGGGGGTCCGTGAGCAGCTGGTCAGCTCTCTCACACATTCTAAGTGAAGCTCTCTGACAGCCAGGTGTAAAGGTGCGTTTCCACCCCTCTCTTGGATCTCCGCACTGGCTCCACAACAGTGCCCGAACACACTCACTCTGGTCTACGATGACTGCTAAATGTAGAGCGGTCTGAGCAAAGGAGGAGGGAGGGTGGAAAAAGTTAGAGATAGGTTGCCACTAGTGTTGCTATAAGGGCTCGTTTGTTTGGTCAGTTGCAGTTTGCATTATTTTCAGAGTACAGTTGTGTATTAGGGTTTGCTAGGTCTTGGTTTCTGTTTCCCTATAGGTGTATATGCATGAGAAAATTTGAGTTGTATGTTAAAGTTGTTTAGTTATTTAAAAAAAAAAATATATATATATATATATATATATATATATTAGTGCTGTCAAAGTTACCGCGTTAATAACGCGTTAACGCAAATTCATTTTAACGGCACTAATTTTAACGCGCGATTAACGCAGCACGTATTTCCGGTTAGACCCTGGCCCAACCCGTAGTTGGAGAAATGGAGATGCACAGTGTTGCCAACTTAGCAACATTGCAGACCCCTTTAGCGACGTTTTCCCTTCAAAAAAGCACCTAAACCTAGTTTATGAGATTCACCGATACTGCTGCGCAAACGCAAGGTATTGCTCTCCCAGCGCGCGCGCGCACACACACCTCTCTGTCTCTCTCTCTCTCTCTGCGTCTGATCTGTTCAGCGCGCACACACCTCTGTCTCTCACACTTTCTCTCTGGGTCTGCTCAGCGTGCGTCAGAGAGAGAAGCAGCGCTTTAATTCAGTTAAATGCAGATATTATGTTGCTTCTCTAATTTTACATGCAAGTATAGCTGAAATCACAGCACAGCTATTGTCTTTATCTTATGTGTATTTGATTTCATCAGACAACGGTGCGATTATCATGATTTTTGGACGGGAGAGCTGGTTATGTCTTAATGGGTCGCGTTTCAGTCACTATTTCATATTCATTCCGTTGTCTGACAACAGAAACAGTAAAATATACCAATGAAAACAGTTTTATTGGGAATATTGCTTCATCAAAATACAGCTACGTGGGCACAGAGAGGGAAACAAATGTAATAATAAATGTACATTTTGCATTTTCGGAAGAAGAGCTGCCCTATGTGCAAAAATGTAAACAGGTTTGTGTAAATTGCTCAGTGCAAAGAAAGAAGTAATGGGAACCTGGAATTTCTTTTTTCATGTGTCTAATAGACATGAACAAGTTCTTTGAAAAACATCTATGACCTTTGAAACATGTCTACTCTTCATGCTTTATGTTGACTATGGTTTCAATAATAATAAACATACACTATATTGCCAAAAGTATTGGGTCGCCCCTTTCTAATGAACAGGTTTGACTACTTTAGTAATTTCTATGAGTACAAATCTTAATGTTAAAGCATATAATGATATTCTAGGAAATTGTGTGCTTCTACTATTATAGCAAAAGTTTGGACTCTTTTCTATTCTAACATGACAATGCCTCTGTGTATAAGACAAGGTTAAAAAAAGAAAATTATTGATTCAGTCAGTGTGGAAGAACTTGACTGGTCTGCATAAAACCAAGTCCTAATCCCAGTTTAACACCTCTGGTGTGACTGTAAATGCAGACCTTGAGCCAAAAACTCATCACCAAACACCAATGACTTGTACATACACTATATAGACAAAAGTATTGGGACACCCCCTTCTTTAGAACAGAAAAATGCACTTCCAAATATGAGGCAACAACGATGGGAACATAATTCATGTATTTAAAAATTGTATTTCCATCTCTGTTGCAACAGTTTTGTAAGTGTCTAAAATGACTGAGTTTTTGGCTCAAGGTCTGCATTTATAGTATAGTAAATAAATAGGCAATATAGTGTACATTTGCATAAAGCATCCATATTTGTCCATGCCCATGTTGATTAGAGTATTAAACATTTGAAAAGGATTGATTTAAGGTACATTTAGAACAAATAAAAATGTGCAATTAATTGCGATTAATCACGAGTTAACTCGTGACAATCATGTGATTAATCGCGATTCAATTTTTTAATCGATTGACAGCCCTAATATATATATATATATATATATATATATATATATATATATATATATATATACATACAGTGGCATGCAAAAGTTTGGGAACCCCTTGCAGAATCTGTGAAAATGTGAATAGTTTTAACAAAATAAGAGAGATCATACAAAATGCATGTTATTTTTTATTTAGTACTGTCCTGATTAAGATATTTTACATAAAATATGTTTACATATAGTCCACAAGACAAAAAAATAGCTGAAATTATTCAAATAACCCCCTTCAAAAGTTTGGGAACCCTTGGTTCTTAATACTGCGTGAGGTTACCTGGATGATCCACGACTGTTCTTTTGTTTTGTGTTGGTTGTTCATGAGTCCCTTGTTTGTTCTGAACAGTTGAACTGAGCTCTGTTCTTCAGACAAATCCTCCACGTTCTGTAGATTCTGCAGTTTTCCAGCATTTTTGCATATTTGAACCCTTTCCAGCAGTGACTGTATGATTTTGAGATCCATCTTTTCACACTGAGGACAATTGATGGACTCAAACACAACTATTAAAAAAGGTTCAAACATTCACTGATGCTCCAGAACGAAACACGATGCATTAAGAGCTGGCTGTTGAAAACTTTTGAACAGGATGAAGATTTCCAACTTTTTTCTTTTGTTGAAATATATATTTTTTTCCATTTATTACTGCCCTTCGGAAGCAACAGAAGATACTTGCATGTTTCCCAGAAGACAAATTAAGTACAATTTACCTTGATCTTCAAATTCAAAAAGTTTTCACCCCCCGGCTCTTGATGCATCGTGTTTCCTTCTGGAGCATCAGTGAATGTTTGAACTAGGGGTGGGCGATATGACCAAAATCTTATATCACGATATGACTAATTTTATATCACGATGACGATATATATCATGATATAGTAATTTTTTTCTTTTAAAATCTTTGATACTATAGAATTTTCATAATCCTTGTCACCAGTGTCAATATCAAACTAATACAAGCCTAAAAAGAGAGACACAAAAAAACTCAAGCTCACTGAAGATAAATAAACAGTCAGTGATAAAATAAGAATAAGAAACTAATTGCAAGCAATAGGACAAAAAACTACAATAAATAATTAAAGCTACAGACATTGTGTAAATTAATTAGTCTTCACTGTGTTAATTATATCTATCTATCTATAGCCCCTTTCACACAGAGATTCCGGAAAATACACGGGTAATGTGTTCCGGCATTTGTTCCCGGATCGTCAGATTTGCTGCATTCACACTGCCAGTGATTTTCCGGAATATGTGCGTGCATTCACACACAACCCGTAAAGATCCCGTAAAGACACGTGACCTTTCATGTGACGTGTATAATGCGCGCTCACCATTTCACTAAACTGGAGAATGATTTGCAGATAGTGAGGAGCTCCCTGTTCGCTGCTTCATTCTAGTTTACACATTTTTCGTCGTGTGAACGTTGATCTGCCTTCAAAACACCCGGTAAAACTGTCAAACGATAAAGTGCGTCATCACTACAACACACCCTTTACGGCATTGATCCGGCTTTTGTTCACACAGCGCTCGTTCCGGGACTGAACCCGGCAATGTTACTAGGTAACCAACCCAGGATCAATCCCGGAATTAATCCCGGGACGTGGTTGCGTTCACACAGAAGGCACTCCGGCAATTTTCTGGCAATTTTCCAGGACCAACGTGCAGTGTGAATGGGGCTTTAGATAGATATAATTAACACGTGTATTATGTATAGATTCTATCATATATCTAAATACATCATCATTTTTTTTTTTTTTTATAATATTTATATATGTATAGAATATATACATAATACACATGTTAATTATATCTATCATAGATAGATAGTGCTGTATCTATCTATCTATGATATATATAATTAACATGTGTATTATGTATAGATTCTATACATATATCATTATAATTTTTTTTAATTTCTTCTTATTAAAGTTACAAATGTGATTTAGTCAAGAGCAGTGAGAGATTTTCTAGCAATGTGCTATGATTAATATTAATGGCAGACAGAATGAATATTGGACCGCTTCCCCTTTAAGACCGAAGTCCGGATCCAATACACTGTTAAAATATGCGTTTTCTCTTTCAGCTGTTTTCTCTCTTAAGACCTAAATCGCTGTGTTTATGAGGATACTTGCAAAGACGGGGATTCTGGCGCATAAGTGTGTTTATGTAATCGTTCAAAGCCAATAAAGCGGCAAAAAAAAAAAGCGTGGTCCTCTCACACAGAAACAGAGACGGCGCACACATAGCGCTGTTGTTTGTGTTTCAACGGCTTAAAATCGGTTGTTTTAAAACGGCAGTGCTTAAAAACGCGCGCCCATGCAACAGATGTAGTCCCTCGTTTAGTTCTGGTCGTTCTCCACCTGCTTCTGTCTCCCCTTCAAGCCCCGTGGTGGCGTGTAAAGATCGCAGTCATCCAAATGATGAAAAAGTACTGTAAACAATGTATTTTGCGACACCACGAAATAAACGATAGAACATAATATGAAACGATAGACTTTTTATTTCGTCCATCCGATATATATCGTCATATCGCACAGCCCTAGTTTGAACCTTTTTTAATAGTTGTGTTTGAGTCCATCAATTGTCCTCAGTGTGAAAAGATGGATCTCAAAATCATACAGTCACTGCTGGAAAGGGTTCAAATATGCAAAAATGCTGGAAAACTGCAGAATCTACAGAACGTGGAGGATTTGTCTGAAGAACAGTGCTCAGTTCAACTGTTCAGAACAAACAAGGGACTCATGAACAACCAACACAAAACAAAAGAACAGTCGTGGATCATCAGGTAACCTCACACAGTATTAAGAACCAAGGGTTCCCAAACTTTTGAAGGGGGTTATTTGAATAATTTCAGCTATTTTTTGTCTTGTGGACTATATGTAAACATATTTTATGTAAAATATCTTACTCAGGACAGTACTAAATAAAAAATAACATGCATTTTGTATGATCTCTCTTATTTTGTTAAAACTATTCACATTTTCACAGATTCTGCAAGGGGTTCCCAAACTTTTGCATGCCACTGTATATATATTAGGGCTGTCAATCGATTAAACAAATTAATCGTGATTAATCACATGATTGTCATGAGTTAACTCGCGATTAATCGCAATTAATCGCACATTTTTTATTTGTTCTAAATGTACCTTAAATCAATACTTTTCAATTTTTTTATACTCTAATCAACATGGGCATGGACAAATTTGGATGCTTTATGCAAATGTACACTACAGTATATTGCCAAAGGTATTGGGTCGCCCCCTTCTAATGAACAGGTTTGACTACTTTAGTAATTTCTATGAGTACAAATCTTAATGTTTGGACATGACCCTTTTCTATTCTAACATGACAATGCCTCTGTGTATAAGACAAGGTTCAAAAAGAAAATGATTGATTCAGTCAGTGTGGAAGAACTTGACTGGTCTGCATAAAACCAAGTCCTAATCCCAGTTTAACACCTCTGGTGTGACTGTAAATGCAGACCTTGAGCCAAAAACTCATCACCAAACACCAATGACTTGTACATATGGGTTCAGTCATTTTAGACACGTCCAAAACTGTTGCAACAAAGATGGAAATACAATTTTTAAATACATGAATTATGTTCCCATTGTTGTTGCCACAGATTTGGAAGTGCATTTTTCTGTTCTAAAGAAGGGGTGCCAATACTTTTGTCTATATAGTGTATGTACAAGTCATTGGTGTTTGGTGATGAGTTTTTGGCTCAAGGTCTGCATTTACAGTCACACCAGAGGTGTTAAACTGGGATTAGGACTTGGTTTTATGCAGACCAGTCAAGTTCTTCCACACTGACTCAATCAATCATTTTCTTTTTGAACCTTGTCTTATACACAGAAGCATTGTCATGTTAGAATAGAAAAGGGTCCAAACTGTTGCTATAATATTAGAAGCACACAATTTCCTAGAATATCATTATATGCTTTAACATTAAGATTTGTACTCATAGAAATTACTTAAGTAGTCAAACCTGTTCATTAGAAGGGGGCGACCCAATACGTTTGGCAATATAGTGTATGTTTATTATTATTGAAACCATGGTCAACATATAGCATGAAGAGTAGACATGTTTCAAAGGTCATAGATGTTTTTCAAAGAACTTGTTCATGTCTATTAGACACATGAAAAAAGAAATACCAGGTTCATATTACTTCTTTCTTTGCACTGAGCAATTTACTGACACAAACATGTTTACATTTTTGCACATAGGGCAGCTCTTCTTCTGAACATGCAAAATGTACATTTATTATTTATTATTACATTTGTTTCCCTATCTTTGCCCACATAGCTGTATTTTGATGAAGCTAAATTCTCAATAAAACTGTTTTCATTGGTATATTTTACTGTTTCTGTTGTCAGACAACGGAATGAATATGAAATAGTGACTGAAACGCGACCCATTCAGACTACATAACCAGCTCTCCCTTCCAAGATGTTAATCTGCACAAAAAAATCATGATAATCGCACCGTCGTCTGATGAAATCAAATACACATAAGATAAAGACAATAGCTGTGCTGTGATTTCGGCTATACTTGCATGTTAAATTAGAGAAGCAACATAATATCTGGTGTTTAACTGAATTAAAGCGCTGCTCCTCTCTGCCGCGCGCTGAGCAGTCGCAGAGAGAGAGAGAGAGAGAGAGAGACAGACAGAGAGGTGTGTGTGCGCGTGCTGGGAGCGCAGGACCTCACGCTCGCGCAGTACTGGCGAGTCTCAGAAACTAGGTTTGGGCGCTTTTATGAAGGGAAAAAGATTGCTAAAGGGGTCTGCAATGTTGCTAAGTTGGCAACGCTGTGCATCTCCATTTCTCCAACAACGGGTTGGGCCACGGGTCAAACCGGAAATACGCGCTGCATTAATCGCGCGTTAAAAAAATTAGTGCCGTTAAAATGAATTTGCGTTAACGCGTTATTAACGCGTTAACTTTGACAGCACTAATATATATATATATATAAACAATTACAGGAAAGCAAAAATCATTAATGATAAAACTGCAATATTCCATAAAAATAAGAATTGGAAAGTTTGCTTTTATGGTGACTTCAACAGTAGGAGGAAATGTATTGTTCATTTAAATATGCAATGTTTTATGCAACAATAAATCACTGGAAGTAAGGCAATTCGTCTTGATCCACAGGTGCTGGCTTGTCAGAGCAGGTTGTTTGCTTTTCTAGAGGGATCTGACAACACTGTTGTACATTTACCTGACACAGGTCATTTTGGATGTCCAGGTAAGGTATCCAGGTGTTGTCCACCACAATTTCTTCAAGCAGGCACTGAACAACACCCCACTGCTCATGAATTAGCGCCAAATGAAGTACCCTGTGAGACGAGAGGAAATGTTTACGGCCTAAATCTAATAGCCTTCCAAATTGTTCATATGTACAGATAACGGAAAACTACATATACTTACGTGTCACCGTTCTGACAGAAAGTTGAGCGTGTTAAAGAGCTCTTCCCTTCGCTACCGACCCTCAGTGTTTGAAACCGCCAGTCTGTCTGTACCTGTAGGCTCGCACAGGATCATGGTGCTGATCCCGTTGGAGAGGCACCCCACCACAGCATCCTCATTAATCAAGTCCCCTATGGCAGAGTCGAGCCTCTCTCCGCCGCCAATCGACACACAATCTACGGTACTCCTGTTGTCGGGCTCGTCCGACGTTGGGAGGTCAGGTATGTCGGACACAGACCGACCAGGTTTAAATAATTTAATTTTAAAAATAGAAATAAAGCCACTACTGTGGAAATAATGAATCTACTCACTAGTGGGACACACAATGTACGTGGTTTGGCATCTTCTAGGGAATTTGGTTCTTAAAGAGATAATTCACCCAAAATTAAAATCATTTACTCACCCTTATGTCATTCCAAAACTAAATGACTTTGTTTCTTCTGTGGAAGACATTTTACCTAAAGGTACCATATAGGATATGTTGCCTAAACAACATTCAACTCCACTAATTTTAATGTGCACATAAAACACTTTTTTCACAATTTTAAGACATTTTCTTTTTATTCCTTGGAAGAAAAAGTCATACAGCCTTGAACCACCAGAAGGGTACGACAGCATATTCATCTTTAGGTGAACTATCCCTATATTATAAAGTACATGAGATGAGCCAATGAGAGGTTTTACTAAATTAAAAGCTGCCTCCATTGTTATAGCTTTAAAAGGCTTTGCGTGATGTCAGACTTAAATAACTTAGATCCTCCGCGACTAACAGTATCTAGCTTCACACTCCCATCAGCCTGAACCAAAACCAGCATACTGACATCATACTGTACCTTAAAACAAAATACACACACAGACACACATAATAGCCTCCACCAAATCAATCAGACACCACGGTCGTTCAGCTGGAGTTCAAAGGGTCTAATGGCAGAGTAGTGTCCATGTTTTGCTACAGCACTCGCTGTCCATTTATGATGACATCATCAAACTCATCCTGTGACAGACAGAGAAATAATAAGTACTGAAGCCATCCGTTAAGCATTCTGTTAGTCAATGTGTGTGGATTTGGCTCTAACCTCCTCACTCTCTCGGTACTCCTCCTCTTCCTCATTGTCCTGTGTGTATGTGGCCCCACTGGCACGAAGTAGGGCCTGCACCTCTTTGTTGGGTCGGTAAAGGGCACAGTAGAACGGGGTGTAGCCTGCATATGAGCGCTGATTCACCAAAGCACCAGCGCTCAATAATAACTCCACTACCTCGGACCTCTGACCTTCCACCGCCCAGTGCAATGGAGACCGACCTGACCCCAAATCCTACAAAATCAAAGTTAATTATTTAAAAAAAAATCAGTAAAAAATTTTGAACACTCAAATGAATTATGATACAACTGGAGAAGACGTTCTTTAATAAAATATGGTTGTATATTTATCATATCATTGAGGTACTATTATAGTTTTTATTAACATTTTGAATCATTTTAACATTTGTATATTTTGTTTTCAATTTTAGTTAAAACGTTAGTAATTTTGTGTTTTGTCATTTTACTCGTTTTTAATATGTCCATCTTTTTTTTACTTTGAGTTGTTTTAGTACATCAATTTAAACTTAAATTAAAATTGATAAATTGTTACCTTGGCAACTTAGGTGAAAATAGTATTTTTTTTTGTTTTTTTTTTTAATTCAATTTTTTTTTTTTTTTTTCCAAGTTAAACTCAAACGTTTTACTGGTTTTCATTTTAGTTTCAGTTTTAGTTAAAGCTACAATAACCCTTATTTAAATCAAAAGGTAGCTTCTCACCCGTTGATTTACATCTGCTCCTGCCTCCAACAGCATTTTGATGATCTCACAATTGCCCCTATGTACAGCCAGGTGCAGCGCACTCACACCTTAAAGAGACAGACGAACAGAGAAAGGGACAGATAGATATATAAAAAATAATGGTATTATTCAGAGTGAAATACATTTGCTTGAGTTTGTACCTGCATAATTGGTGATGTTCAGGTGCACCGGGGGGGTCCGTGAGCAGCTGGTCAGCTCTCTCACACATTCTAAGTGAAGCTCTCTGACAGCCAGGTGTAAAGGTGTGTTTCCACCCCTCTCTTGGATCTCCGCACTGGCTCCACTCCACAACAGTGCCCGAACACACTCACTCTGGTCTACGATGACTGCTAAATGTAGAGCGGTCTGAGCAAAGGAGGAGGGAGGGTGGAAAAAGTTAGAGATAGGTTGCCACTAGTGTTGCTATAAGGGCTCGTTTGTTTGGTCAGTTGCAGTTTGCATTATTTTCAGAGTACAGTTGTGTATTAGGGTTTGCTATGTCTTGGTTTCTGTTTCCCTATAGGTGTATATGCATGAGAAAATTTGAGTTGTACGTTAAAGTTGTTTAGTTTTAAAAAAAAATTATTATTATATATTAAAAAAAAATATATATATATATATATATATATATTTATATATATATAATATATATATATATATATATATATATATATATATATATATATATATATATATATTTGTGTTCCTGTGGCTCAGTGGTAGAGCATTGCGTTAGCAGCGCAAAAGGTTGTGGGTTCAATTCCCAGGGAACACACATACTGATGAAAATGCACTGTAAGTCGCTTTGGATAAAAGCGTCTGCTAAATGCATAAATGTAAATGTAAATGTAAATGTATATATATATATATAAACCATTACAGGAAAGCAAAAATCATTAATGATAAAACTGCAATATTCCATAAAAATAAGAATTGGAAAGTTTGCTTTTATGGTGACTTCAACAGTAGGAGGAAATGTATTGTTCATTTAAATATGCAATGTTTTATGCAACAATAAATCACTGGAAGTAAGGCAATTCGTCTTGATCCACAGGTGCTGGCTTGTCAGAGCAGGTTGTTTGCTTTTCTAGAGGGATCTGGCAACACTGTTGTACATTTACCTGACACAGGTCATTTTGGATGTCCAGGTAAGGTATCCAGGTGTTGTCCACCACAATTTCTTCAAGCAGGCACTGAACAACACCCCACTGCTCATGAATTAGCGCCAAATGAAGTACCCTGTGAGACGAGAGGAAATGTTTACGGCCTAAATCTAATAGCCTTCCAAATTGTTCATATGTACAGATAATGGAAAACTACATATACTTACGTGTCACCGTCCTCTGACAGAAAGTTGAGCGTGTTAAAGAGCTCTTCCCTTCGCTGCCGAGCCTCAGTGTTTGAAACCGCCAGTCTGTCTGTACCTGTAGGCTCGCACAGGATCATGGTGCCGATCCCGTCGGAGAGGCACCCCACCACAGCATCCTCATTAATCGAGTCCCCTATGGCAGAGTCGAGCCTCTCTCCGCCGCCAGTCGACACACAATCCACGGTACTCCTGTTGTCGGGCTCGTCCGACGTTGGGAGGTCCGGTATGTCGGACACAGACCGACCAGGTGTCCACATCTGTTCGGCCTCGGTGTACGTAACGTTACCGTAGGGAACCTCAAAACCGAGTCCGATAGTGATGGGTCGGTCTTGAACGATTCGTTCATTTTGAATGAAGCTTTAATGTGACTCGGGAAGAACGAGTCGTCTCGGGGAGTGATTCGTTCAGTCGCGCATGCGCAACATATAGGTTCTGCACTGAATTAGTTCACCTGTTTCGAGTCTTCGGGTTTTTCGAGTCGTTCGTTCATCACGTGACAGCCCCATAAACTATATGCAGTCTGAGGGAAAAAGACTTAATAATGATAATAATAACCAACTCTTTAGAGTATTACCTTTGTTACCACATTCAGTGTTATGGAAAATAACCATCATGACAGAAATTCACACATTAATAAACTGTAAGAAATAAAAAGCTACAATTTGAGACCAGAAACGCATCACGTAACTGTAAGAATAAATAATAATAATAATAATAACTATGCAACCGTTTGTAAGGAAGGTTGTAAATTAACTAATTTCTCTATCCAATGCTGTCACGTGACAAAAGAACGAACGACTCAAACTCGAAGACTCGAGATGAACTAATCAATTCTCTTCCCGGCTATAACTGTATTGGTTTCGTTTATGAGGCTGTCACATGATGAACGAACGACTCAAACCCGAAGACTCAGGAGGTGAACTAATCAATTCTCTTTCCGGCTCTCATATGTTTAGCTTATGAGGCTGTCACGTGATGAACGAGCGACTCAAACCGATCTTGTCAGATAAGAGGTGAGGTGAGCTAATCATAGACTAAAGACCCAGGTAAACAATGCATTTTTTTTTCTGTTTCTTATACCATTATAGTTTTGTAGTGTTTGTAGTGTGTTCAACGTTTGCACAAGTAGTAGATGTGTTAGGGAAGTAGCATGTAACATTTTAATTCTATTTTGCTAAAATGAACGAAATGACTCGAAAAAAGATTCGTTTATTTTGTTGAACGAGACTCAAAGGACCGAGTCAGTAAAATGATCCGAACTTCCCATCACTAATTCACGAACAAACTGATTCTTTTCAATGAAGCTGTTAAATCGGTTCGCAAATCGCAACAAACGATTCATTCACGAATTGTAATGATCCGATTGCAGCTGTTCTCGAGTCGACAACTCACTGATTCAAATGATCCATTTAGAGCGAGTGTCCAGTGAACTGAACTCATAACCGGGAGATCTCGTGAGCGCGCGCGACTGATGCTGCGAAAAGTAAATTACTAATGTCGAATTTTAGGATTAATTATTGTAACTGAAAATCATATTTAGGCCAAAACTGTCAGTTGTTTGTGAACTAAATCTGCTGTAAAGGGTGATCTATTTAAGCCCACTGAAATGCTTGAATGCAGACAGATCAGTGTCAGGGTCTTTATGTTTTAAGTAAAAAAACGAAACATTAAAATAACACAGATTAAATAAAATAAGTCATTCACGTTCATATTCCCCGCTGCTGTAACATTGGCAGTTTTATTAAAATGCTACGCATTTAGCCCTATGTGACGTCTGTTTTTATGTTGTTTATCAACAGTATACATTTTTATATTGTTTAGATCATCTAGCCGAGTAGATAGATATGAATATTTATTCATAACCATACTGAAAATAAGTCAATATTGTTAGCTGATGCTAACGTTACCTGTCTAGCTAATAAGCTTGCTGGTGCTAAGTTGAGGAAATTTTTAGATATAAAGTCCAAATATTTTTATTCAGCCACCTAGATAGATGCCATCTGAGGTAAAAAGAAAGGATGTGATGTTCAGAACATGGTAACTACAGTAATTATCAGAGTGGGAAGTGATGCCCTCTGGGGGCATTTGGCCAGGGGTGTTTTTACACCACAGACAAGGTCTGAGAAGAAAAAAATCATTATGAAAATATAATTATATTTTCCTTAAAATGTTCTTCCTAACTTCAGGCTTAATTCTCATGTCATATATAACTGTGACGTTCTGCAAAACAACAAGCTTTAAAACACTTTTTCTTACTGGTGAAAATTAGATGGTCAAATCTGTTTTCTCTCAGGTACATCACAGTGTAAGCTTTACAGTGAACATTACTACATCACTCTCATCAACATAGTCCATATCAACAACAAAATACATATCTTGACTCTATATAGTGGTTATTTTGGGAAAATCACAGGTATTTTGGGCTGTAGGATTATAAAAATGTTCTAATATAAAATTAAATAAAGTAATCTATATAAAATTGCAAAATAAATCTATCAGTACTTTTTTACTTAAGTACATAAAAAATCGAGTAGTTTTGTACTTTCACTCAAGTAAAATTGAAAAAGCAGTACTTTTACTGGAGTAATATTTTATTATACGTATCTGTACTTTTACTCAAGTACAGATCTGTGTACTTTGTCCACCACTGCTTCCTGTAAGGGCAAATAACTTTTTTTTCATTCATTTAATTAAATATAGTTAAAATGATTCTTATTAGATTTAGGTTTAGTAAATATTTTTAAAAAAAATGATCACTCTTTTCCTTAGCTGACTTGATGTTTCTGTGAAAGAGCTTGATTGAAAAGTGACCTTTTAGCTCTATCTAGTGGATCTTTCTGGTTAATCAAGCCTTTTATAAAAGGCTCCTAGTAACATTAAACTTTTCCTGATTTTCGCTATTGTTTTGCTAAGATGCATGGAAAGTTGTAAATCTCTCTTGTTCATGATTCGGAGTCCTTAACATTGAATCAGCACCTCATCTCCTCAGAATAGTCAGCTTTTGTCAGTTGTTGTAGGCAGGGAGGCCATATTCATGCCATATTTATTAATGGATGTAATGTATTAATTTCTTAAATTCTATTTTTAATGCTGTTTTCAATTACAAATAGTTAATGTCTTTTTCTCATGCAGGACTGAGAGGGCGATTCTTCTCGCAGCACCATGAGCTGGAGCTTTCTTATGCAGCTGTTGGATGAAATCTCCAACCACTCCACCTTTGTGGGCAAAATCTGGCTCACAATATTTATCATCTTCCGCATTGTGTTGACTGTTGTGGGGGGAGAATCAATATACTACGATGAACAGAGCGAATTTGTGTGTAACACCCAGCAACCTGGTTGCGAGAATGTCTGCTATGATGCGTTTGCACCACTCTCTCATGTAAGGTTTTGGGTTTTTCAGATCATTATGATCACAACCCCCACTATTATGTACCTGGGCTTCGCTATGCACAAGATCGCTCGCATGAACGATGACGAGTACAAGCTGAGGAACAGGAAACGCATGCCCTTGATCCACCGCAGAGCCAACCATGATTATGAGGAGGCTGAGGACAACGGTGAGGAAGATCCCATGATGACGGAGGAGATCCTGCCAGAGAAAGAGAAAGCTCCTGAGAAGCCCGCCCCTAAACACGACGGGCGGCGGATGATAAAGCGGGACGGGCTCATGAAAGTGTACATCCTGCAGCTTCTATCTCGGGTTATTTTTGAGGTGGGCTTTCTCTTTGGCCAGTACACCCTGTACGGTTTTGAGGTCGCTCCTTCTTACGTGTGCACTCGCAGCCCCTGCCCACACACGGTGGATTGCTTTGTGTCACGTCCCACGGAGAAAACGATCTTCCTGCTGATCATGTATGCCGTGAGCTGTGTCTGCTTGTCTCTCATGGTGCTGGAGATTCTTCATTTGGGCCTCAGTGGAATCTGTGATGCTTTTCGCCAGCATGCGCGCCACCACAACGTTGCACGCCCCCGTGGTGCCATATGCAGACAATTGCCCACATCCCCGCCAGGGAACCACACTGCCCTGAAAAAAGACAAGCTGTCCATGGGATTGAAACTGGAGTCGTCATCGCGAGATATTGACACCCTGAGTAGACACCTAAAACTGGCCCGGCAGCATCTGGATATGGTCTATCAGAATGGGGAGAGCAGTCCTTCATGCAGCAGCAGCCCTGAGTCCAACGGCACTGCTGCTCAGGAGAAGCAGGGAAGCACATGTGAAAAAGGTAAGAAAAAATAGTGATTCATTTTCACAACAGCTTACTGATGTAGTATTTATTTATTTGAGAAATAAGGAAATAGTGTGAGTGTATGTGTGTGTGTGTGTGTGTGTGTGTGTGTGTATATACACACTATATTGCCAAAAGTATTGTGTCACCCCCTACTAATGAACAGGTTTGGCTACTGTGTGTGTGTGTGTGTGTGTGTGTATACACACTATATTGCCAAAAGTATTGGGTCACCCCCTACTAATGAACAGGTTTGGCTACTTTAGTAATTTCCATGAGTACAAATCTTAAAAGCATATAATGATATTCTAGGGAATTGTGTGCTTCTAATTTTATAGCAACAGTTTGGACAGGACCTTTTTATATTTTAACATGACAATGCCTCTGTGTATAAGGCAAGGTTCAAAAAGAAATGATTGATTCAGCCAGTGTGGAAGAACTTGACTGGTCTGCATAAAGCCAATGACATATGGGTTCAGTCATTTTAGACACTCCCAAAACTGTTGCAACAGAGATGGAAATACAATTTTTAAATACATAAATGTTTCCATTAGGTTTTGGAAGTGCCTTTTTCTGTTCTAAAGAAGGGGGTGCCAATACTTTTGTCCATATAGTGTATGTACAAGTCATTGGTGTTTGGTGATGAGTTTTTGGCTCAAGGTCTGCATTTACAGTCACACCAGTGATTGTACACAGATGTCAAGGTTCGGTACGTACCTCGGTTCGGGGGTCACGGTTCGATACGATTTCGGTACAACATGGAAAAAAAAAGAAATCTACTATGCTCGGTTTCTTTTCATTTATTTTGAACAGACAGTAGTGCAAATAAAAAAAAAATCCATTTAGCTGTGAAAATACTACATATTATTACATGTTATATATATAAAATTTTATATAAACGTTTTGTTTTCACAAATAAAAGCAGACCTTTATACAGTGATTATAGTAATAAGACAATAAGTGTTTAAAGTTGATTCTGCTGATATAAGGAAACAGTTGAAGTGATCGTGACACACACACACACTCGCACACACATCAGTTCCAGCATTGCTAACTTGACAGCCAGTTGGTCCTTTATCAAAATAAAATACAGTGAGCCAAACATCAGCGCGGCGGCCTCTGTGTCACCGTTGGCATTCGCTGTTCTTCTGCTGGTGGTTATCAAACAGCATTGCATTGCTGCGGGCGCCCCCTTCTGGATTGGGGGTGCCTGTATTCGTCGTAAGGCATCATGCACCGAACCGAGATGCCTGTACTGTGACGGTTCGGTACGAATACAAGTACCGTGCCACCCCTAATATACAAGTATATATATATATACAGGTGCTGGTCATATAATTAGAATATCATCAAAAAGTTGATTTATTTCACTAATTCCATTCAAAAAGTGAAACTTGTATAATGTATACATTCATTCCACACAGACTGATATATTTCAAGTGTTTATTTCTTTTAATTTTGATGATTATAACTGACAACTAATGAAAAACCCAAATTCAGTATCTCAGAAAATAAGAATATTACTTAAGACCAATACAAAGAAAGGATTTTTAGAAATCTTGGCCAACTGAAAAGTATGAACATGAAAAGTATGAGCATGGACAGCACTCAATACTTAGTTGGGGCTCCTTTTGCCTGAATTACTGCAGCAATGCGGCGTGGCATGGAGTCGATCAGTCTGTGGCACTGCTCAGGTGTTATGAGAGCCCAGGTTGCTCTGATTGTGGCCTTCAGCTCTTCTGCATTGTTGGGTCTGGCATATCGCATCTTCCTCTTCACAATACCCCATAGATTTTCTATGGGGTTAAGGTCAGGCGAGTTTGCTGGCCAATTAAGAACCGGGAAGGTGCCAAGTCCTGTTGGAAAATGAAATCTGCATCTCCATAAAGTTGGTCAGCAGCAGGAAGCATGAAGTGCTCTAAAACTTCCTGGTATACGGCTGTGTTGACCTTGGACCTCAGAAAACACAGTGGACCAACACCAGCAGATGACATGGCACCCCAAACCATCACTGACTGTGGAAACTTTACACTGGACCTCAAGCAACGTGGATTCTGTGCCTCTCCTCTCTTCCTCCAGACTCTGGGACCCTGATTTCCAAAGGAAATGCAAAATTTACTTTCATCAGAGAACATAACTTTGGACCACTCAGCAGCAGTCCACTCCTTTTTGTCTTTAGCCCAGGCGAGACGCTCCTGACGCTGTCTGTTGTTCAAGAGTGGCTTGACACAAGGAATGCGACAGCTGAAACCCATGTCTTGCATACGTCTGTGCGTAGTGGTTCTTGAAGCACCGACTCCAGCTGCAGTCCACTCTTTGTGAATCTCCCCCACATTTTTGAATGGGTTTTGTTTCACAATCCTCTCCAGGGTGCGGTTATCCCTATTGCTTGTACACTTTTTTCTACCACATATTTTCCTTCCCTTCGCCTCTCTATTAATGTGCTTGGACACAGAGCTCTGTGAACAGCCAGCCTCTTTTGCAATGACCTTTTGTGTCTTGCCCTCCTTGTGCAAGGTGTCAATGGTCGTCTTTTGGACAACTGTCAAGTCAGCAGTCTTCCCTGTGATTGTGTAGCCTACAGAACTAGACTGAGAGACCATTTAAAGGCCTTTGCAGGTGTTTTGAATTAATTAGCTGATTAGAGTGTGGCACTAGGTGTCTTCAATATTGAACCTTTTCACAATATTCTAATTTTCTGAGATACTGAATTTGGGGTTTTCATTAGTTGTCACTTATAATCATCAAAATGAAAAGAAATAAACACTTGAAATATATCAGTCTGTGTGGAATGAATGTATACATTATACAAGTTTCACTTTTTGAATGGAATTAGTGAAATAAATCAACTTTTTGATGATATTCTAATTATATGACCAGCACCTGTATATATATTAGGGCTGTGTATTGGCAAGAATCTTACGATACGTATCACGATACAGGGGTTGCGGTACGATATATTGCGATACTGTAAGCAAGGCGATATATTGGGATATTTCTTATTTTAGGAATAGGATATATTTTTAGGAAAGCTGTCATTAAGAGCACACCACCATATGCAAACCTTAGCAATAAATAAATAAATAAAAATTGTTTAACCAGAACACACTGGGATCTGCATTTGCAATAATCAGTCCCTGTAACATTCAACGTTATTGAACCACTTTTTGTGCAGCACGAGTCAAGGGGGAAAAATTAAAGTGCTTGCAGGATTCTTTACTTAAATGTATGTATAAAATGTATTTTATAAAAAAGACCATATATATTTTTAAACCCTGCTTTAAAAGGTTCACAGTTTAGGTTTACAATTGTAATATGCAATGTCATAACATTTTGATCTGAGCAAAAAATTACATCTGCTTAGTATTAATGAAAAATAAAGTGCTTGCTGGATTCCTAATGACAAATGTACATTTAAATGTAAAACAAATGTAAAACAATAAAATAAATACAGATGTTGAACATTCTCAGAACCTTTCAACTTGGATTTCACAGGTTTTTCAGTTTATATTTATGTTCTGTGTGGAATCGCAGAGACCGCGACGCAAACACCGCCCAACTGCACAAAACACCCCCGACCACAGTTGCCAACTCTCGCGAGACAAATAAGCAACCGCAGCTTCAAAAACAAGCCCAATATTTTTTGATGATTTATTATCATCAATATTATTTATCATCAATTATTTATTACCAATAAATGATCCTGCAACATATTACAGTGAAACCACTCTTTTATCTATTTTACAAAAATCAGCAAACTGCAGCAAAAGTGGGAACAAAACTCATCTTCAATCACCTGTGAGCAGAATAGGATTGGAGAGATGGAAAAGGAGAAAAACACAAGAGCTTCAAAGGAGAGCTGTAACATAGCCTCATATTTATAGCCTAAAATATATAGGGGTCATTCTATGGAAATTTTTCTGTCCCTAGCCTTTACAGAAATATTACACTTCAACACTTGGTTACAATTTTTTTATATATATTTTAAAATGAAACAATGATGTGTAATGAATTACACCTTCTTGAGCCATCAATGTGGCAATATTTGTTTTTAATTAATTATAAAGAATTCCAAGCACCACAAAACTGCTCGTTACAGCCATGTACAGCGAAAAAGTGCTTTATTTTGAGGTCAAAAACAGGTTTTTCTTCCATTTAAAATAAAATAATGTATACATAACTATCCAATAAATGACATAAAATGTTGGTACAGCACAAAAACAGTTTGAAGAGACGTCAGGATTCATCTGTGGTGCAGGTATCTGATTCAATAAAATACAAACAAAAAAAACAAACATTTGTGAGCATGTTAATATCAGGAGCATCTTTTTATATATATGTTTTATAGACTCACGCATGCTTTGTACTATCGTAAACAAAAAAATACATTTTATATCTGAGAAACTAATTATTATTGTTATTATTGTAGAAAAAACGAACTATGATTTTGTAGTCATATAGCCTAGTATGTATGGCTTTGTACTACAAAAGATGTACTTTGTAAAAAAGGATATTTTATATCTGAGAAACTAATTATTATCGTTTAGCACGCTATTAAATCCGTTTGTGAACATTAAACATTTTTCTAAACATTGTAGCATTCATCATGTTGTCGTTTGAGAAAAAAAATAAACGCGTTTGAGTCAAAATAACACGTTAACTAATGCAAAAAAAGAAACATTACTTACTCATCAGATCGCTCTTCTCTTCTGGATGAACTCTTGCTCTTTTTTTGAGGAAAATCCAGCTTTTATTCAGCGCGTCTTCTTCCAGAAACCAACAGTAATGTTAGCGCGAGGAACATCTGGCTTTGTTTTTGGCGTCTCCACGAGCACGCGGCTCACGTGGCTATTTACATATGAACGCGAGGGGGCGGGATCGCATTAGAAATAATGAGTTAGACGGGACAGACTGAACATCGTGTTGGTTTCATACGGATTACTTAATCACAGAATGTTTGTTTTCGATAAGACTTACTTCATTTGAAAGTAGACACTTCCAGCTTTCTATAGATATAACTCCCATGTCCGTGTGTTGAGTTTTCGCTGAGTTACAGTTCATTTTAGTGACGTATTTTGAAGAGCAGCTCGCGGAGATGGAGAAGACAAAGAGCTAGGGCTGTGACGGTTTCCGTGACAACCGCGTCACCGCGGTGGTCGGTCGTCACCGCGGTTGTCTGTTGCCACCGGCGGTAGTGCACGTGACGTCACACACTTTATAACAAGCATAATACAAAGTTTTGTATACAAGTGTAATATAGTAACGGTTGCAAATTGTTTTATTTAGACTATAAATCTATGCTAATTCAATAAATGACCTCAAACGCCATATACGGCGTTTCCTTTAGATTGGCAGGTTTGAGCGCAGGAAAATACAGTTTATTCTGCATTCAGCAAATGTATTTCGTGATGAGCGATGGACCTTGTTGGGAAACCAAATACTACATCGCCCATCTGGAATCATTTCCATTCATGTCACCCATCCGCGTTTGTACAAGTGTCTCAAGTTCACGTGATCGCAAACGCAAACGTTTCTCCAAACTGGCCAAATACGAGCGAGACAGCGGTAAATGGAAGATGCCAACAAGAAATGTGGAAACATACGCCGCGAATCCTATTCCACAGAGAGCGCGTGCAGACGAGGCGTTAACGCGGCCGCTTGCTTGGTGGCGGAACAGTGAACCGTGCAGTGTTGCTAGATTGGGCGGGTTCCCGGCGGTTTTGAATTTGATTGTGCGGGTAAATATTGGCTTGCGCGGGTGGACAAAATTTGGACTGGTTTTTGGTCAGTTTGGCAGTTTTCAAAACATATAAATTGTATAGGTTAATTGGTTAACAAACAAGCCCAAGTGTGCATATAGCCTACTGCATGCATGTAATCAGTCATCACAACGTTACTAAACACACGCGCACCTGCAAAGAGACTGGTGCTGATGTTTTAGCCAATCAGCAGACAGACGTGATGATTCATGAGCGACGGGTTTTTAGCGCGATAACGGATCTGATTTTGAATGTATAACTGTAATTGATCATAATGCCTAAATATAAGTTCGATGGTAAGAGTGGAGAGTTTTAACTCTCAAAACGTGAATTACACCTGTTGCGGAGATGACATGAAGGCTATATCACTGCAACTATGAAATCAGAGCACAGTTATATTATTTAATCAAAATCTATTTATATCTATACGATCCTGTCTTTTATCTTTTAAACGGTCCAGATTGGTATCCTTTAAAGATGCTGGACTTGTGAGTTTTGACTGTGCAAAGTTCTACATATGAACTTCATGAAAGACTTCTGTGTGAAATTATAGAGCGACACAAAGGTATTTTTGTTGTTCATTTTTTTTTATTGTCGGATTATCATACAGAATGACCGCTTTGACTGTCATGTGTGCATGAACGAGTGTGAAATACCTATAATTACGATCACTTATATTGGGCATTTAACCCAATTAATTGATATATTGGGTTTGCATTTAAATTCTGACGGTTGACATTGATTGCCGTTTTGACCGTGTCTGCTTGCGTATTTTAATCATATTTGGTAGTTCTCTTTAATGTATTTGCCGCGATTTGATCCATGGGAAATTTATCTAGCATTATATTTATATTATTTTGTCGTCATTATTTCATTATAAGGAGTTAAAAATGGCTCTTATCAACCTGGATTTACATTATATCACATTATTTTGACAGTTAAAGTTTTGTGCGGTTTTTGTGAGCTTTTGGGCTGGAAATCATCCATCCAATCTGGCAACACTGGAACCGTGTCTAAACTGGACGCCACGTTGCAACACAACAGGTTGAGTCTGTCTACAGGACATTTGAACTTCGTGTCAGTATGTCATTAATAGAACAAGGCAGTTTACTGTGAAGGGGTTTGTCATGTTGTATCGCGCCGCATCTGTGGACAGCATCACTGATTATAATGGGTTCTCGCCGCACCGCTCGCGTTATTTAAGGCTACTTTCCTATTTAACTGTATTATTTCTTTGATATTTATGTTAGTGTTTTGCAGGCTGATTGTTCACTGACAGAAGTGCTAAAATAAACACGTACGTTTTTTAATAGATGATTGAGCCTCATTTATTTATGTTTGCGTTTCAGAATTATATATATATATATAAATATACACAACACCGCGCCACCGGCGGTTGTTGGTCCATTACCACCGCGGTGGTAAAAATCTGCCACCGTCACAGCCCTACAAAGAGCGCACCCTGATTGTTTTCTTTTTTTTTTCCAAAACCACAACGTTTTGTTGTATTCGTGAGTGTACACAAAAAAAATAGACACTTCAAAGTTTCAATTGATGTATAACACTTATCTGTACGACCAAAATCGACAGAGTATTTTTAATGTCTTTTGCACTGGTCTTAAAAAAAAACGAGTTGGTATCGCCGGCGATACAGCCGTCCCATTAGGGTTAATACTCTAATCAACATGGGCATGGACAAATATGGATGCTTTATGCAAATTTATGTTTATTATTATTGAAACCATAGTCAACCTAGAGCATGAAGACAGGACATGTTTCAAAGGTGTATGTTCCAGTGGTAGAGCATTGCGTTAGCAGCGCAAAAGTTTGTGGGTTCAAATCCCAGGGAACACACATACTGATAAAAAATGTATAGCCTGAATGCACTGTAAGGCGCTTTGGATAAAAGCGTCTGCTAAATGCATAAATGTAAATGTAAATGTAAAGGTCATAGATGTTTTTTCAAAGAACTTGTTCATGTCTATTAGACTCATGAAAAAATAAATACTAGGTTCCCATTACTTCTCTTTCTTTGCACTGAGCAATTTACTAACACAAACCTGTTTACATTTGTGCAGGACAGGGCAGCTCACTTCTTCTGAACATGCAAAATGTACATGTATTATTTATTATTACATTTGTTTCCCACATAATGTATTTTGATGCAGCTAAATTCTCAATAAAACTGTTTTCATTTATATATTTTACTGTTTCTGTTGTCAGACAACGGAATGAATATGATTTAATCACTGAAACGCGACCCATTGAGACTACATAACCAGCTTTCCCTTCCAAGATGTTAATCTGCACAAAAATCCTGATAATCGAGCCGTCGTCTGATACACATAAGATAAAGACAATAGCTGTACTGTGATTTCAGCTATACTTGCATGTAAATTTAGAGAAGCAACATAATAACTGTGTTTAACTGAAATCGCTGCTCCTCTCCGCCGCTCGTGGAACAGCGCAGACGTACAGAGAGAGAAAGGTGTGTGTGTGTGCGTGCTGGGACAGCATGACCTTGCGCTCGCGCGGCAGTACCGGCGATTCTCAGAAACTAAACAAGGTTTAAGTTGGCAACACTGTGCATCTCCATTTCTCCAACTATGGGTTAGGCCACGGGTCAAACAGAAAATATGTGCTGCGTTAATTTGCGCGTTAATAAAATTAGTGCCTTTAAAATGAATTTGCGTTAACGCGTTATTAATGCACACACACATGCACATATACATATATACACACACACACACACACATATATATTAGGGGTGGCACGGTACACAGATATCAAGGTTCGGTACGTACCTCGGTTCGGGGGTCACGTTTCGATACGATTTCGGTACAACAGGGAAAAAAAAAATCTACAATGCTCGGTTTCTTTTCATTTATTTTGAACAGACAGTACTAAAATTTCAATTTTTCCCACCTAGATGTGAAAATACTAAATATTATTACATTGTTATAATCACACACACACACCAAACATCAGCGCGCCTGCCTATGTGTCACTGTTGGAGCGCGACTGAAGTACAAAGCCTATCATTTACATAATAAATAATAGTATCGCATTCAGATATGTTACATTGCAAATATGGAAATATTATGGAATATTTGGATTCCGTGCATATTCGGTTAAGGCATGAGGCCTTACAACAAATACAGGCAATTCACCCCCAATCCAGAAGGGGCGCCCGCAGTAATGCAATGTTTTTTGATAACCGCCAACAGAAGAACAGTGAATGCCATGAGTTGCGCACTTGAAAACAAACTAGTGACCATGTGCTGATTCTGAACACATCTCTCACTGACAAGGGAGTATACAAGTTAAAGGCTTGCACACTCATCTGTTTGCGAAATGGAGCTTTGTGCTCTTGTATCCTACCTTTCTCATTCGGCACAAATCAAAATATTCTGTAATATTTCCATATTTGCGATGTAACGTATCTGAATGCGAAACTATTGTTTATGTAAATGATATGCTTTGTACTTCAGTCGCGGTCCAACAGTGACACACAGCACGCTGATGTTTGGTGTGTGTGTGTGTGTGTGTGTGTGTGTGTGTGTGCGTGCGCTCCGGTGCGATCACTTCAACTGTTTCCTTATACTGTACTGTTTTTTTTTCCCTTGTTTATCTGTAAACTAAATCAAATATATTTCAAGAATTTATTCCTTGTATGTATATATTTATGTACTGCAGATTTTATATAACAGTGTAATAATATTTAGTATTTTCACATCTAGGTGGGAAAAACTGTAATTTCTGTCTGTTCAAAATAAATGAAAAGAAACCGAGCATAGTAGATTTTTTTTTCCTTTTGTACCGAAATCGTATCGAACCGTGACCCTTGAACCGAGGTACGTACCAAACCGTGACATCTGTGTACCGTGCCACCCCTAGTATATATATATATATATATATATATATATATATATATATATATAAAAATTTTTATATATCAGTGGCATGCGAAAGTTTGGGAACCCCTTGTAGAATCTGTGAAAATGTGAATAATTTTAACAAAATAAGAGAGATCATACAAAATGCATGTTATTTTTTATTTAGTACTGTCCTGAGTATTTTACATAAAATATGTTTACATATAGTCCACAAGAAAAAAAAATAGCTGAAATTATTCAAATAACCCCCTGCAAAAGTTTGGGAACCCTTGGTTCTTAATACTGTGTGAGGTTACCTGGATGATCCACGACTGTTCTTTTGTTTTGTGTTGGTTGTTCATGAGTCCCTTGTTTGTTCTGAACAGTTGAACTGAGCACTGTTCTTCAGACAAATCCTCCACGTTCTGTAGATTCCGCAGTTTTCCAGCATTTTTGCATATTTGAACCCTTTTCAAAAGTGACTGTATGATTTTGAGATCCATCTTTTCACACCGAGGACATGTATATGTATATGTGCATGTGCGTGTGTGTGTGTGTATATATATTATATATATATATATATATATATATATATATATATATATTAGGGGTGGGAGAAAAAAATCGATGCATCACGATTCTCTCTCCCAACGATTCTAGATCGATTCTGAGAATTTCAGAATCGATTCTGAGCTTAGTTTTTAACCAGATGTGCGATGACGCTGAGTTTGCTTTAGAAACACCCGTATTCTGCTTGCTTCCAATTCTTCACACACATACACCACTCGAACCTTCTGTGAAATAATCTTTCATAAAGTTCAGAAATGTTGAAGCGAATTACAAGGACATTCGCGGGCTTCATTGCACAGGATGCGCTGTGAGAGACGCACGCTTTTTTTGACGTTACACTTAAAGTGTGCGGTCTCACCCATCGGTATTTTCCTTACAAATGCTTTACGTGCTCTACGAAGTCATCATTTATGTGGTTTGGAATGCAGTGGACTTATATATTTAAAATATGAACCTCACTAACAGAAGGCTGCTTTCAATTTCAAATGCTGACGCGCGCTTTGTTTGTGTAGACTGCTCGTGCATGCAGCTGTGTGTGCGACTCCGTGTAAGTGGTTTAATGTACTTGCGTCTCAAAATTAATGTAATGCAAAATTAATGTAAACACAGCCAGTTATGTCTTAAGGGATTAAACGGACAGGACA
>CM041801.1:34910038-35194036 GCA_023376895.1 Aspiorhynchus laticeps
ATTCCAAACCACATAAATGATGACTTTGTAGAGCATTTGTAAGGAAAATACCGATGGGCGAGACCGCACACTTTAAGTGTAACGTCAAAAAAAGCGCGCGTCTCTCACAGCGCATCCTGTGCAATGAAGCCCGCGAATGTCCTTGTAATTCGCTTCAACATTTCTGAACTTTATGAAAGATTATTTTACAGAAGGTTCGAGTGGTGTATGTGTGTGAGGAATTGGAAGCAAGCAGAATACGGGTGTTTCTAAAGCAAACTCGGCGTCATCGCACATCTGGTTAAAAACTAAGCTCAGAATCGATCTAGAATCGTTGGAGAGAGAATCGCGATGCATCGTTTTTTTTCTCCCACCCCTAAATATATATATATATATATATATATATATATATATATATATATATATATATATATATATACAGGTGCTGGTCATATAATTAGAATATCATCAAAAAGTTGATTTATTTCACTAATTCCATTCAAAAAGTGAAACTTGTATAATGTATACATTCATTCCACACAGACTGGTATATTTCAAGTGTTTATTTCTTTTAATTTTGATGATTATAAGTGACAACTAATGAAAACCCCAAATTCAGTATCTCAGAAAATTAGAATATTACTTAAGACCAATACAAAGAAAGGATTTTTAGAAATCTTGGCCAACTGAAAAGTATGAACATGAAAAGTATGAGCATGTACAGCACTCAATACTTAGTTGGGGCTCCTTTTGCCTGAATTACTGCAGCAATGCGGCGTGGCATGGAGTCGATCAGTCTGTGGCACTGCTCAGGTGTTATGAGAGCCCAGGTTGCTCTGATAGTGGCCTTCAGCTCTTCTGCATTGTTGGGTCTGGCATATCGCATCTTCCTCTTCACAATACCCCATAGATTTTCTATGGGGTTAAGGTCAGGCGAGTTTGCTGGTCAATTAAGAACAGGGATACCATGGTCCTTAAACCAGGTACTGGTAGCTTTGGCACTGTGTGCAGGTGCCAAGTCCTGTTGGAAAATGAAATCTGCATATCCATAAAGTTGGTCAGCAGCAGGAAGCATGAAGTGCTCTAAAACTTCCTGGTATACGGCTGTGTTGACCTTGCACCTCAGAAAACACAGTGGACCAACACCAGCAGATGACATGGCACCCCAAACCATCACTGACTGTGGAAACTTTACACTGGACCTCAAGCAACGTAGATTCTGTGCCTCTCCTCTCTTCCTCCAGACTCTGGGACCCTGATTTCCAAAGGAAATGCAAAATTTACTTTCATCAGAGAACATTACTTTGGACCACTCAGCAGCAGTCCAGTCCTTTTTGTCTTTAGTCCAGGCGAGATGCTTCTGACGCTGTCTGTTGTTCAAGAGTGGCTTGACATGGACCATGAAACCCATGTCTTGCATACGTCTGTGCGTAGTGGTTCTTGAAGCACTGACTCCAGCTGCAGTCCACTCTTTGTGAATCTCCCCCACATTTTTGAATGGGTTTTGTTTCACAATCCTCTCCAGGGTGCGGTTATCCCTATTGCTTGTACACTTTTTTCTACCACATCTTTTCCTTCCCTTCGCCTCTCTATTAATGTGCTTGGACACAGAGCTCTGTGAACAGCCAGCCTCTTTTGCAATGACCTTTTGTGTCTTGCCCTCCTTGTGCAAGGTGTCAATGGTCGTCTTTTGGACAACTGTCAAGTCAGCAGTCTTCCCCATGATTGTGTAGCCTACTGAACTAGACTGAGAGACAGGGATGGAAATTAACTTTTTTGTCCACCGGCCACTGTGGCTGGTGGATTTCAAAATCTACCAGCCACTCAATGTTTTTACCAGCCACTTTCTTGTTTTTAACCGACAATGTGTAACTGCATGTGAAAATTAATACTACAAGATCGACAATACTTAAGCAGTTTATTTAATCTCAAGTCTCAATGAAATACTGACATTTTCATTAGGGATGCAACGATACCATTTTTTCAGATCCGATACGATCCAGAAAATTCTGAGTATCGCTGATTCCGATCCGATCCTAGCACAGATTATTTTTTTTTTTTTATCAATATAGAGTTTCTATACTTCTGTGTCACTCTTTTGTGTGTTAAACACAATCTACTAGACAACTTCATTTTAATGAAAAATAACATGAAAATATATATAGGGGCTGTTTACATCTGGTCACTTCATGCGTTTTGTAATATAAATCCGATCTCTCAAAACACTTCAGGAGGAGGTCTGGGCCGCATTCCAGACGAACTGGACAAGTGTAAATGCATCTGGTTGTTGAAACCACATACAGTATATGAATTTTACTCCTCCCAAAATGTAAAAATAATAAACGTGTGAGACCGTGTTTTAGGCTATATGACATTTTAGTCAGACATGACTGCACTAATGCAACAAGCCTCACCGCGGAGGAGCAGCTGAGCATCGCAGACACGCAAACTACCGTGAATGAAACTGAAAGAAAGACGCAGACGCTCAACACAATCATCTTCATTAAAAGTATAAGACAGGCTTATCTCTCCAGTGCTGATGCCGCGTGCTCCTATGGCGCTCTTTGATCTGGAAATGAGCTGATAATTAATAAAATGCAGCTCTTTTGATTTCGTTGACGTGAACTTCGTAAAATTTATATACAGCGCGGGAATTGAAGATCGGATTTATATCCGTTTTGTGAAGATTTACGTGGCCAAGTGTAAATGGAAACGTTTAAACTAATCAGATAGATATCAGATCAGAGAAAACGCATGAAGTGACCAGGTGTAAACAGACCCATTCATAATCTATGACAAAAATACTATTATAAACTAGGTTAGTGGATAATTTAGCAGCAAAAGTTATTCTAGAAAAATCATGAGTGCACAATTTTATAAAATCTAAACATTTAGTGAAATAACATTATTTAGTGGGGAACAAATAAAAGTGAATATGTCAAGGACTAAATCTGGTAAAATGTTACACATTGCTCTTTGCATTGTTGTAAAATACATTAATGAAAACAAGTAAATGTATTTATTTATAAATATAAACTACAAAATGAAAAGACATTTCTTTTAAATATATAGCACAGTAATGAAGGCAGCAACATATGATAGAGGAGTCCTGCCTCCATTACTGTGCTATACATTAGATTATTAATAGCCTTGATAGGACAGTACAAGAAACGCTATAAATAATTTAATTGCGCAAAAGTATTATAATACGAAAAGCTCCAATAGAGAACGGACGGCATAAAGCTCTTTTGCGCATCCTGTCACAACGCATTTTTTTTGAAGGTGTGCCTCCTCTAAAAGTGTCCGCCGTCCGGGTGAAACAGTATGCTATTTTTATTTACCCGCCACGGTGGCCGGTAGGTGAAGCGAGTTTACCCGCCACAACACAAAATCACCCGCATTTGGCTGGTGGCGGGTGCTAATTTCCATCCCTGCTGAGAGACCATTTAAAGGCCTTTGCAGGTGTTTTGAGTTAATTAGCTGATTAGAGTGTGGCACCAGGTGTCTTCAATATTGAACCTTTTCACAATATTCAAATTTTCTGAGATACTGAATTTGGGGTTTTCATTAGTTGTCAGTTATAATCATCAAATTAAAAGAAATAAACACTTGAAATATATCAGTCTGTGTGGAATGAATCTATACATTATACAAGTTTCACTTTTTGAATGGAATTAGTGAAATAAATCAACTTTTTGATGATATTCTAATTATATGACCAGCACCTGTATGTGTGTGTGTGTGTGTTGTGTGTTGTGTGCATGCGTGTATATATATTACTTCCAAAAGTATATGTACACTTATTTATATAAATACAGTATGTATAGTTTTATCAATACAAGTATCTCTATATTTAGAAAAATTATAATAACGCTTTCTATAATTTATTAATGAAATATATGCACACTTTATGTAAAAATGTGTTGTTTTTTTTGTTTTTTTGGTTTGCTTGTTTTTTTTTTGGTTTTTTGTTTGCTTGGTTTTTTTTTTAAGTTCAAAATAAATAGAGACTTATGTTGTTACTTTCTTGGAATAAAGATATGTACATGTTTTAATTATTTTTCTTTTTTCCTTTCTCTCACGCTGTCTCTCATAGGGATCCGTGTTTGATTGAGACTCATAGACTATCATCTACTTTCCTGTGCAACAAAGCACCCCAACTGTGGTTGGCATTACTCATCTTGAAAGTGGAAAGTGTCTGTGTGTGTTGTGTATTTTGTGTTTGGCTGCTGAACATTGTGTGAAGCATCGTGAGACTTGAGTGGAGCATGTGTGTCCTTACTCGCACTGGTGAATCTGTGAGAATGTGTCGTGCAGTATTATGCCAAAAATCTCAGAAAGCAGCATCTCACCAGCCAGTTATACTTGACATCAGCCAGTCTGCCTGATACTTCAAAGTGCCCAAAAGCTAGTTAGGAAGATGGTTGTTATACTCCTCAGTCACTAGGCGGCTGTGCAATGTCTCATTTCTTTTCATCTCTTGTTTTTTTTGGTGGGGGGTTTATTCATAGGGAAAATAAATTGTGGTTCTTACATTTGTTTACCACACTTCTTTACGAAGTGCCAAGGGTTGCATCTCAAAAATGCCTTAAACTGGAGTTTACATGTCTTTGCCATTCCAAAATGAGATGGATGAGCCAGTGTAAAACCACATCAGAAATGTAGTTTAGTGTTTAGGACAGTGCTGTGTTTTGAGTAGTGGACCACAATTAGTGTATGTTTGTAATGAACAAAATGGAAACCCTGAAAATGCTTGAATTCTTATGAGTCAATTATTGATCTACAAAGAAGCTTTTGATATTTTATTTGCATATTGCGTACTTTACCTGTATATGAGAAGTATGTTGGTTACCACCCGTCTTATTTGAAGAAGCTTCTCTTTAGGCTACAATTTCAGTCTTATTTGTTTGCTTTTTGTTTAGGCTTTAAACAAATTTAGTTCTGTTTGGCTTTCGTTTCATTTGACCAAGAGAGCAAAATCAACTTTCAGAGAATGTCTTCACACAATTGAAAGCACTAATACAATTATTCATTTAATTTTTCTCCTTTAAAAAAAATATATATATATAATTTTTCTTCAGATTCGTGTAACATTTTGCCTCCTTTATGCAAATGCAAATCAGTTGGTCCAAATGCAGTTTACATTGAATAGCAATAAGGTCTCAAAATTGAAAGCCATAGAGCCTAGTGTTTTATATTGTATTTTGTAATCTTATAATAAACCTTGTTTAAAAAAATGCAACCATGCCTCATTGTTCATTTTTCTGTGATTCCGAGATGGTTAACTGGTCTTGAATAATGACAACTGATATATCGGCGATTACAGCAGAGAATATGCACATATGTTTGTGGTGTTTCCCATCAAATCTACTTTTTAAACTTTTTCCTCTACTGTCATCTCAAAATGAACATTTTGTCATATTTCATATGCATAATGCTGTGATGCCTAAATTCCCTTGGGCATCACTGCAATAATTTGACATTGGCAATAAATAGCATATTTAGCCAAAACATTAAAAAAAAACTTGTTTGACTTGTTTCTGCAATCATTTTATTATCTATGCTTTACCAAATGTATTCCATGTATTTAATTGTATACGTGTGTAATTTGAAATCACATCTTGGCCAAATACCAGTAAGAGTACAGGAGTATCAAAAAACAAACGAATCTTCAGTCTATCCATTTCTCAAATGTAAGAATGGTAAGTGAATCTTACTGAACAACTGAGAGCTTCACAGGAAACTGCTACATTGCATTCTATTAATCCAGCCACCAGTGAACCCCTTCTTGTCACTCTAGAACAAAGTACTTGTATATCAATTTTGCTAGATAAGTTCTGTTAGATAAGGTTTATTTTCTTTGCACATACTGAATCTATTGTTTATCAAATGTTCAAAGGTAAGACATGAATTTAATTAATTTATTAAATTAATGTTGCAAGTGAAAGTGATGTGACATACGGCCAAGTATGGTAACCCATACTCAGAATTCGTGCTCTGCATGACCCATCTAACGTGCACACACACAGCAGTGGGCAGCCATTTATGCTGCGGCACCCAGGGAGCAATTGGAGGTTTGGTGCCTTGCTCAAGGGCACCTCAGTCGTGGTGCTCATGTACACTAAACAGAGTTTACCACTGACAACTAGCCCTGGTCTCAGTATTTCTGTAAGTTTTGAGTCAAAATTCCTTGATATCAAATCTTGGCCAAATACCAGTAAGTAGTAGAGAGGCCTATTTTCAGAAAGGAGGTTTAGTGAAAACTCTAAGTATGTTAACATTGATATGAGGGAAACTCTGGATTTTCCATTTCAAAATGGGAGGTTTGTCAAACCGAGAAAGCAGGGTAAGTCAAGCCCGTTTCTGAAAGAGAGGTAACTTATACCATGGTAACTTACTCTGTGAAACTAACCTGGTCGGGAGCAGGTTTTCTTAGCTAAACCCAGAGTTTCTTATGGTCTCCTCCCCCTTTTTAAAATGTTAGCG
The DNA here is from genome assembly GCA_023376895.1 of Aspiorhynchus laticeps. Classification (NCBI taxonomy): domain Eukaryota; kingdom Metazoa; phylum Chordata; class Actinopteri; order Cypriniformes; family Cyprinidae; genus Aspiorhynchus; species Aspiorhynchus laticeps. The sequence continues at coordinate 34,916,504 of CM041801.1, forward strand.
ATGTTTAAATACCCCATTCATTCATTCATGCTGCAAAAATTCTTTTCTTACCGAGTATTTTTGTCTTATTTCAAGTACAAATATCTAAAAATTCTTAAGTTAAAAAGCATTTTCTATAGATGAAAAATAAGATATTTAGTCTTTAGATTTTAAAGTTCATCCTTTGGTTAAAAAAAAGAATAGTATCATTTTATAATAAATCGTAGGCAGCAGGTTAGTGATAATGGTACACTGTATTGTCATACAGAAACACAAGTTACTGCAGAGTGCGACCAAGAAGGGAGGGTTTCCCCCACCTTTATATCTCTTCCCTAGCCTTCAAGGTTACATCTCTTAACAGCCATACTTTTCCACACATGGTAAGAAAGTAAAAAACACATTCTACTATATCATACTTCTGTGCTCCTACTATCATGCTCCGATCCTCATATTTAGGGCTTTGCTGACCACAGACGCCTACGGGTCCTCCCATTTGTCCCCCTCTGCTCAACTTTAGGTCTGCACGGACCCCTTGTCACCCTTACATCTTTTATTCTTTAGGCCCCAAACCATATCTCATTCTGACTTCACAGCAATTTTAAGTAAAGCATGCACTTACACAATGTTCCAACAGTATATAGAATCATGCAAAATCAACAGAAAATAATTTTTCTTCCACAAATATCAGTTTGATTTTTTTCAGTATTTTTCTCCATCTTGCAGTTCATTCATACCATTTTATATCTTAAAATGTTTTAAACATTCTCAATATAATGCTATTTTATTTTCTCTCCCCTTTCTTTTTATTATTATTATATATATATATATATATATTTTTTTTTAGCTGAGAAGACCTAAAGAACCCAGTCAACCCAGTCTTGTTTGTTGAGAGGTATTCATTCAGAAACAGAGAAGACAGAAAGAAGAAATTTGCAGTGGTAGGTCAGTGTTAGATTTACCCTTTTATCAAACATTCCTGCTTATAATTTGCACAGCATTTGTGGTTTCTTAAACTTTGTCTTAACTCCCCATAGCCCCATTAGTAAGAAGAACTGTAAACAAAGTCTCGCATCAGAGTATTAATCTCAAAACTCTGGCCATTTGATAATACCTAGAATATCAAAATCAACTGCGGGCGGGAGATCGTTTTCCTATTTAGCTCCCGAACTCTGGAACAATCTACCAAACACTGTTCGGGATGCAGACACTCTCTGTCAATTTAAATCTAGATTAAAGACCCTGGATTACACATAATACACTATCACATTTCTATAATTCAAATCTGTTAAAGGATTGTTAGGCTGCATTAATTAGATCAACCGGAACCGGGAACACTTCCCATAACACACGATGTACTTGTTACATCGTTAGAAGAATGGCATCTACACTAATATTAGTCTGTTTCTTTCTTATTCCGAGATCACCGTAGCCACCCAGATCCAGACTGTATCCAGATAAAATGGTCATTGCAGCCACCCTGATCCAGTCTGGATCCAGATCAGATGGTGGATCAGCACCTAGAGATGACCTCTACAGCCCTGAATGTCAGCGGAGACCAGGACAACTAGATGAGCCCCAGATACTGATCCCCAGTGAAGACCCTGTCTCCTAGACGGCCATCGGGACAAGACCTCAGGAACCAGATGAGTCCTTTGCACAATCTGACTCTGCTGCAGCCTAGACTAGATTTAAACTGCTGGGTTTGTCTGGCCAGAGGAGAATGACACTATTTTGACACACTATTTCCCCGTCTAAATACTGTAAAGCTGATACAAAGACAACCAGCTTTATATCAAGCTGATGTAAAGCTGCTTTGACACAATTTGCATTGTTAAAAGTGCTATACAAATAATAGTGACTTGACTTCACTATTAATAATTCAGTATTTCAATTTAATAAGTGTGATATTGTACAAGTGTACTTGTAGACAATTCTGCGACGTTTACTCTACTGCTGTCGTTAGTCATTGCCTCAGCCCCTGTACAGTCTCATTTGACACTATCGCAATATTTTAAATCAGTTTCACCCCTTCTTGGAAAGTTGTCGGATGTCCCACACAGTCAGAAAATATATTGTCTATTGGCTTCTTAATAAATTGTTTCAAATGGGCCCCATCAATTCATGTTCCAACTATACATGATCTGTCTCTCTGCACTTCATAATTGATCTGTTTCCATGAGTGGAAATGCTAGTTTGATGTGTCATGTGATTTATCAAATCTTTGATTAATTTGTCATAACCAGATCAATTACACAACTGATAACAGCCCTGTTAGCATGTAATCATGTTTAAAAGAATACATATGAATATAGTTTGCTATTAATGACCTACTTTTAATACTTATTACATGAATGCATGCAACATCTTTATAGAGGCTGCTTTTACGGTCTAAAAAAATAAAACCCACAGTAATGTATGAACCGACAAGTTGCGTGTAATGTAATAATATTTCCTTTCTTTCTGTCTTATAGGATTACTTGCAGATAAAGCTGTCCTTCTCCATCATCCACATGCACTCACCCCCACACATACAAAAATGCCACCTGGATATAATTATAATTAATACATTACATCCATCCCCTGGCCTAGTCAGTCAGATACAGATAGTTCCAGTATCACTTTTTAGTCAATTTAATTTTTAAGAAAAAGCATATACTGTATTTTTTTTTTTTATATAAAAGCATTTTCATACTGAAAAGAGTTAACATTTACAATTATTATTACTAACAATTTTAATTTGCTTTGCATTTAGTCACAGTTTTTTTAGGGAGTTTTGTTACATATATTTTTATAATTAACTGCTTTTTTATTCTTCATAGTTGCAAAAACAGTGCAGTAGTTCTGGTATGTTTGTCTAAATGAGTTTGACATTTCAATAAATACTGTGAAATACTTACAAAACTATGCGTGTTCATTATGTTTTCTTCTTTCATTTTTTTTTTTTCTTTCAGTTTTTATTCCTAGAGTTCAAATTTTTAGAGAATGGCAACTCACAGAAACACAAAAGTGATTAATTTTATACATGTTAATAGCACGTCATTTGATTAGTAAATGCGCTTGTCTTTGGAAAAGACAAATTATAAAAAAACTGATCTTTGCATCACAAATAATTCTGTAATTTTAAAATGTAATTTTTATATTCAATGAGTGCTTTTTAACAAAACTACCACAGCAAAAACCACAGTTACCGTGGTAAGAGCATGGTAAAGTGTCGTGTTTGTGTTTTAACTTCAAATATCACAGTAAAACCACAGTTACCGTGGTAATAGCATGGTAAAGTGTTGTGTTTGTTTTAACTTCAAATATCACAGTAAAACCACAGTTACGTGGTAAAAGCATGGTAAAGTGTGTCATGTCTGTGGTTTTACTGTGATATTTTAAGTTAAAACACAGTTACCGTGGTAATAGCATGGTAAATTGTCGTGTTTGTGTTTTAACTTCAAATATCACAGTAAAACCAGTTACCATGGTAAAGTGTCTGGTTTTACGGTGATATTTGAAGTTAAAACAAACACGTGTTACTATGGTAAAGTGTGTCATGTTTGTGTTTGAACTTCAAATATCAAAGTAAAACCACAGTTACCGTGGTAATAGAATGGCAGTGTCGTGTTTGTTTTTTAACTTCAAATAATCACAGTAAAACCAGTTACCATGGTAAAGTGTCGTGTTTGTGTTTTAACTTAAAATAAATCACAGTAAAACCAGTTACTGTGGTTACCATGATTTTAGTACAAATACAATTTACGTCTTTGAACCTGATATGAATAATTAACTGATCAAAGATCACTTCACGTGACAGATAGCGTTTAATCACCCTAGTTAGCAGGTGTTCATTTGGTTAAACGCAATGAAACGCATAATCAGCCTTGGGTGACAGATATAATACAGCGAATAAGGCACTAATGTGATTAATCAAAAGACAGTCTTAAATGTTTGTTATAAAATCTGTTCTAACTCAACGTACACGTAAACTGATGCCAAATATCGCGATGCGTGCAGAATGAGACTTCTTGAACTTGATTTCATAGCGATATACATCTCATGTCATCTGTGTATTGACGCTGAAAGTTTCCAATTGAAAGCAATGCAGGTCCGAGTTCGTCGATATAGCGACACCGAGAGGCACCTTTGGAGTCTTCACAGTGACGCTAAAGGCGCTTGACCATGCTTCGGTTTTTGACGCCTAGGGAGTTGTTGGTCTCGCTAAAAGTGCACCCAGGTACATAAATGCCATGAGACCACGTAGCACACTTACTTGTCCATATATGGTCATCTATGATTAAGAATTTTATTTGTCACATACACGATTATATAGAGTATATAACCAGCAGTGAAATGTATTCTCTGCATTTAACCCATCCTAAGTGAACACACACCCGGAGCAGTGGGCAGCCATGTTACAGCGCCCGGGGAGCAGTTGGGGGTTCGGTGCCTTTCTCAAGGACACCTCAGTCATGGTATTGAAGGTTATTCACTCCCCCACCAACAAATCCTTCCAGACCTGAGATTCGAACCCACTACCTTTGGATTACAAGTCGCACTCTCTAACCACTAGGCCACGACTTCCCCTCGGTAAAACCAGTTTTTGTGTGAATGGACAGATGAGATTTATTTGTCTCCACTCAATATAAAACTGCAACAACATACTGCATCGTGTAGTTAACCTGATGCAGCAGTTCAAACAAGGGCATAATGGTTCCCATTGCATACACTGTTTTCATTAATATTAATGTTCAATATTTAAACTCAATAGTTTGCATATACTGCGTGAAAAATAAATAGTCAAAATGTTTAATTTGCTTACAAAAACACGATATTTAATCAAACACTCAGTATTTTTCTACTATTAAGTTTTGCTCCTGTAACATTTACAGTGTACAATTAATCACTTTTAATTTTCCTGGAAATGGACCATACAAACCTGCCATTCTTAGCTCTGTCAGTTCTACAGGAATATATAAAAAAAAAAAAAAAAAACATGAATTTCCAAATGTCAAACTTTTCCGAGACAAACATAGTGCCCAGAACAGCTAGCTCTCTCACTCTCTCTCTCTCCAGTTTGTACTATGAAAAAAAGCAGTTATAGTGAAATAGAACAACTTAAAACAATGACTGACTGATGAAGTAATTAATCGGTAGGCTACATGGAAACAAATATGTAACTAAAAAATATGCTTTATAAAACCCCTTTAAAAAACATAGCCTAATATTCAAAAATAAAAAGACAATTTGTTTACAGAAAATGTCATAAGATGCCAAATAATATTTTACAAATCAAGAATTTTGAAGCTCCAGTTGAAAATATATTATTTTCTTACCTTTAATGAACAAATAGGCAAAAATTAAGAACAATATTTTACAATTATTATTCTCCTGTAATCATTTGCTTCTATTGTGTAGTTACTATGGTTTTACTACAAAAACCATATGGTTACTGTAGTAAAACCATGGTTTATTTTGTAGTTACTATGGTTTTACTATAAACCATGGTTCATTTTGTAGTTACTGTGGTTTTACTACAAAAACCATAGTTAAACCATGGTTACTACCAAAAAAAAAAAAAAAAGGTTAATTTTCGTAAGGGCTGTAATAGCAAAAGCTGCCATGTGCTAGTTGAAAATGTTACAATGTTTACAAGAGATGGACAGACAGAGGCGCGCACTTGACCTAGTGACCTTAAGACGACCTCGGTCCTGTCTGGATCTTAAACGCTTCACCTATAAATGTGTGAGTTCACAGCGAGTTTCTTCAACTCGCCGTGATGATGGGTGACACACCTGACTCCAACCTGTCATGATGCAGTCCAACAATCAATGTTTCTTCAACTTAAATTACTTATTTAACATTGAAACATTATAAAATCAATCCTGCTTCTTACTCCTTTCAATCAGAGAGCATGCAGGACTGCAATTAATATGGTTTTGAATCAAAAAGTCACTCAAAGTAAACCACATCCGTCAGTTTACATGCAAAAATATTTATTTTTGCCCCCACACTATTTGAACAGGAAAATAACATTACATTAAAGTAAAACAAGTGATTCTTTAAAAACAAAAAACTCGGTGGTGACTTCAAACCATATAATTACGGATTCACAGACAGGGCTTAGTTTAAGTCAGAACTAGGCCGTAAATTAGGATACTGAAACAGCTTTTAAAAATGCAATAAATAAATAAAATAAAACACAGTACTGGTGTGCATCTTGAGATGGGCAATGGCAATGACATTAAGATCTGTCAGAGCAAGTTATTTTCAGTTAGGACAGCTCAAACGTGCATTTTAGTCTGGGACTAGCCTTGTGAAACTGGGAGACAGATCTTAAAATACAATTTACAGACAGAATATGATCAAATGAATGACAAAGTGACTTAATTACATGGAACAACTCCTGCCTCCAGGTGTTACCGCTGTAGAACCTCCAGAGGTGGCAGCGTCTGCTGCAGAACTTCCAGAGGTGTCAGTGGTAGCCATTTATCAAGCCTTACCTTGTCCTGTCACGGCTATGGAGGCCGTCTGTGAGCTCTCGCCCTGTCCTGTCATGGCTAGGAAGGCCGTCTGTGAACTCTCGCCCTGTCCTGTCACGGCTAAGGAGGCCGCCTGCGAATCCCTGTCCTGCCCTGTCAAGGCTATGGAAGCCATCTGCAATCCCCTGTCCTGCCAAGTCACGGCTACGAAGACCGCCGAGGATTTCCTGTCAAGCCTTGCCACGGCCCCTGATACCATGAAGGCTCTCCCTGTGTTGTCCGTCTCTGTTCTCCCAGTGTTGTCTGTCTCTGCTCTCCCTGTGTTGTTTGTCCTTGTTCTCCTCTGGTTCCAGATTCTGTCAGGGTTACCTGCCCAGTCTGATTCCCTGTGGTAGTCTAATGCTCAGGTCTTGTTGGCTCCTGTCACGCCTGCTCCGCCCTGGGGGGCTCCTGTCACGCCTGCTCCGCCCTGGTGGGCCCCGGGTCCGTCTGCTCCACCCTGGTGGGCTCTAGTTTCATCCTCTCCGCCCTGGCTTCCACATGGACCTGGCCCTCCGTCCCTCCCCCTGTTCCGCCTCCACCACCCTCCTAGGATTGTTTAGGAGCGTCTGGAGCTCCTTGGGGGGGGCTATGTCACAAATCCTGGCCATGAACTTCTGTTCGTTCACCACTAGAGGTCACTCACCCATCACATTGACTTTCACACCACACAGTTACAGATCACTCATAGACTGCATTTCCCATCATCCACTGCACCAACACAGCTGTTCACACTGATCACGCTTGCACCTGTTAACCATCTCACAATCACCATCACCCAATCACACACACACACACACACACACACTACTTAAGCTCTGGACTTTCTCCTCCTCGCTGCCGAGTATTGTTTAGCTTAGCTACTTACAAAGCGTTTCCCAGTATCCCGAGTTAGATTTCATGTGTCCTGATTCCTGCCCGTGCTCCTGGATTCTCTCTGCCTAGCCCTCTGGATAAAGTTTGCCGATCGCCGACCCACGCTTGCCTAAGGACTATTCTCTGTGTTATACCTGTTTGCCACTGTCCGACCCTGCCTGTGAACAAGACCATGTACTATAATAAAAGCTTGCATATGGATCCGCATGTCTCACGTCTCGTCAGCTCCGTATCATCACCAAAGGCAGAAACACTAAAGTACTACAGACTGAAACATTACCAGTTTGCTGTTCAGGACTTGAAGCTTTTCATGGATTGAAGCTACTTTTCTGATTCAAAAAAAGATGTCCTTACTCCTCATTAAACGGATAGTCCGATGAACTCAGGGCTTTCCACCACAAGGCAATACCCCCAAGCCGTTCAGGACCACAACGGAGCCATTTCTGCACTGTCACAGCAAAGATGATCTCTGACGCCTCCTTTTTCTCAACTTTCCCTTGTTGTTGTTGTTAGGCATCTAAAGTATAAAAACAAACAGGATGTTAAAACTGCACAATGTTGTAAAACATTTGAGTAGTAGTGTATAACTGAAAGAAGGTGGGTCCTAAGTATTTGTAATTTTTTTAAGTTTACATTCAAGCTAAAACATGGTGAATTCAAATTTAAGACTATTTAATTTTAATATTTAAACATTAATAGCCGCAGAAATGTAGTTCAGGGAACGTACATATTACAATGAAACAAAATATTATATCAAACATTGTTTTCATTTTAACATATTAATAGAACAATAGAATAAAGACCAAAAATTACCTGTTAGATTTACCCAAAACAAATTGTATCTTATGTTTAACCACTACAGATACATCAGAGCCAGCGGCAGATGTCAGAAGGACTAGCCGAGGTTATGCTCCTCTCGTCGACAAATGCATGACAGTAAATTATGTCCCGTTCTATTTCTGACGAACTCCAGCGCTCTGACACAAAGGACAATTTGAAATATTCATAAGAGAATCATGAAAAAAAAAAAAATATTAAGCAGCACAAATGTTTAAAACATTGATAATAATCAGAAATGATTACGGAGCAGCAAATCAGCATATTATGATTTCTGAAGATCATGTGAATCTGAAGACTGGAGTAATGCTGCTGAAAATACAGCTTTGATCACAGGAATAAAGTAGCCTATATGTTAAAACATTCAAATATATATTTTAAATTGACAATATTTCACAATACTGCAGTGTTTACTGTATTTTTTTAACAAATAAATGTAGCCTTGGTGAGCATGAGACTTAAAAAAAAAAAAAAAAAAAAAGGGGGGGGGGGGTCTTGAAAATATTTCTCTACAAAAGGGGGGCCCAGCAGAAAAAGTTTGGGAACCACTGCTTTAAACAGAGTGAAAGTAAGGTAAAGATTTAATAAAAAAGCGGAGCTACAATCACAAACCTCACAGCAGCACATCAGACAGAAACAGACTGAAGCAATCGAACTGTGACTCCGACTCTAAAGGATCAAGATCTGTCAACTGTCGTCATATAAATGGCACTCTCTGTAAAGAAAGTAAGTTAAGTTACAAGGATATATATATATATATATATATATATATTTATTTATTTATTTGGGCTGTCAATCGATTAAAATATTTAAAATCGCATGATTGCCATGAGTTAACTCGCAATTAATCGCACATTTTTATTTGTTCTAAATGTACCTTAAATCAATACTTTTCAATTTTTTTATACTCTAAATCAACATAGGCATGGACAAATATGGATGCTTTATGCAAATGTACACTATATTGCCAAAAGTATTGGGTCGCCCCCTTCTAATGAACAGGTTTGACTACTTTAGTAATTTCTATGAGTACAAATCTTAATGTTAAAGCATATAATGATATTCTAGGAAATTGTGTGCTTCTAATATTATAGCAACAGTTTGGACTCTTTTCTATTCTAACATGACAATGTCTCTGTGTATAAGACAAGGTTCAAAAAGAAAATGATTGATTCAGTCAGTGTGGAAGAACTTGACTGGTCTACATAAAACCAAGTCCTAATCCCAGTTTAACACCGACTGTAAATGCAGACCTTGAGCCAAAAACTCTACCCATATGTACAAGTCATTGGTGTTTGGTGATGAGTTTTTGGCTCAAGGTCTGCATTTACAGTCACAATTTTTGAACATTGTCTTATACACAGAGGCATTGTCATGTTAGAATAGAAAAGAGTCCTGTCCAAACTGTTGCTATAATATTAGAAGCACACAATTTCCTAGAATATCATTATATGCTTTAACATTAAGATTTGTACTCATAGAAATTACAAAAGTAGTCAAACCTGTTCATTAGAAGGGGGCGACCCAATACTTTTGGCAATATAGTGTATGCTTATTATTACTGAAACCATAGTCAACATGCAGCATGAAGAGTAGACGTTTCAAAAGGTCAGATGATTTTTAAAGAACTTGTTCATGTCTATTAGACACATGAAAAAATAAATACCAGGTTCCCATTACTTCTTTCTTTGCACTGAGCAATTTACTGACACAAACACATTTACATTTTTGCACACAGTGCAGCTCTTCTTCTGAAAATGCAAAATGTACATTTATTACTACATTTGTTTCCCTATCTTTACCCACATACTGTATTTTGATTAAGCTAAATTCTCAATAAAACTGGTATATTTTACTGTTTCTGTTGTCAGACAACGGAATGAATATGAAATAGTGACTGAAACGCGACCCATTAAGACATAACCAGCTCTCCCGTCCAAGATGTTCATCTGCACAAACAAATCATGATAATCGCACCGTCGTCTGATGAAATCAAATACACATAAGATAAAGACAATAGCTGTGCTGTGATTTCGGCTATACTTGCATGTAAAATTATAGAAGCAACATAATATGTGTTTAACTGAATTAAAGCGCTGCTCCTCTCTGCCGCGTGCTGAACAGAGGAGGAGAGAGAGAGAGAGAGAGAGGTGTGCGTGCGCGCACTGTGAGAGCAAGACCTCGCGCTCGTGCGGCAGTACCAGTGATTCTCAGAAACTAGGTTTGGGCACTTTTTTGAAGGGAAAAAGGTCGCTAAAGGGGTCTGCAATGTTGCCAAGTTGGCAACTGTGCATCTCCATTTCTCCAACTACGGGTTGAGCCACGGGTCAAACAGAAAATACGTGCTGCGTTAAATTAGTGCCGTTAAAATGAATTTGCGTTAACTTTGACAGCACATACACACACATATATATATATATATATATATATATATATATATATATATATATATATATATATATATATATATATATATATATATATATATATATATATATATATATATATATATATATATATATATATATATATATATATATATATATAATTATTTCTAGGCGTTATGTTTTGGCAAGGTTTTTTTTTTTAGTAATATTACTTGCCTCTTTTAAAAAAAATCACTATGCCGTTGCCCTTTAGGCCTCGTCTCCGTCCGTTTCCGATTTGAAATCTGTTATGCCGTGTTTTGATTTGATTGGCGGTTGGCAGCCAGCTTTAGCTGCATTACTGCCACCTAATGGACTGGATTGTGGCGCATGAAAAAAAACTCTGAATTCTATTTATTCTCTCTATTAACCTGTATTCTTAGGTAATTTATTAAATGTAAATTCCACATGATTTAAATCTAATAGAAGGAGCAGTCGATCAGCAGAAGAGAACAGCAGTGTGTAAGTGTTTTGTCTTGTTTTCTCATTAGATTTCAGCTCAGTTGTCGTTGCTAGGAACCATTATTTTTGCATACTGTGTTTTACCTGGTAAACGCGTTCGCAAGTCGCGTTTGTTCTCGTGCTTATCGCGGGAGTTCCCAGTTTCGGTTTGCTAAGTAGAAAGGCGTGGTCAGCTGACTTCAGGGACTAGTAATTAGGCAAGTATAAAGCTGGTTTGTACACCGCGGCAGCGGTCGTGGCAGCACTCGTGTGAAGCCCTCCTCGTGTGAAGACCGACGAGTGTAAAGACGATCGACTCTACCTTGCACGACTCCCCCGAACAAGGACACCGACAAGGCACTTGAGTATTGCTTTCTCCCCTTTCTTTACTTTTTGTCTAACTTGTACTCATCTAATTGTTTAATCAATTATACTCACTATGTGCGTTCAAATCTGTACTATCACTACTAACACTCGGAGAGCACGCGCTGTACGTTGGAGGCAGGCCAATCCTAATAATCTACGAACGGTCCCTCTGTCCTCTACTACTTTACAGCAGACTGGCAGTTCCAAAGACCAATTGGAACAGAGAGTAAACAAAGCAGATTTTATTCCTTCTATTGCTACCCATTCCGGTCTCAACCTCATGGCCCTAACTGAGACTTGGATCAAACCGGAGGACACTGCCACTCCTGCAGCTCTCTCCACTAATTTCACTTTTTCCCACACCCCTCGCACGATTGGGAGGGGTGGAGGCACTGGTCTCCTTATTTCAAATGAATGGAAATTTGATCTTCTACCATCTCCTACAGGCAACAGTTCATTTGAATCTCATGCAATTACTATTACTCACCCTGCTAAAATCCACGTTGTAGTTGTGTATCGTCCCCCAGGTCAACTGGGTGACTTCTTGGAGGAGTTGGATGTGTTACTCTCAAACTTTCCTGAAGATGGTACTCCTCTGGTACTGCTCGGTGACTTCAACATCCACCTAGAAAAACCCCAGGCGACTGACTTCAACACTCTTCTCACTTCATTTGACCTCAAACGAGTGTCTACTACGGCTACTCACAAATCAGGTAACCGACTGGACCTCATCTACACACGCTACTGCTCCACTGACAACACATTAGTAACTACGCTGCACACCTCAGACCACTTCCTCATCACTTCTAACCTCACACTAACTCCTGAAATAGCACACGCTCCTTCGCAGGTCACCTTTCGGCGTAACCTACGCTCGCTCTCTCCCTCTCGCCTATCCTCAATGGTTTCATCCGCACTACCTTCACCCTCTCAGTTTTCAACACTCGACACAAACAGTGCTACTGACGCTCTTTGCTTCACTCTAACATCTTGCTTAGACAACTTTTGCCCCCTTTCATCCAGATCAGCACGCGCTACCCCCTCTGCCCCCTGGTTGTCCGATGTTCTCCGTGAACATCGTGTTAAACTAAGGGCTGCAGAGAGGAAATGGCACAAATCCAAAAACTCTACCGACCTTAGTGTGTATCAGTCACACCTCTCTTCCTTCTCTCTTCCTTCTCTGCAAATGTCTCCACTGCTAAAATGACATACTACCACAACAAAATTAACAACTGTTCCGACTCTCGCACACTCTTCAAAACGTTCTCTTCTCTTCTCTGTCCACCTCCCCCTTCAACTCTTACAGCTGATGACTTTGATGGTTTGTTTTATTTGTGAAGAAATTTGCAGTGACCAATTCCTCACACCGCAAACTAATAATAACTTCATAACGACAAATACACAATCTCTCACCTCCTTTTCTCCTCTCTCGGAGATGGAGGTTTCCAAACTCATCCTTTCCAATCATCCCACTACTTGTCCGCTAGATCCTATCCCCACTCACCTCCTTCAAGCCATTTCTTCTTCGGTCGTACCTGCAAAAACTCACATTATCAACACCTCGCTTAACACTGGTACATTTCCCACAGCATTTAAGCAGGCTCGGGTAAGCCCACTGCTTAAAAAACCTGCTCTAAATCCAGCACTTTTAGAAAACTACAGACCGGTATCCCTTCTTCCATTCATTGCAAAGTCACTTGAGCGAGTTGTGTTCAACCAACTCTCTCTGTTTCTTGCACAGAACAACATTCTGGACAACAACCAATCTGGCTTCAGAAGTGGACACTCAACTGAGACTGCCCTACTCTCGGTTACAGAGGCCCCGAGACTGGCAAGAGCAGCTTCCAAATCCTCTGTACTCATCTTGCTGGATCTGTCTGCTGCCTTTGACACAGTTAACCACCAGATCCTCATGTCCATCCTCAGAAAGATGGGCATCTCAGGAACCGCCCTCCTGTGGTTCGAGTCTTACCTCTCAGATAGGTCCTTCAGGGTGTCTTGGAGGGGTGAGGTTTCAAAGTCACAACTTCTTGCCACTGGAGTTCCTCAAGGCTCAGTGCTTGAACCACTTCTCTTCTCCATCTACATGTCGTCATTAGGATCGGTTATTCAGAAGCATGGCTTTTCCTACCACTGCTATGCTGATGACACTCAACTCTACTTCTCATTCCAACCAGATGATCCGACGGTAACTGATCGCATTGCAGCCTGTCTGAGTGACATTTCTAGCTGGATGATGGACCATCACCTTCAGCTCAATCTTGCTAAGACAGAACTGCTCGTGTTCTCTGCCAACCCATCACTTCACCACAACTTCTCTATACAGCTGGGTTCATCAACCATAACTCCTTCCAGGACTGCCAGGAACCTTGGAGTTGTGATCGATGATCAGTTAAGCTTCACAGACCATATTGCTACAACGGCCCAGTCCTGCAGATTTGCCTTATACAACATTAGGAAGATTAGGCCCTTCCTGCAAGAGCAAGCTGCACAACTCCTTGTCCAAGCTCTTGTTCTCTCCAGACTGGACTATTGTAATGCTCTCTTGGCGGGCCTTCCCGCATGTACTATCAAGCCTCTGCAACTGATCCAGAATGCAGCAGCCAGAGTGGTCTTTAATGAGCCAAAAAAAGCTCACGTTACCCCTCTCTTCATCAGGTTACACTGGCTACCAATAGCCGCTCGCATCAAATTCAAGGTACTGATGTTTGCCTACAAGACCACAACTGCCACTGCACCAATATACCTAAACTCGCTGGTTCAAACTTATGTGCCCTCCAGAAGCTTGCGTTCTGCAAGTGAACGACGTCTTGTGGTGCCATCCCAAAGAGGTACTAAATCACTCTCACGGACCTTTTCCTGGACTGTGCCCAGCTGGTGGAATGACCTCCCGATCTCAATTCGAACAGCTGAGTCTTTAGCCATTTTCAAAAAACTTCTAAAGACACATCTTTTTCGCCAGCACCTGACTAACTAATACTAACTTACCTATTCTATAAAAAAAAAAAAAAAAAAAAAAAAAAAAAAGTCCTAGCTACGTGTACTGTGCTAGACTAACTGAGACTTGTCATGACACTTGTATACTGTTGCTCTCTCGATGGTCTGATTGCTTCTATTGTTCTCCTCATTTGTACGTCGCTTTGGATAAAAGCGTCTGCTAAATGATTAAATGTAATAGCCAGAGATGGAAACTCGAGTCAGAGACTTGGACTCGAGTCGCACTTAGTCGCATAAATAAAGACTCGAGACTTGACTTGGACTCGTGAACAGCTGACTCCAGACTTGACTTTGACTCGTGACCAGTGTTGGGCACGTTACTTTAAAAAAGTAATTAGTTATAGTTACTTCTCACAAATAGTAACTGAGTTAGTAACTGAGTTACATCATTATAAAAGTAACTAATTACCAGGGAAAGTAACTATTGCGTTACTTTAAAAAAAAAATCAAATGTCAAATAACTTGGATGCCCCAATATTAAATATGTTAAATGAATGAAATGGACACTAAATAGAATAAATTATTATTATAAAATATTATACATTAATCAACACTATTTATCTACTGACACTTAGTATCAGTTAGTCAATCACAATGATAATTTAGCATTATTATATGATGATAGATCTTTAGTAATTAGAATAAGTATGAATTCATATTTGTCATGTTGACTGAACTTAGGACTGGTGGTGGTGCTTAAGATATTGTTTTTCATTTAGTGTTTCTATAAAAAAAAGGGGGGGGGAAATTGATAAGAAAACTACTACGAATTATACCACAAATAACAATATAAAACGCACTAAGGATTAATGAGCTGCTGGGTTCATGAATATTAATCACGTTGTATGGGTTCGCTCGAAATGATTCGCTGAAATCAAAACAGGGATGATAATAGGTGAGCACCGGCCAATGAGATTGTCGTTTGCGCAGTAGCTCCGCCCACTAGCAGAGTTCTTAAAAGCTGAAGAATTCCAAAGGAACTTCGTTATTTTGACAGGAAAACACAACAAAGAATATCGTTTACATGTAGCTCGTCACTTCTGCATGTTATGAAAGACTCTCTCGCTCTGTATCTTTCTCTGCACGCGCGCGCTGTATGTCTGCATGTGTGTGTGTGTGTGTGTGTGTGTGTGTGTGTGTGTGTGTGAGAGAGAGAGAGACAAAGCTATGGCGAGTCGTGCGCTTCACACTAGAGTTGACGATACGTCAAATACAGCCACACTGCTCATCCATTCAGATGAACTGAAAAATAAAATGGTAATAATATTATAATAGATTATAGTAACGCCGCATTTTATTGTCAGTAACGGTAACGGCGTTGTAACGGGGGAAACAGTAATTAGTTTGATTACTCGTTACTGAAAACAATAACGCCGTTTATTTATAACGCCATTATTCCCATCACTGCTCGTGAGACTCGTAAAAAAACAAGTCATTTGGTATAGGAGTTTATATGAATGTATCTCTGAGGGAAACCGGCTGTCTTAAAAAAAAAAGTTTAGATGGTATTTTCTTTTCATCTTGCCTCCGTGTAATGCATATTAGTGTTCATAACTGCAGCTCTGCTTTGTTTACAGCGGAAACCAAGGAAACGATGTTTAATTGATGTTCAAGCGCCACCCGCTGGCAGAGAGTGAATCTGCATTAATTCAGCCTGTGCGGTTTTGTTTAGTACAGATGGTTTATGTAGAATAGTTTCACAAAACTAAAGTCAGACCATTTTGTTTTTGCTTCAAATTTCGAAATTATACAATCCAATTTAGATTAGAAACTGTTCATGCTGGATGTACAGGTACATCGCAGAAAATTGGAATATGGTGAAAGTTTTTCTAGTAACTTATTTCAAAAACTGAAACTTTCAAATATTTTAGATTCATTACATGTAAAGTAAAACACTTCAAAAGTTTTTTAGTTTTAATTTTGATGATTAGAGCTTACAGCTAATGAAAGTCAAAAATCAGTATCTCAAAATATTTACATTTGAGTTTCAACAAATAACCATCCAAACAGTATAAATTCTGGGTATCTCTTGTTCTTTGAAACCACAATAATGGGGTGTACATGAGATGTACCTGTATGCAGCCTCTTTGTTTGGATTGTGTTGTGTTTAAAATACAGTGGTTGACTCATTTTAAATTGAAAAAGAGCACAAAGCCTTAGTTTGTTTATATGAGATTTATCTAATTTGTGTAATTAATTTGATTAATTGGGGTTTGTTTTAAAATTTTGTTTTGTTGTTTGACATTAAAGTTTTTTTTTTTTTTTTTTTTGAGAAAATCATATCGTGAAATCAGTATTTCAAAACTGATTTAGCCTCAATAACAAGCTGAAAGAACTGTTGCTAATAAATAGAACAAAGACTTGAGATGTGACTTGGACCTCAGAGACTTGTGAACATGTCTGCTAATACCTAATTGTAATGAATATATAATAATTAATTTAAATGTATATTGATTTAAAAATAAAAAATAAAAGTTTAATTTAAATTAATGAACTGGATGACCACAATAATTATAAGGACATTCATTGGAGCATTTAGTCATTATCAGTCTCTGGCTGAATGTACTCCTCTAGCTAGCCAAAAATGGGTAATGAACACATTAATTACTAATGTAAAAACATAACTACTACTGCTGCTAATAATAATAATAATAATAATAATAATAATATCCTGCTGGTTTATCGGAGTTCTATCTAATGGTCACAGTTCTTTGTTAATCCACACTCAGCAGACAGCTTTATTTGTTTATTTAACAGTGCCGTCTATGGTGGTTACAAGTTAACAATTTACAGAATTAATTGTTTGATGAGCAAAAATGTACCATATTTAAGAGTTGAATGTGGGATTGACAGTCTAAAGTTTCACCATTGAAATGATCAACATTGATTCAATATTTGTCTTTTCAACACTGAAAAGCATTGAATCATCAACATTGATCCAATATTATTTAGCATTGAATTTTCCACCTCAACCAAAATGATGATTCTGATGGTATTTCAACATTGAATCAATGTCACCTTGCTTTATAGTATGTTTATATGCATTTGCTTGTTTTTTTTCATGAATTTTACAACAACACAAAGAGCAATGTGTACCATTTTACCATATTTAGTCCTACACATTCACTTATAAATAAAAATGTTTCACTAGGTTTTATAAAATTGCGCACCCATGATTTTTCTAGAGTATCTTTTGCTGCTGAATTATCCACTAACCTATTTTATAATAGTATTTTTGTCATCAATTAAGATTATATATTTTTTCATTTGTTATTTTTCATTAAAATTAAGTTCTATATGTAGTAGATTGTGTCTGACACACAAAAGAGTGAAAAGGATTAGGTCAACACAGGAGTATAGAAATTCTAAATAAATAAAAAAAAAAAAAAAAACCTTTCGGTATCGGATTGGTTCTGAAAAAAAAAAAAAAAAAAAAAAAAAAAAAGCGAATTAATCACACATTTTTCTAAAATTAATCGCGATTAATCCCACCTAAAATTAAAGTTTTTAAATATACTTTTATATTGCAATAATTTCATATTCAAGCTTCAAATGTACAATGTACAAACATAAAGACAATATGTGATTGGTTGTGGTAACTATGACGGCGCGTCAGCACCACGTTTCAGACACGCCCTCCGTCAAGCGTTGACACCGACGCCCCGTGTGAATGCAGCGTGAGCCAGAGCACGCGCACACACGTCACACACCGGATGCGTGTGCACACTCAGATCTCTTGGACATGGTTGTGTACAAGAGGTAAAAAACGATATAAATACTATTCATTTTCTCACACAAACCGCTCGTTTCGTGTCTTAGGCCATCAATGTGTAGTTACAATGGGGAATTGTTTAATTTGGATTTCTCTGTGCATGTTCTTTTTTCCCTCTTATAGAGACCGTGACCTATACCTGCCATTATATGACTGACAGACTAGAACGGTTTGACCTAAAGACATCAAAATTGGATCTACTGAAGAAAAAAAAAAAAAAAAAAACACACCTACATATTGGATGCCCTTGGGGTAAGCTGATAGACACCAAATTTTAATTTCAAAGTGAACTATCCCTTTAAAACAATCTTCACACAAACCCATTACAATAAATGTCATTTATACCTGTGCCCTTCAGCAGAAATATACAGAAGAGGAATAATAACCAAACAATAAATTCTAAATTAAATATAGATGAACCCCTTAAAGCTATAAAAATTATTGATTTCCTCTTTTGTTCTTGGATTAATAGACATCACAGCAGCTGGTTATAATTATTTGCCTGCTATTGCTTTAAAAGCTGCTGCTGCTTTCTGACTCACTTCAGGTCTTAGTCTCTTCTAATGAACAGTGCATCTGTTTTGTGTGAGAGTGAAGAAAATCCTGCGAGCAGAGACATTTGTTGCGCTCTCGCATTACAATAATGCGCTCTGGACACTTGTCATTAAAATAATAGAAACCACCTCAAAAGAACTACAACCCCAAATCAGAAAAAGTTGGGACAGTATGGAAAACGCAAATAAAAAAAAAAAAGTAGTGATTTCTAAATTTACTTCGACTTTTATTTCATTGCAGACAATATGAACAAAATATTTCATGTTTTGTCTGGTCAACTTCATGTCATTTGTAAATATACATCTTTTCCTGTCATTCAGACCTGCAACACATTCCACAAAAGTTGAGACAGGAGCAATTTAGGGCTAGTAATGAGGTAAATTGGTTAATGATGTGATTTGAAACAGTTGATGTCAACAGGTGATTGTAATTATGATTTGGTACAAAAGCAGCATCCAAGAAAGGTCTAGTCCTTTAGGAGCAAAGATGGGCCGAGGATCGCCAGTTTGCCAACAAATACATGAGAAAGTTATTGAAATGTTTAAAAACAATGTTCCTCAAAGAAAGATAGGAAGAGATTTGGATATTTCACCTTCAACAGTGCATAACATAATTAAAAGATTCAAGGAATCTGGAGGAATTTCAGTGCGTAAAGGACAAGGGGGCAAGCCTAAGCTGAACAACCGTGATCTACGATCCCTCAGGCGGCACTGCATCAAGAATCATCATTCATCTATAAGCGATATCACCACATGGGCTCAGGACTACTTTGGCAAACCTTTGTCAAGTACCACAATACGTAGTTACATCCACAAATGCCAGTTAAAACTGTACTGTGCCAAAAGGAAGCCCTATGTTAACAGTGTCCAGAAGCGCCGTCGACTTCTCTGGGCTCGGAGGCATCTGGGATGGACATCACACAGTGGAAACGTGTACTGTGATCAGATGAATCAGTATTTCAGGTATTTTTTGGGAGGAATGGATGCCGTGTGCTCCGGACCAAAGAAGAAAAGGATCATCCAGACCGTTACCAGCAACAAGTCCAAAAGCCAGGGTCTGTCATGGTATGGGGTTGTGTCAGTGCTCTTGGCAAAGATAACTTGCACTTCTGTGATGGCACCATTAATGCTGAAAAGTACATAGAGATTTTGGAGCACAATATGCTGCCTTCAAGAAGACATCTTTTCCAGGGACGTCCATGCATATTTCAAAAAGACAATGCAAAACCACATTCTGCACACATTACAAAGTCCTGGCTGCGGAGGAAGAGGGTACGGGTACTTGACTGGCCTGCCTGCAGTCCCGATCTGTCTCCAATAGAGAATGTGTGGCGCATTTTGAAGCGCAAAATGCGACAACGAAGACGCCGTACTGTTGCCCACCTTAAGACTTGTTTGCAGGAAGAATGGGACAAAATTACACCTGAAACACTTCATCACTTGGTGTCTTCAGTCCCTAAACGTCTTTTAAGTGTTGTGAAAAGGAATGGCAACATTACAAAGTGGTAAATGCTTTACGGTCCCAACTTTTTTTGGAATGGGTTGCAGGTCTGAATGACAGGAAAGGATGTATATTTACAAATGACATGAAGTTGACCAGACAAAACATGAAATATTTAGTGTTCATATTGTCTGCAATGAAATACAAGTCAAAGTAAATTTAGAAATCACTACTTTCTTTTTTTTATTTGCGTTTTCCATACTGTCCCAACTTTTTCTGATTTGGGGTTGTACATCCATGCTCCTTCTCCCGTAAACTAACAGCTGCAGAGAGAAATTACGATGTGGGCAATAAAGAGCTACTCTCAATAAAAGCAGCATTAGAGGAGTGGCGTCATTGGCTTGAGGGAGCCGTTCACCCCTTCCAGATTATTACGGACCACAAGAATCTGGAGTATATCAAAGGAGCCAAACGAATAAGCCCAAGACAGGCCCGTTGGTCATTGTTTTTCACCCGCTTCAATTTCTGTCACTTACCGACCAGGCAACAAGAATCTCAAAGCAAATGCACTTTCTCGCAGACATTACATCGACCAAGGCAGCCAACCCGTTGTTTCCATCCTTCCACCCACCGTCGTCATTGCTCAGATCAGTTGGGACCTGATGGAGGAAATGCAACAAGCACAACAGGATGAACCACCCCCACCAGAATGCCTACCCAACCGACAATATGTCCCCCAGGCTCTCCGTGATCGTACTCTCCAGTGGGTGCACACTTCTCTCGGCTCGGACACCCTGGAATTCATCAGACTAATACTCTGGTGCGAAATGCATTCTGATGGCCTACCATGAACAGAGACATCACTAACTTTGTCAAGTCCTGCACTACCTGCGCTCAGTCCAAGACCCCACGTGAACTTCCCGCCAGTCTGCTACAGCCTCTGCCCATTCCTCACCGTCCCTGGTCACATTTATCCATAGATTTTATTACGGACTTGCCTACCTCTAACGGTTTCACAACCATCCTAGTAATCATAGACCGCTTTTCAAAGGCGTGCAGACTGGTACCACTGAAGGGACTACCCACAGCCATGGAAACCGCCCTTGAGCCATTTCAACATGTATTCAGGATTTACGGAATTCCAGAAGACCTGGTATCTGACCGGGGGCCCCAATTCACTTCCAAAGTGTGGCAGGCGTTCTGTAAACACCTGGACATCAATGTCAGTCTAACCTCTGGATATCATCCCGAATCAAATGGTCAGGTCGAAAGATTAAATCAAGAGATTGGGCGTTACCTCAGGTCTTACTGCAGCCGAGAGCAGGACAAGTGGAGCGAATTCCTTCCATGGGCAGAATACGCTCAAAACTCCCTCACTCATTCTTCTACAGGTCTCACCCCCTTCCAGTGTGTGCTGGGCTACCAACCTCCCATGTTTCCTTGGTCAGGAGAACCTTCCATGGTGCCATCGGTGGATGACTGGATCAAGCACAGCGAACGGGTGTGGGACAGCGCTCACGTGAGGCTTCAGAGAGCAGTGAGATCCCAAAGGATCCAAGCAGATCGCAGGAGGCGTCCTCACCCCAACTATCAACCTGGCCAGAGAGTCTGGCTAGCCACCAGAGATCTCCGACTACAGAGCAGGAAGCTCGCCCCAAGGTATGTTGGACCTTTCAAAATTCTAAAACAGATCAATGCAGTTACATACCGTTTGGAGCTTCCTGCTGATTATCGCATCTCTCCTTCATTTCTCCCTCCTGAAACCGGTCCACCCGGCATCTGACCCCGGCACCTGAGCCTCCTCCACCCTTGGAGATTGACGGCGCACCTGCATACTCTGTAAACGAGATCCTGGACTCAAGCTGTAGAGGGGGTCAGTTGCAATATTTGGTGGACTGTGAGGGCTACGGACCAGAGGAGAGATCTTGGATGGCCTCCAAGGATATACTGGACCCATCTCTGATCCAGGAATTTCACCGACGGCATACCAACCGCCCAGCACCACGTCCCAGGGGTAGGCCAAAGAGAAGAACACCTGGAGGTGTTCGTAGAGAGGGGGGTTCTGTAACAAATGGGGCTAGTGGCCATTCATCCAACCACCAGAGGGAGCCCTCTCCAGAGTACTAACTGGGTTTCTTCGTTTAAATATTATTTAAACAATGCTGTATTTAGCTCTCACTGCAAAGTATTGCCAGTTTCACTGCCTTACCAAGCGTCCTTTTTTCATTGCGTTTTGCCTTCTTGTTATGACCATTGTGCTTGCCTTTTGACCCTCGCCTTTCAGACTACTGCTTCTACTTTGTTTACCTTATTGGACTGACTTCCCGATTGTTTGTTACCGCCTGTCCCTCCGACTACGATAATGCCCTGTGTTTTGGATTGGTTGCTTTGTGTCAATAAACTTCCCGCGTTTGGATCTACATTGTCTCCATGTCATCACCTCCGGCTCCCTCACACTCATACATACTATTGTCCAGTAAAAATATAAAAAGCAGCATTTAATAATCATGATAAAAAAAATATAAGTATTAATAGAACCTTTGTTATTAAAGTACCTGCCAAAATTTTGGAAAAGTCACAGTTAATGATTTTGAAATAAACATCTTCTGCTCATCAAGGCTGCATTTGTTTGATTAAAATAAAGTAAACTACAATATTATAAAATATTACTACATATACATATATAAATAAAAGTTTCAGTTTTATATGAAATGTAATGTTATTCCGGTGTTGTAAAGCAGAATTTTCTGCATCATTACATCTTTTAGAAATCATTAGAATTTGATGCACAAGAACATCTCTGATTATCATCAATTCTGTAAACAGTTTTGCTGCTTCATATTTTGGGTGGAATTTATTATTTTTTTTTCAGGATTCTTTAAATTTACATTTATGCATTTAGCAGACACTTTTATCCAAAGCGACTTACAGTGCATTCAGGCTATACATGTTTTATCACTATGTGTGTTCCCTGGGAATCGAACCCACAACCTTTTGCGCTACTAACGCAATGCTCTACCACTGAGCCACAGGAACACTAAATAAATAAATAAAGTTTAGTAAAACTTTAATAAAAAGTTAAACGAACAACTTATTGCATTTATCAAATATATTAATTAAATTTGTTGAAGAATTCATTAAATCTTTTGAAACATTTTAAATGTCTTTACTCTTACTCATTTTAAATGTCTTTACTCTTACTCGCTTTAATGTATGATTAATACAATTAATTTCTCTCTCTTTTTTTTTTTTTTTTTTTTTTAAAAATCTTACCACAAATGTTCGAGATGTACGTTTCCACAAAAATGTTAAGCAGCAAAAACTGTTTTTAACATTGATAGTAAATGTTTCTTGAGCAGCAAAGTCAGCATATTAGAATGATTTCTGAAGGATCACGTGACACTGAAACTTCTGTGTAAACAGCTTTATAAACATTTTTAATGACGAATGCTGCCGCAAGCTCATGCAGTCAGTGCTCTCAAGACCATTCCGTCCATGATGTTTTGTAAAATATTTTCACAGTTTATTTAGTTCATTGCTTAAAGCTGCAGTCTGTAACTTTTCTTTGGTTAAAAAAAATGATCCGAAATCAATATTTGAGCAAGGACGTAACCAGCCAGTGTTCAAAACTATTGCCTTTAGCCCGATTCACAATGTTTAGCTTATAATAATGTTTTCTAATTTGAGTGGTAGGGGTAGGTTTTCGTGGGAAATTCGAGCATGGCACTGCATCATTACATCACGTCTGTAAACAAAGAAGTTGTCCTGGCTAGTAGGCTATAGCCTGGGATTACACAAGATTTGTATTTTAAAAAGACAACCCGTTTGAAGGGAGCATTTTGGTTAAAAGAACTTCTTAATATGAAATTTGAATGGTGTGACAATTAGAGATTAGACTGTACAGAAATTGAAATCTACACGCTAATACACACTATACTCCTAATCATGCAATGCTGATGTTGTTAACATTATTAATTTGAGAATAAATCATCATCATCATAATAATAACGGTTTGATGTGATATGAGCTAATTAACTAATTAACCAAGATTTAATCTTTAAATTAAAATCACCATTGGTAGAGTGATTTATTGTACCTTTTTTTTTTTTTCCCTCAGTTGGTCAGAACAAGCGAGGTAGACTTGTTACTTGTTCAGATGGCAATATCCCATGAAAATTCTTATTTGGGTCATATATTCCAAGACGTAGGCTAGAATCTGCAATTACTAAGTACAGGATTCACACCGGTGTGGTTACTGACAGCTACACATACTCCTCAAAACATAGATTAATCCACGCTGGAGCCATGCGTACAACCTACGCAATAAATAATTCCGCAAGTACCTGCAATTCCAGGTTTTCAAACAGAGATGGCGACAAAGAGGCAAAACTTATAGACTGCAGCTTTAAGGCCATTTGCGCGATTTCAAGCATCATGCAGCCAGCACCAGCATTACCCTGACCACTAACCCCACGCCCCCTCCTCTCGAAATGTTTGATTACTGATCTGCATGATTCACATGGGTCATAATTTTAGACAAAAAAAAATTAAAAAAACAATTCCGTCTGCTGAGTGTGTTGCAGGCCTTAGTTCGTTAATTTGCAAATGTAACAAGAATGTAGAGAAAATGTAACAAAATCTTACCCACACCATCTTTCTGAGCTCCAGTGGGTGTCTCTCAGGCAGACCATCATGGAGACAGCTGGAGTGCTAGTCCACCTGACACACAAGGTAAAAGAGCATTAGAATAAAGGGGCGGTCACACTGCACTTTTCGTTCCTGCACTTTTTGTTTGGGGTCTGTCATTTCAAAGCCAAAGTAATCTCATTTTACATAAGTTTTTCTTTAGTATTAATTTGCCTGACTATCGATCTGACCTTATAGACGCCATAATCCCACTCTCTCGCGCTTTCTATTTGTTTGTGTTTTATTTATTTAAATGGTGGGCGTTTACACAGTTGGCCGCTAGAGCATTGCTGAGAATGGAGAATGGAGGTGCACTCACTCAATTGGTTAATAAGACTGCCACTCAAGGCTGGCAGTCATGCGTTTGCTCTGGAACAGAGAATATTGCGTCCACATCACAGGCTTTGTGATTAGTAAGTCGCAATGTCTCAAATCACGATTGCAGTTCGATTTCGATTAATCCCACATCCCTAGAGACATCATATCACGACCGTTGCAGCATCCAAGGATTCTCAAAGTCTAGTGTGACTGCGGCATTCACAGCCCTTCACACTATCTAAAACTGAATAACATTTTGTGTTCAATCCGTAGAGCATACCTTTACTGTCCTGAGACCCTCAGGTGACTACCAAGGAAGAACACAGTAAGCTACATCTGATCGCTATAATGGTGTTGTAATCTGAAAAGACACGCATGGACATATGATAAAATGCATATCTTCCATGAATGGCTGGGTAAAAAGGGTTGAGGAGCATACAGGGTGAAAAGTCAGCTTTTTAATAACCTAGATTAATTGTTAAACCCTGGTATTTGAGCAGTCTGAAACATGAATAAAGCTACCCCAGGATTGGGTTCACCCAAGTTTTAATATGCCTAAGGGATATCTAATTCTAGCATGAAAAACACCATTGATTTCTCGAACAAAACTTATTTTCAGATGTGCAGGACAGTGACTTTAAAAAAAAATACATGTTTTACAGTATTGCAATACAGCGTATATTATACTTTGATGTCAATTGTGGCCAACTGGTGAATCAGGTATTTGAACCAGTTTAATAAACTGGTTCATTCCAACCTCTAGTACTGCATGCTCATGAAGTTATACAGCTTAAATGTGACCCTGGACCACAAAACCAGTCATAAAAGGTAACATTTTTGAAATTGAGATTTATACATCATCTGAATGAATGTTCAATAAATAAGCTTCCCATTGATGTATGGTTTGTTAGATTAGATACAACCATTTGAAGATCTGGAATCCAAGTATTGGAGAAAAACTGAAATGTCCAAATGAAGTCCTTGGCAATGCATATTACTAATCAAAAATTAAGCTTTGATATTTACCGTACAAAATATCTTCATGGAACATGATCTTTACTTAATATCCTAATGATTTTTGGCATTAAAAAAAAAAAAAAAAAAAAAAAAAAATTATTTTGACCCATTTGGCTATTGCTACAAATATACCCGTGCTACTTAAGACTGATTTTGTGGTCCAGGGTCACACACACATTATTTTTATTTTTTTATATATATATATATATATATATATATATATATATATATATATATATATATATATATATATATATATATATATATATAACGAGCATAATAAGGCATGTTGATATTCTGATGACATTTTTTTTCTCCAAGCACATTTTTCCAATTCAAAACCACATCAATCATTCATGCGTGTTATATAATTGTCCATGAAGGCTGGAAGGCTGCAAGGTTTGTGTGAGAAAACGAACAGTATTTATATAATTTTTTACCTCTTGTACACAACCATACAACCATGTCCAAGTGATCCGAGTGCGCACACGCATCCGGTGTGTGACGTGTGCGCGCGCTCTGGCTTAGTCTTAATCCACACAAACCGCTCGTTTCATGTCTTAGGCCATCAATGTGTAGTTACGATGGGGAATTGTTTAATTTGGATTTCTCTGTGCATGTTCTATTTCCCTCTTATAGAGACAGTGACCTATACCTGCCATTATATGACTGACAGACTAGAACGGTTTGACCTAAAAATATCAAAATTGGATCTACTGAAGAAAAAAAAAAGACACCTACATCTTGGATGCCCTTGGGGTAAGCTGATAGATACCAAATTTTAATTTCAAAGTGAACTATCCCTTTAACTCCGCAGTAGGTTTCACAGGTGATGAAGTTACGGGAAAACATCCAGGGAAACAGTCCTTACCCTATTTCAGGACCTCGCCCGTCTTCGACGATAGAATGGGATCATGTTTGACTAACCTCGGGCGTCCCAAGATAACCTCAGCATCGGACCCCTCCAGGACTAGTAGATGGATGGTTTCTGTATGAAGTTGTCCTATGCGCAAAGTGATGGGACCCACACTATAGCACACGTTCCGTCTGCTTAATGGTTTCCCTATTACTGATTGGGCTTGGTAAACCTTTTGGTTTGCAGTGGTCGGTAATTTGAGCTGGCGGCAGAGGCTCGCGGAGACAAAGTTCCCTGCTGATCCGGAGTCAAGGAGGATTGATACTGAAACAGAGACATTAGAAGCAGTAAGCATTCCACAAGTAGTGAGAGGTTCCATCTTCGCAACCATGGGTTGAATAACACTCACCACTGGTCGTGGAGGACGAAGGGGGCACGCCAGGATCATGTGCCCGTTAGTGCCACAGTATAAACACAGACCCCGGTTCAGCCTTCTCTGCTGCTCAGCTGGAGTGAGGCGCTGACTGTCCACCATCATGGGTTCTACGGTGGTCTCTGGAGGGGTCATGAGATCGGGTCGGCAGAGGAGTGTGGTAGTGGTGGTTGGGTTCAATTCTGCAAGGCAGGACTGCATGCGATTCACACAGCAAATGGACAGTTGAATGAAGTGCTCCAATCATCATCATCATATGCAGCAAGTTGTAATCGAAGTTTGGGTTCCAGACCCTGCCGGTTGGTGGTTAGCAGCGACTTCTCATTGCACCCGCTGGCGGCTGCTAGAGTTCTGAATTTAATGGAGTAAGCATTAATATCCATAGTACCTTGTTGGAGGTGATAAATTTGTTCACTTATAGAGGTGTCTCCGATGGTCCTTCCAAACACCTCGCAGAAATGAGAGATGAAACGTTGGAGGTTTTGTGTTGCTGGACCCACCTGGGCCCAGATTGTTTCCGTCCATTGCAGTGCAGCTCCTGTTAGCAGAGAGATTATGAAAGCAATTTTAGATTGTTCCGTTGGAAACATTTGCAGTTGCATTTCAAACGTGACGTTATACTGGAGTAGGAACCCATTGCACTCCTCCGCCAACCCAGAGAAGGGCGCTGGTCTGGCCATGGGACTGGCAACGACAGTAGGCGAAGAAGTGCTGGCGGTGTTTGCGGAAGTGACAGGTGCTGGAGGTGTTGGTGGTGAAGGTGCGTGGAGCAGAACCCGCCGGAGTGAATCCACCAGTTCCTGAAACGGATCGTGGGTGCTCATTCTGTGCATACGGTGTTGGTCCGGTCTTCTGTAACAGAAGGGACTAAACACAGATGGTAAGTAAAATGGTAATCAGCTTTATTGCACAGAAGAGTCAAATGGAGAGAATGGCAGGATGAATAAATGGGTGAGTATGATGGTCTTCGGATATCCTCTTGAGTAACGGAGCAGAATGTTAACTGAATGTCTTGTCTTACAGGAATGAGGGAGAGCAGTTGATACAATGATGAGAGACACAAACCAGGAAGCTGGAGACGAAAGGGAACCAGGAGATTCAGACAACTGCAGAGAAACACAAGAGGTAAGTTTCACACAAGTAAGTATCTTCAAGATCTGTACTGAGACAGAGAGTCCACTTCAAATGTACGCGACCAGACAAATGTGCAGACTGAGGTGTGTGCCTTTATACCGGTGGTTAATGAGGTGATTGGAAGCGTGACAGGTGTCGGTGATCAGAACTCAGGTGATAGTGATCGTTGTGCTTGAGTGGTGGTGGAACCTGACCGTTCTGTGACAATGTGACACTGAAGACTGAAAATTCAGCTTTGATTTAAAATGACATTTTAATCAAATACAGTAGACTATTAAAAGTTTTGACTGATGGTGTATATGTTACCATTTACTGACTTTTTCTACTGGTTCTATTGATGCCATGATTTCACTTTAAAAATAGATTTTAATACATATATTTTTCTGTTTCTATTATTTTCTGAAATTCAGTTAGCTACAATTTTAATGTGCATTTACTGGTCTGAGTAACAAACAAATCTTACCCACTCCATCTTTCTCAGCTCCAGTGGGCATCTCTCAGGCAGACCATAATGGCTGGAGTGCATATCCACCTAACACGCAAGGTACAAGAGCATTAATTAGCATAAGGAGATGAAAATTAGAAAAATAACATAATATAACATAATAATATAACATGCATGATCTGTTTAATCCATAGAGCACACCTTTTCTGTTCCGAGATCCTCAGGGGACCACCAAGGAAGAGCACCGAGTAAGATAAGAACTAAAAAATATCTGATAACTTAAACAATGTCCAGGCATACAGACATGATGGGCTGCAACATTCTGAAGAAACAGCTTCCTGTGAAAGTACAATAATCTGCATGTTTTAGTTAAATTGAACTAAATCAAACTGAAAACCGTTTCAAATCATATTAAATATTATGGATTTAATGTTATATAAAAATGTAGGATATAATAGTACATGACAGCAATATTGTCCATTTTAATTATGTTCCAAAAATAATTTCTTTTAAGTTACAGCTCCAAAAAAAAAAAAACAATTTGGTACATACCATTGGTTTTGAAACCATGGTTCGGTATGATTTTAATATAGCAAGAGAAAAAAAGTTAATCAAAATTGCTTTTTTAGTAAACAGTGATTTACTGAACAAATTGGGCCTTTCTTAAATGAACTATAACCAAAATTACTTAATGGATAGAAAAAATTCAACTAATGCCATAAACTACATAGGGAGTCCAATTACTTATATTGAAGGTTGCATTTAACAGAGCCCAAAATATTAAATTGCTATATATTTTTAGATTATATAATAATCAACAAAATTGTATGCAAACATTTAAATTGCACATAGGGTAGTTTTTTTTTTACATTAATTTAGCCAATTACATAAATAAATAGCTAATTTTAAAATGATGCTTACTCTAATTCACTGTTAAAATATAATCATTTACTCACTGACTGTCATGAATCATGACATTTAAACATACATAAAAAAATCCAGAGATCACAAACAGGTTAACTAAAATTTGATGAATATATAAGCTAATATATGGCATATTTAGCAAAAAGTTTTTCTTTATAGTTCATTTATATCAAGCTGTGGACTTACCTGAGCTAAAATGTAATGCTATGTGATATTCTTTACTGTCAGACCTGTGTTCCCCATGTCACGTGTTTCCCCTCCTCTCGTGCCCATATTTGGTGTTCCTGTTCCTGTCCTCATTTGTCTCCATTAGTCTCCATCTGTGTTTTGATTGCTACCCACCTGTTTCAGTTCTCCTCGTTTGATTTCCTTTTGTTTAAAAGCCCAGTGTCTCCTGTGTTGGTTGTTAAATGTCTTCATGTTTTATTAAATCCCTGTTTGCATAATCTACGTGTCTCCTCGCTCCTTGCTCTCCCCTCCGAGAGTGTGACAGAACAACCAACCTAAAACAGTAAGAAGCGGCATTTCTCCTCCCTCGTTTTTGTTTACCTGGTTTTGTAAAGTTTTTTTATTTCCTGTTGTTTTCCTTGCTCCCGCGGCGATGGAAGTCGCCGCCAGCTTCATCGCCCTTGCCCACCGAGATCTCCCTTTCCTCGAGTCTTCACGGGAGTTCTGCAGGCTTGCCGCGGCAACGGCATTAGATGACGCTACCATCCTCTCTCTGTTCTGGCACGGGGCCAATTCCCATCGTCCTGTGGACCTCCCAGACACCAAGGGACTATGCTGGAGGGAAGGGATCCTCCGGTGTCTGGAGAGTGTCCGGGCCCGAGCCAGAACCAGCCTGTCATCGTCCGCGGCTCCCCCAAGCCCGCGGCCCGTGGCTCTTCCTTACCTGCCGGCAAAGAATATGGCAAGCCCAATATGCCTTTATCAACAGCGTTCTCCAGTGCCTGCTTCTCAAGGGCCAGTCCCTCAAGAGCCCCTGCTGGTTCCGCCCAGCTCTCCGGTGCCCCTGCTGGTTCCGCCCAGCTCTCCGGTGCCCCTGCTGGTTCCGCCCAGCTCTCCGGTGCCCCTGCTGGTTCCGTCCAGCTCTCAAGAGCGCCCC
Organism: Aspiorhynchus laticeps; assembly: GCA_023376895.1. Taxonomy (NCBI): domain Eukaryota; kingdom Metazoa; phylum Chordata; class Actinopteri; order Cypriniformes; family Cyprinidae; genus Aspiorhynchus; species Aspiorhynchus laticeps. The sequence continues at coordinate 34,947,614 of CM041801.1, forward strand.
CAAGAGGCAGCTCCTCGCGAGTGCCCTCCAGGGCCTGCTCCTCGCGAGTGCCCTCCAGGGCCTGCTCCTCGCGAGTGCCCTCCAGGGCCTGCTCCTCGCGAGGGCGCTCGGCAGGCACGGACACCAGAGCCCGCGCCTGCCGAGCGCCCTCAAGTGCCCGCGCCTGCCGAGCGCCCTCAAGTGCCCGCGCCTGCCGAGCGCCCTCAAGTGCCCGCGCCTGCCGAGCGCCCTCAAGTGCCCGCGCCTGCCGAGCGCCCTCAAGTGCCCGCGCCTGCCGAACGCCCTCAAGTGCCCGCGCCTGCCGAGCGCCCAAGGTTCCATGCCTCCAGTGCGCCCCCTAGTGCCCGATGGAGCCCCTATTTACCCCAAGGAAATTTTTTTTGGGGGGGGTAGTAGGGCTCCGGCCGAAGAGACTGAGGTGGGGGCTGGGGCCGCGGTCTCGGAGGCGGTCCCACCATGGCCTCCCAAGCTCCCTGCTCCGCCATGGCCTCCCGAGCTCCTTGACCCGCCATGGCCTCCCGAGTCCCCTGACCCGCCATGGCAAATTAAGATAATATCTTAATTTGTGTTCCGAAGATGAACGAAGGTTTTACAGCTTTGGAACGACATGATTAATTATATAATTTTCATTTTTGCATGAACTATCCCTTTAAATGGAAACACTTCAGCCGGTTCAAAGTAGTCATCTGATTGGTTGAATTCTTCAGGATTTCTGGGAGATGCATGTTCATGACCCTAAATGAGGGAAAAGTCACAACATTTCAAGAAAAAAAAAAAAAACATAAGTTAACTGATATTTCCGACAACTCAAAAATCAAAACGGGTCAAATTGACCCGGAACAGTACATGAGGGTTAAAACAATACTTGCCCGTTTTGATCGATTGTGAAAAAAAAAAAAAAAAAAAGTAGTAGGCTGACAATGATGTCGCTGATTAGAATTTGCAAAAAAATAACTTGATTGCACATGTAATTAGAAAGTTATTGAACGTGGAAATTTGTGAATGTTGCGAACATAAAACCAACTTTACTCAAATGAATGTCCCGGTACTCCCGATGGCCAGTACATCTCTGATGTAATCCATAAAGTAACTGTAGTCTGATTATGAGTATTTTAAAATGTAACTTACTCTAATTACAAGTACTTAATTTTCGGAATCTGATTGTAATCCAGATTACATATGTAACCAGTTAACCTACTACCAGCTCTGCATAGGTTTCCAAAAGTTCACTGAACATGTTTATATTGTTCATTTTCTTTTTTGTCGAAGTAAACCATCATAATTTTAAACAATGAACTCATGTTCCCCAAAATGAAGTAAAGACGGAAATAAAAACAGAAGATTGAGATTATTAGATATTGAAGCAAAATATAGGCAGCTTTATAAAAAACAAACAAAAAAAACACCTACATATTAAACATTAAAAGTGTTTTTCACCACAGAGTATCACAAAACACTTTATATATATATATATATATATATATATATATATATATATATATATATATATATATATATATATAAAAAAAATTAAACATGAAATAGCTTGTTCAAATGTGGTTGCAACTGTAGCAAGTCCATTAGCTTGTTCAGTTTGTTTAAAAACAAAAATGAAAAGAGAGACAAAAAAAACACCACCACTGCATTCAAGTGGAAGGCAAAATCGAATACAAAAAAAAAAATACAAAAGCCCGTGGCTGATCCAACAAAGCACACATGCATATTGCAAACTTACACAAGTGTTTGGATTAAACAATTAAAACGTTAATTTTAAAACTTGAATATTAAAACCTCTCGAGAAAAAATATTTCACGTACACCGTGACCAGATTTTCTACGGGTCAGAAACGTCAGGTTCTTGTTAATTTGATGTACACGGAGCTGTAGGTTTTGTCCACGAACGGGCAGAATCTCTTGGTGTGCGCTTTGGCTCCAGTTGCTCCACACAGGGGACACACGTACTGGCTCAAGTACGGGCAAATCACGGCTCCGGCGCGGTCATTTAAGTTGTGAGAGGTGAACATGGCTTCGGTCTCTCCGTTGTGTTTGCAAAAGGCGCAGAACTTATTCTCGACTGGGCTGCTGCTGGCGCTCTTGCCGCGTTCCGGGTCTCTTTTATCCGTCGACAGGGTCCCGTGCGGTCGCCCGCTCGGAGCCTCCAGTAGTACGGCGGTAGGCGCGTTCTCATCGGCCGCGTATGGCTTCTCAGCTGACCGCTGCATACTTCTGACTGTGTCCGCGAGACCCATGTAATCCTTCCAAGGCTGAAAGTCCTTATTTCTTGACGCTATAGGTCCATGAGCCGACATGATGTAACTTTGATTTGATTTCTTGACGCTATAACGTTAGGTCCATGAGCCTAAAAAAAAGGGAATTGTTTTTTTTTAATTTCAATACTTTTCATGCCATATACGGAAACAAACTTTGGGAGAATAAAATGAACAAAACTCACTCTTATAAGCCTCTGAAGCACACCGAAAAAGCTGTGCTTGGGTAAAGTTGGTTTTATATTCGCACATTCACACATTTCCGCGTTCAATAACTTTCTAATTATTTGTGCAAATAAAGTTATTTTTTTGCAAATTCTAATCAGCGACATCATTGTCAGCCTACTATTTTTTTTTTTTTTTTTTTTTTTTAATTTTTTTTCACAATCGATCAAAATGGGCAAGTATTGTTTTAATGTCATATTTACTTGCGAATGTCCAATGTAGTGTGGTTAAAGTAATTGAATGCAGAAGTCCGAATGTGCCAATATAAAACTAACTTTACCCAAGACACTGAAGTGTACTTTTCTTCACCTGGGGAGCCTTGTTAAATAACGGATGCAGAGGCACATGCCCCTCTCTCAAAACTGTCTGTGCACGGTCCTGGTCGAATGGCCTGTGTAAGGATTTTATTTATTCATTTGTTTACTTTTATTTTTTGTCAAGTATTGTCGTGTGGATATGCGGAGGAGTCGACATGTACACCTGCATTTGAGTCGGAGCTATTCGTTTTTAAAGTGCACAGAGATCAACTTCACAGGGGGAAAATACTGGGAAGAGGTAACGTTAGGCTGTTTTTACATCTCATTAAAATACTAAAGCAACCAAACGTTGTTTAAAAAAATAATATTAAAAAATTACGTTAGGCTATGTTTATGCTAACTCTTAAAAGAGTTAGCATAAACATAGCCTAAAGTCGTTTTTTTTAATATTACTTTTTGATAGCCACACGTTCTTTAACGAGTTATCAAGTTATTCCCTTTTATTTTGTAGCTGTAAGTTAAGTTTCGTCTTTCCTGGTGTTAAAAAGCACACCAGTGATCGAGGTAAACAGTTGTTGTTTTGTCTTAACTGGTAAATTAAACTTTGAATTAAACCGCATTTTGGATCTCTCATGTCAGGGTGTGAGGTCAGGAGTTAAATCAAAGTCTCTGAAATATCATGATTAAGTGCTTACTGACATTCAGACTTTGCAGGTGTTGTGAAATGTGACGAATTCAGATGATCACAGCCAGTGAGTTTCTGTGGGTGTGTGACCAGGAGATTAGTGTCAACAAATTTATCATTAAGCATTTTCAATTTCTTTTTTTATTTTCAATCTTTGAAATATTGTCCTAGTTATTTTTATTTTTGTAATGCCGTGTATTTTAAATTTCTTACACATTTATTTTAACATTTCTATTTAATGCAATTGGTTTTGCATGTGGTGTTATGTCTGTCCCCCCCCCCCCCCCCCCCACTGTCAGTTACTTTTCACAAAAAGTGATTCCATTTAAAAACTGTATGTATGTGGTTTTAGTTTTGATATTTGTTTCCCTCATCTCACAACATGACTACATTTAGTCATTTAAAACATTTAATGATTGGGAGGGTGGATAATCTGCATGTTAAAGGATGTTTTTTTTCCTCATCCACTTTATCTAAATTGATCTAACCATTTTGTATGGAATAGCTTCATGCTGTCATATATTGATTGATCATTACATACTAACTTTTTGAATTTTAAAATCTTTAATCTATTTTAACCAGTATTTGTTTTCTTATTGCAATTGATTTGTAGTTTTTCCTCTGTACATCTTGAAGGGAGCATCCTTTCAGTGTCCCACTAATGGTGGCTTATTCTTAAGGGCTGATTGGTTTCACCACTTCCTTTCAGACCATTAATGGATGGCAACACTGCCATTGCAAAACCTCTGTATAGTGTTTGTTTAAATGAATTATGCTGTGTAGTTTTGGTAAAAGGACTGACACAGTAAGCATTATTTTGAAGCTGAGAAATGGTGGACATAAAGTGTGCCTGTGAGCTATGCCACATGCAAAACATTATTACAAATAACATTATTACAAAAAACTTTATATTACAAATTGAAATTCTTTATTATGATGGGATGCAGTGCTTTGTTGTCTTAGGTACCCTCAAAAACCCCATCAGTAGCTATGTTTGTATCCACATATATATATATATTTTTAAATGCAAGTTTTGGGATATTGCCTAAATAAAACTCATTACACCAAATCAAAATGATTTGGTATAATTACCTACCATAACTGTCTCACGCAATTACATTCACAAGCATCAGAATGGATGAAAACATAGCTAGTGAGACTCAAAAACTCCATCAAATCTGAGATTTGTTCTTTCAAACTAATACAGGGCGGCAGCTTTATTGTTATAATATAAATTGCCCATTATTATAATGAATCACTTAAAAATTATTATTGTGGGTGGAAAAACTAATTTGGCAAGTAGCTTCCCCTTATGCTTATACAACAACTGTTAGTTTATTGGTTTTAAACTTTTGATGGATTGAAAGTTGTGAAGAAGTGAGGCTGTGTTGCGGTAAGCGTCGTAAATGAACTTTTCTTTAACTTTCAGTAACTTTCAATAACTGCAATGGAAGAACAAGAACGCTCTTTCAGTCCGTTGACAAACAGTTTGATGTGAACACGGATGGGACTGTAACGCTGAAGAGACAAGTGACTCTTCATGAAGGTCACAAGGTGTTTTCTGTGCACGCTTGGGACTCCAGTGGCGAGAAGCACAATGTGTCTGTCAAAGTTGAGCGTATCCACCATCATAAGGAACATCACGTGGATCGGGTCATGAACGTCTCCTCTCCAGAGGTACAAACACATTTCATGCAAGAAACTGCTGTTCAATACAGTGCATGCCTGACCTCTACTGGGCATTTCAGTTTTTGTGTGGTACTTTACTGTGGTACAGTCCCTCCATTATTTCGTGGGACTTTTTTTCTGATTTTTGCGGCCTAAAATGACTGATTTTGCTGCGGCTTTTCTCAAAATTTGCGGTGATATTTGCGGCATTTCTTATTTTTTTGCAGTGAAAATATACCGTGGACAACATTCTTCTAACATTGTTGTCAAATAGACATTTATTAGAATGCATGTAAAACTGCTTCTGAGATGTTTATCAGATCTTTAGCAGACGTCTTACAGATTTACTTGTGCTGTCTGGGTAGTTGAGATGCAGATAAAATTAACTCATTCATTAAGTCTAAATATAATTTGATTAATTAAAAAAATAATAATAAAAAAAAAAAAAAAATATATATATATATATATATATATATATATATATATATATATATATATATATATATATATATATATATATATATATATATATATATATATATATATATATATATATATATATATATATATATATATATATATATATATATATATATATATATATAGGGAGTTTAAATGTCTAATAAGCCTATAAGTCTCTGCAGCCATATCTTTGTAATTTAATGTCCTTTTTATTTTTACATAAGCGTTTGCTTTCCTACATTATGAAACTTTTAGTTTTATAAATGGAGGCAACCTATGAAGGATGAACAAATAATGTCATCACATTAAAAATAACTTAAAAATTTGGTAATACTTAAAGCTTTGAAGTGCTGGGAAAAGATGTTTGAAGCATTTAAAAACTTTAGACCATTTCTGCCACAAGTTCCTGTAGTTATGTTCCATGGTGGAGATTTGTGTTTATTGAACAATGTTTTTCCTGGTTTCCACATCAGTGGCGTTTGTTCTGATATCCGTAGCTTTAGCAGAATTGTGCGCCGAATTTGAATGCTTCTCTCAAGATTTGACAGATGTTATTGATTCTGTGGTGAATTCGACTACTTTCTTCACTGTATCTCCCAGCATTGTGTATAACGGTGTCGCGTGAACGAAACCAGCCTGCGGCTCCGGCCTGAGCAGATAAATGGTCTGCGCCACGTAGCCCAAACAAGTAGCGCAGGATCTTGGGACGCGTCTAAGCCCAAAATCTGCGCAATTACAAAAAGTTGCGAGCTCTTGCGAAAATTGTGGAGCTTGCTTGATTTTGCGATAAATTCAGCGATCGCAGAATTGCAAAATCCTGGAGGGACTGCTGTGGTACTTCAAATGGATGGTTATTAAGTTCTGTACATGGTTACAATTAATTATTGAAGACATGCTAAATTCATTGAGTTTTCCATCCATACTGATGAATGTGATTTGTCGCAGTCCATTGGTGTCAAAAACACAAAATAAGTCTGCAGATGTTTCATTTATGCAGTGCTAAAACCTAATGCCTAAGATTTCATAAACTTTGTTCTATATTCTGCTCCATTACATACATAGTGGAATAATGTACATCAAGCTAGGAAACGAAGGGTTCTCAAATTACCCTAAATTGGTTTATTAAATGGTGGCCTCCATTTATTAATACTGTTTTTACCAGAACAATTTTAGTAGCTAGAGCTGTGCTAATAATCGAATGCGATTATCATGCACATCTCGTCAGTAAAGCCGGTTCTGTGATTAGTAGTTAATCTCCATCACATGCTTTCATATGGAGTGGCATTTACTACACAGAGCCGTAGTTTACTGACAAGCTATGCAATATCGCATTCATTATCGAAGGTGATGCATCGGTGATAATGAATGCGATATTGCGTAGCTTGTCCATGAACTACGGCTCTGTGTAGTAAATGGCACTCCATAATAATCACATTTGATTATTTGAACAGCCCTATATCAGTAGCTGTAATTAGTGTTGCTTTCGTCAACAAAATTATGACTAAATATTGTCGTCAACGAACTTTTATTACGTGACGAAAACGAGACGAGACGCAACGTAAATGCTGGTCATGTGACGATGACTATAATTAAATGTATAATGCAATATCGTTGACGAACTAAAACGAGACTAAATGTGGTTTACAAAATAAAAACTATGCTAAAATGTCTCTTCATTTTCGTTGACCAAAATGAGACGAAATTAAATGTTATAACGTTATTTCGTATCGTTTTGTCACGTTGATGCTATTATTATTTTGCAGTATCTCTGTCTCACTTCAGGGGCTGACAGGTTGCCAGGTTTTCGCAACAAAACCCGCCCAATTGCTACTCAAAACTAGCCCAATCGCATTTTGAAGCGGGTTTCCCGGTAAAGTTCGCATTCCAGGGGCTAAATATCACGTTATCGGGGTCGCTTCAACCCGCGGACATGAAAAACAACCCGCGGCAACAGTGTTAAAGTAGCCCAATTCCGCGGGAAAGCCGCGGACTTGGCAACACTCTGCGCAGACGCAGGTGACGTCACTTCCTCAAGCCCCACTCGCGGCATTATTTAGAAGATGACAACAAACAAAGTTAAGTATGACAGAGAGAAAGGGACCGATGGCCGACCGATGTATACAAGTAACAGACACACACATTTTATTTGCACTTTTTAGTATGTTATTGTAGCTCGAGCATTCAAGCTTCTTGTTTCTCTTTGTTAAACTTGAATGCATTTTTTTTTTTCTGGCATTGTCATGTGATGCTATTTTATTTATTGTTTTTATTTATTTAAATTTATGTGTGTGTACTTCTAACATGTTTGTTTGGTAAAATATATGTTGTAAATTCAAATCAGAGTGTCTTTGGATGTATTCTTGAGTCTATAAGGTAACAATAATATAAAATAACCTTGTTTGAAATGGGTTTGGCTAAAAGAAAATTTTGGTTTCGTCCATACTACTAGGTACTTATACTATATTGACTGGGTTAAATAGAATTGCATTATTAAAAAGAGACTAAAATACAATTTTCATTGACTAAAACTAGACTAAATGTCATCAGTTTTCGTCGACTAAAACTAGACGAAAATAGTCATGGATAATTCTGACTAAAATAAGACTAAAATGCTCAGACTTTTAGTCGACTGAAACTTGACTAGACTAAAGAGTATGAACGTGACTAAAACTAATAAAAACTAAAATGACAGCTTCGCACAAAGACTAGACTAAAACTAAAATTAAAACAGGCCGCCAAAAACAACACTAGCTGTAATAAACATTTTCATGTTCAAAAGTTTCGAGTTGCCTTGGTCACGCACAGAGATGAGCAAATGTTGTTTTTCATATTTACTAATTGAAAATCTGCACTGTCTTTAATTGTAAACAAACATGGTTTATCATTCAGTGTATTTTACTATATATTATATTTATATTTTTTTATATATTTAACTAATATTTTTAGATGGAATCGCCCTCTGACCAGGTTCTGACTTTTCCAAAGTCTTCAACGGGAGCAAAGAGAACAAAGAGAGATTGGCTTATTCCTCCGTTCCATGTACCTGAGAATAGCAGAGGTCCATTCCCGATGAAGCTGGGCAAGGTGAGTGGAAATCATGAAAGAACTGTTAAGAATTAGATGTATGAGAGAGAGGTTTGTCTGTTATTGACATTCTCTTATTGCTTTCTGTGTTTAGATAAAGTCAGACTTTGCCAGCGAAACTGAAATGATATACAGCATCACAGGTGAAGGGGCAGATCAGGACCCAAAGAGGATTTTCATTGTTGAAAGATTATCAGGGAATCTCTTTGTCACTCAGCCACTCAACAGAGAAAAAAAAGATTTATACAGAGTAAGTTGATTTTAGTCTCATAACGTTTAAAATCAACATTTAGTTCTTGGTGTATTTTAGCACTAAACTGTCTGATCATTCTTAATTCTTTGAAAACTGTCCTCTTTTAATCAGATGAAATGGCTTGACAGTTTTCTTGCCATGTGTTTGCATGAGACCTTGAATTTTAAATCTGTATATCTACTAAAGAAGTAATTTTTCTTTAGGACTTTCGCACAAGAGGAACCTTTTCATAATTCCTAGAACTATTGGCAGATGTACTCGCTTTTTGGTGTGTTTGCATCGCAGGACCTAGAAACTGTTTTAGTTCCAGGAACATATGAGGGAACTATATTAGCTCCTACTTCAGAGTAGGGTCTAAAACAAACAGTTCTATGGGAACTATCAGTGATGTAACTGGCCAAACGCACGTGAAACACAGACTACCCTGTATTTTTAAAAATCCATATAAACACATTTACTCAACAAAGATGGAAAATGGTGATAACGGCATTTACATGTTGTCTGCAGTGTTGTTCTTTTCTCGGCTGCAATATGTAACACTGCAAGTTATCTTTGCTCTTTCAATCGCATAAATTGTGCATTTACATTATCAAGAAACCCACAACAGACAACAAAAAACGCTCCGATCGCAGCAACCTCCATTCACTGGTTGTTGACATTTGTAAATGCAGCACATAAAGACGTCGCTGTCAGCCGCTTCAGAGTTCCTGCTGCTGGTGCAAATGCAACCAGGAAAACCCAAAGGAGAAATTGGTTCTCAAGGAACGACCCTGCTGGTTAATTCCTAGACCTAAGTTCCTTGAGTTACGCAGTGCGAAAGCCCCTAAAGTTAATAGACATGGACTAAAACACTTTTAAGAAACCCATTCATTATTTGCCCCTTAACATGCCCAAATGTCTTCTTATTTCTTTAGCTTATAGCTCATGCTGCAGGACGTGATGTGACTAATTTAGTAGAAAGTCCAATGGAAATTCTCATCCATGTGATTGACCAAAATGATAATAAGCCTGTGTTTACTCAAAATGAATTTAATGGACATGTGCCTGAAGCTGCTGGAGAAGGTAGGTGTATGGTGCAGTTTCTCAATAAAATGGCTTTTAGCTGTTTTTTCCCATTCAAATGCCTCTGCAGCTTTTACTACCTAATTAGTCTTTATTTTCTCATCAAAGATTACGAATTTATGACAGTCACAGCCACTGATGCAGATGACCCAGAATCTCACAATGGTATAGTCAACTACGCAGTTGTCAGCCAAGAGCCCCCATTTCCAAAACCGATCATGTTTGATATCAACATTTTATCTGGAACCATTCGTATGCTAGAAACAGGCATGGACAGAGAGGTGAGAAGTGACATTTGATGAATCTCAAAGTGGTCATAAAATGACTTCATGTAATCAAACTCATCAGCTATGTTTCTTTTCAGCAATGGCCCAGATATACTTTGTTAATTGTGGCTGCTGACATGGAAGGAAATGGTTTGTCAACCACTGGCACAGCTGTTATTACAATTACTGACAGCAATGATAACGCTCCTCAGTTTGAGCAAACTTCGGTAATGTATATTTATGTATTTAGAATTGTTTTACTTTACCACTTGTAGGTGTTTGAACTCATAATTCTTATATACTCACACCATACATATCTTTTAGCACGTCGTATCTGTCCCAGAGAATAAAGTAGGCCATGTAGTGACCAAACTTACAGTTTCTGATGGCGATGAAGTTGAATCACCAGCCTGGTCAACCAAGTATCGGATTATTAGTGGTGACAAGGGTGGGTTTTTCAATGTCAGTACTGGACCTAGCCAGCTGGAGGGCATCATCAGCACTGTAAAGGTACTGTGTGTTGCTCCTATGTTTACCCAGACAATTGCTTGTGATGACATACCTTCGTAAAATACACTTTTTTTTTTTTTTTTTTTTTTTTTTTTTTTTTTTCCATTTAGCCCCTGGACTTTGAGAAGACCAATCAGAATGTTCTGTCTGTGATTGTTGAGAATGATGATCCATTTGTTGGTTCTTTGTCCACTTCCACTGCCACGGTCACAGTGAATGTAGTAGATGTAAATGAACCTCCTGAGTTTGATCCAAAAGAGAAGATTATCTTCAAACCAGAAGATACACCAGTTGATACTGAATTGGTTACTTATACAGCCACTGATCCAGACACTGGAAAATCACAGAAGATAATGTAAGACAAAATATATTTGAATTATTTCCTTTTCTGACTGATTTCTCTAGAGGTTTCCATGTTTTATATTGAACAAAAATCCAATGGACTTCGATAAATGTGCTCTTCATAAATTCAGACCTTTTCTTTTACATGCTCTAATTTTCAAACAGTTTAGTTGTGAATGCGTACAAGACTGATTCAATTCACTTCACTAGTATAACTGTTGAGAACCACCTTCCAACTTTAAATCTCTTCTACCCAGCCATAAAACCTACAGCATATACTTTAAACTTCACATTTTTAAATCTCCATGTCTGGTCAAACCAGCATTTAAGCTTAGTTCACCCAAAAATGAAGATTCTGTCATTAATTACTATTACTCACCCTCATGTTCTTCAAAACCCATAAGACCTTAGTTAATCTTCAGAACACAAATTTAAGATATTTTTGATGAAATCTGAGAGCTTTCTGACCCTCTATAGACAGTTATGGAACTACCACGCTTAAGGCCCAGAAAGGTAGTAAGGACATCATTAAAATAGTCCATGTGACATCAGTGGTTCAGTCTTTTATGAAGCTACAGAAATACTACTACTTTTTTTTTTTCTTGTGCGCAAAGAAAACAAATAACTTTATTCAACAGTTTCTCCTCTTCTGCATCAGACTTCGATACATGCTCAAGACAGTACCACAGTACAACAACCAGGGTTCCCACGCTTCTTGAAAGTAATTGAAAGTACTTGAATTTCAGACATATGGATTCAAGGCCTGGAAAGTACTTGAAAATAAACATAGGTTCTTGAAAGTGCTTGAATTAAATTTGAAATAAATTTTGTTTATGGCGCTATTTCAAAAATTGTCCTATATGTGCTGTCAAAGACAGAACGAAACGGCACTAATGATTGGGGTGGAGATGGGGTATCAAATTTGAATGTGCGCTCGCAGTTCACTTTTGATTTCTCGATCACGCGCACTCTGTGTAAAGTGAGCACATCTTACAGTGTGTGCATAATTATTAGGCACGTTGATATTCTGATCATATTTTTTTTTTTCAAGCACATTTTACCAATACCAAACCACATCAATCTTAATATCTACTATTCATTTTGTATTTAATTATTTATAAGTGATCTATAATTGTCCATGAAGGCTGGAAGTGAAAAACTCCTTATATTCAAGTGTGCAGAATTATTAGGCAGGTTTTCTTTTACAGATGAAATGAGCCAAAAAAAGAGATTTAACTTAAGTCAAAAATTATTAAATCCCCATGAGAAATATTCAAAACTAATCCAATACAGAAATTGCAAAGTTAAGACATACCCAATGAGCATTTCGCTGACCAATGGTTAAGCGTGGTCAGATAAAAACGGGTGGACAATAAAAGGTGCATGTTAACTGCAAAAGAAATAGGAATTAATATGAAAAATTAGGTGTAAAACCATCGGGAACCATTTACTCTCCAGCCCTACCATTTTCCAGAACTGCAACCTTCCTGGAGTCTCCAGAATTACAATGTGCCAGGTTCTCAGAGACTTTGCTTGGGTAAAAAATCCTAAAAAAATGACCCTCACTTAATAAGAATAACATGCTGAAGTGTTGTGAAAGAATTTACAGTTTAAAAGCAAATAAAGTCCTATTTTTTTTTTTTATTTTCTTTATCATTTTTTTTTATATGTACATGGTTTAAAATGTTCATGAAATACTTTCAAAAAATATTGAAGTTTTGAGCAGCTGCATGTTTGAGCATCTGCATTCCTCTAGGTCAAAGATGAAAAAATGGGATTTACAATAATAATTTTGACTTGAGTTTATTTATTAATGAGTAACGTCTCTGAGAGAATGCAAATTTTTAATGTTAACAGGTTTTACCATGTTATTACAACATTTAACCACTTTTTATTAATTTTAAAATTCTTTCAAATTTTAATCTTGTGCAAAAACCAGTTTGATGCACATTTTATTAATATTTTAGAAATTGTACATGAATATTATTGACTTCAATGGATTTCGTTAAATTCCTTTGAACAGGACTGCTCAAAACAATCTAACCTACACATTCAAAACATTATTACTCTGAAATTTTTAATGTAAATGTTAAGTGAAATGTTAAGTACTGTAAGGTCTTTCATGATTATCAAGAGCTGATAAAATGTAAAAACTGTAACTTGAATGCAATGTAAGTCGGTTTGGATAAAACGTCTGCTAAATGCATAAATGTAAATGTTCATGATACTACATATGCTGGCGTGTGAATTTGATAGGTGCTTGATATAAAATAAATTGTGCTTTAAAAAGTCCTTGAATCTGGTGTTCATGAAAGAGTGGGAACCCTGAACAACGCATGTGTGCATTCCTCTGCTTGCAAACAAGCAGCAGCGCATCCAGGTTCTGTCAGAATGACTGCTCCTGCTCCAGCAGCACCACACGCATGAGTTATGGTCGTCTTGTGAATGCATGGCAGAGATTGACATGGAAGAGAGCAATTGTTGAATAAAGATATTTTTGCTTTCATTGCTCACAAAATGTGTTCTCATAGCTTCATAAGATTTACGGTTGAACCACTGATATCACATGGACTATTTTAACGATGTCTTTTCTACGTTTCTGGGCCTTGATGGTGGTAGTTCCATTGCTGTCTATGCAGAGTCAGAAAGCTCTCAGATTTCATCAAAAATACCTTAATTTATGTTCTGAAGATGAACGAAGGTCTTACGGGTTTGGAATGACATGAGGGTGAAAAATTGACAGAATTTGCATTTTTGTGTGAACTATACTCTTAAGTTGTTCTTGATGAACATTTCTAGTTTTAACCTGTATGGTTTTTGTTCCTTCTAGGTATAAAATGGGCAATGATCCTGCTGGCTGGCTCAGTGTGTCTCCAGAGACTGGAGTGATTAAAATCAGAACCCTTATGGATAGAGAATCTGCTTATGTCAAAGATGGAAAATACAGAGCTATCATTTTGGCCGTGGATGATGATGGTAATTTGTGTTTCTAGGTAGCAGGAATTATTGCAGCATTTTTCTAATATGTTTGTGCTTGTGTGCAGCAACATCTCCAGCAACTGGCACAGGAACCCTGATAATTGAATTGGAGAATGTAAATGACAACGCTCCTGTTATTAATGAAAGGAATATAACTGTTTGCAATCATGGATCAGCCCCAATTCTTCTCTCTATAATGGACAAAGATGGACCTCCTCATGCTGCACCCTTTATCGTTGAGACCCAAGGAGAAACCAGTAAAAACTGGTCCACCTCAATGAATGATACATGTGAGCGGTTTCTAATGTTTTAAGAAATTCAACTAATTCTTTCACATTAAAATTGCTGGTTGGTAGTGGCTACACATGTCTAACTATTATAATGTGCCCATTCTAGCAACTGGTGTTTTTCTGCATCTCAAGTCTCAATTGGAGCAGGGGGACTACAATGTAGTCCTGAGAGTGTTTGATCAACATAAGCTGTATCAGGACAGCTCCATTCAAGCAACTGTGTGTGACTGCATAGGAGGTGAAGTCCGATGTACTGACAAACCGTTAGCAGGGATGTCACTATCTGGAGTGCTTGGGATCCTGGGAGGAATCTTGGCTTTGCTGTGTATGTAGTTTCTCCCATGCATTATGTGTTCTAACTCCTGGCAGTCAAATCAAATGAGGCTAAAGAAATTAATTGTAGCTGGTTTACTTGGTTGTTATTGTCAATGCAGTGGGCATACAGTAAGTGTATGCTCTGTATACTGATCATTTTAGCAACCGTAGTAGGTCTTCCAGGTGTTGTGTGCATATAGACGGTTGGTGTATATAAACTATACTGCAGAAATTGACTTTTCAGTTTAATTCCTTATTACTACTCAACTTGCTGTACAATAGCAAACATTAAAATTATGTTGTTTCTTGTACCACAGTGCTCGTTCTTCTGCTTTTGTTCCTGAGGAGGAAAAGCGGTACTCAAAAAGGACCACTCCGTCCTGAAGATGATGGGCAAGGTGGTGGAGAAGATGACGATCAAGTTGGTTTTAACTTGAATACATTTATCTGTTTTTGATGGCTGAATTCATAGTGTTTGGTTAAATTTGAAACAAAAAAAGTCAAGTAACATAAAATATTGACAGTCAAGCAACCCGTTATTTGATTTTATTTATTTTCATACATTGCAGTCAAATCTGGTCTGTAGTGCTCAATCATCATGTACAAATCTGGTCTGTAGTGCTCAATCATCATGTACAAATCTGTCTTTTTGCTCTACATCTTTTTGCAATTTAAGCATTTTTGAAGCTTTTTGAAATACTTGTTACAGCGTTTCATAGTCTGTAACAAGGCATAGCCATCATATAAAAATGCTTTTTGGTTTGGGTTCCATGTAAACTTAACATTCAGATGTCAATGGTTCCAACCTGTGTGCAGTTGCATTTGTAGTAGCTTGTGATGACTTTGAGTTGATGTTGATAGCTTGATGTTTGGAAAAAGTAGCTTGAGACTATATACTGACCTTCTGCATGCTGTGTAGTAGTTGGTTTCCTCTTTGCAGTTCTTTCATATCAAACACCCTTTCTGCACAGATTTATGAGCTCATGAGTCCGTTGCATCTTGGCTTGGACAACAGACCTGAAGTGTTCCGAAATGATGCATCACCCACTTTTCTGCCAGCACCTCAGTATAGGCCTCGACCAGCCAACCCTGAGGAGATTGGGACGTTCATTGATGATGTAAGTGATATGTTTAAAGTCTGTGTTTGTTGTATCTTTTTGGTGTAAATATGGGAATAACAAAACTTTGTACCACAGAATCTGAAGGCTGTGGAAAATGACTCTGCAGCATCTCCCCATGACACCCTCCTGATGTTTTACTATGAAGGAGGAGGCTCAGATGCAGGTTCACTCAGCTCTCTCAACTCTTCCAGCTCAGGACACGACCAAGACTATGACTTCCTCAATGAGTGGGGCCCACGCTTTAAAAAGCTGGCAGACATGTTTGGAGGAGGAGAAGATTAAGACGTCCCCCTCCCCCTCTGCGCAAGAGGCACGTTGATGGTTTACAATTTTATTTTGAATTTTATTTTATACAATTTTGTAGAATTTTATATTTCACTTCATGGTCTGGTGATTTCCATACTATGTTTAAAGTTGGAACTGGAATAATAGCACTGTTCATGCATCAGCATACGCAAAGATTCTTTGAGTTGAAGTGTTTTCTTTTCATGGGAGCAGTCTTTGTTTTTTTTTCTTTCTTCGTCCTCTCTTTAAATGAATCTCCCAATTGAAAAGACTTTGAATATTTGCTCTGATTGCTCAGTAGGTAAGAAGCTATAATACGGCATAAGATGTTTGTCCAAAGCTGTTTAACTGTATATTATATGTAATGCTTTTTGTTAACTTTGGCATAAAAAATTGAATGATACTGTAAATTTACCATTTTTGAAAAGCACTGAGTTTTCAAAAACTTTTTGTATGATATTTCCCGGTGTCTTATTTCTGTCCTTTTTCCCCTCAGCTGCAAGGATGTTATTGACTTTTTGAAAATGTTTTTTTATATATAGTTAGGATTGTTTTACACTGCATATTTTACTAAACAAATTACTTTTACTCTTTTTGTTTCCAAGTGTTCAGTCTACAGCACCTTTCACAGTAAACTGGAAAATGGGATAATCTTAGTTGTGACCAAATTTATTTTATTGTCCTTCATTTGAGTCAAACTGTGGTAATTTTATTTTGCAGTGACCTTGTTATACATATTACATATACTTACATCAAGAACAGTAAATTATGCAGAAGAAAGCACTTGATCCTAAATCTATAGTGAGTACATACTGTAAAATTACAATTACTCAGTAATTATGCTGCTAAAAGGATACCAGATAAGATGTAACAAAAATGTTTATTGAACAAGAAACACATAGTTAAATCAATGTCTACATTGGATTTTGAAAAAAATAATTTTGACACTTCAGACCAAAATTCCTTAAGGCGGCATTTTAAAAAAAAGATGATCAATAGACTCCATAATGAAATAACAGAAATTACAATTCAAATGAAGATTACCAAATTTGGATGTAATTTCATTAGTGGGGTATATATATTATGCAAAATCTTTAAACGTAATTATTTTACTTTGTTGGGGACACGGAATTAATAAGGTAAGAGCCATGCTTTTTGTCCAATTAATCTATTAAAGAATTCCAAAAAAAACAGTAATTTTTTTCCTTGACTGAAATACATTTCTTATAATTTTATTATTACATTTTGGGTCATAAATACACTTGTCATCAACCAAAAACTACGGGTCCTTTTTTTACAATCACTTCATATGAGAGACGACATTTAATTAAGTGAACAAGACCATTTGGTATAACTTTACCTATTGTAAGAAATTCCTTATGAACCACAGGGAACATTTATTTAAACCTTAAAGGTTGGCTTTTACGGCTCTGTAGTTTATAAAAACTTAGTTCTGGGTTTTTAGCTTGTTTACTGTACACTGTACCCGGTGTGGGCGTGGTCTAAATGCGCTAAATGCTCTATAGCAAAAAACGAAGAACACTTGCACTTTCCCCACGGTCCCTTACTGAAAGCGAGCTCTCCCGGATTAATGCACATTGCAACGGTTTGTGAAGGGCAGTGCTCATATCAGAATCAGAAAGAGCTTTATTGCCAAGTGTGTTTGCACACACAAGGAATTTGTCTTGGTGTTAGGAGCTTCCAGTACAGAAACAATACAGTACAAACAGACAACAGTGCAAAAAGAGACAACATATAATTAAGGTAATAAAGAACACTAATAATGAAGAGAATGGGCAATAATTAAGAATAACAATAGTAATAAAAAATAAAAATCTACAGAAAGAAAAATGTTCACAGACAGAACTGTGAATGTGCATGTGTCCTATGTACATGTGCTAAAACTTTAATCCCTCAGGGTTCCGCCATGACTACGCCACCCTGGGTCTAGCCCCGGGACCTATAATGAATAAGATTTATTATTAGGCAACACAGGTCAGCTCACGATAAATTGGCAAGAGACGTAGATACAAAAAAATAGCTTTTATTACAATTTAAAAAAAAAAAATTATTACAAAAACAAAAGGAAGAAAAGTAATCGCGGAGCACAACAGTTCACATATAACAGACTCAATTCAACACTTCACAACATACAACTATGGATGACCTGGTTCATCAAGGACCTCCCAAGGATCAAGGTACAGGAGCCGAGGTTTGACAGCAGGGCATAAGGGCACAATCGGCCTACACAGCAAAACACCCTCCACTTATACCTGTGACACACACCACACACACACGCACTCGCACACACACAACCACTCCAACCAGCACTCGTGAAAGAGACCCCAACACCAGGACTCCACCCCTGCCTTAGGCACTCAGCTCCTGTAACAAGCAGAAATCAGGTTATACACTTGAACCAACACAGTCACTTTAATCACAGATGGCTTACATTAAGAAGAGTTGCCCATCCACACAGCTGACCCACAGCTACAAAATAGTAACTCAACCAGAATAACTAATACAAAACAAAAGATACTACTAATAATAATGATAATATTTTGTTACAACACAACTCAGCCAAAAAGTACAAACGTCAACAAACTCACATCATCAACATGGCAGTACAACAATAAGGGACACTTACAAAATAAACTAAAGTAACAGTACAACAACAAAAGGTAATGGAGCAAAATAAGACCAAAGTCAGATTAGACGCTCACAACAAGCAAACACGTTTCACAATAAAGGTATCCAATCAGTTACATACAAATCAGAAAAAGGAAAAACAAAGAAAAAAAGGAAACACATACACACACACACACACACACACGCACTGAGGCTCAACAATCACAACAAGAATGAAATGCAAAACGAATTTAACCAAAACAAAGCAACAGCGTCTCCAGATGATAGTTCCCACGTAGCACCAACAACAGGAAAGCTAAATCACACGTAACGACGCCATTAGTCTGTCTGCAATGAATTTACAATTTAGACAAATCAGCCAGACCCTCAGTGAATACCAAATAATAATAAAAATCAGAATATGAACTATAAATTTAAAATACACATACCGTACGCGTTAATTCTGAAATTCAATCAGTCAGACAGACAACCAATATGTTGGGAAGCTGGAAGCTCGTTCAGTGTATCTGGGAGGCAATGGGTTTGCTGGAGGGACAGGACGCATCCGTAATGTTATGTAAACACCCGTACCCGTCACACTGAAACAGTCTTGCCCAAACTCTAACTATAAATTAATACAACAACAAAACACCACTAAAACGCGAACGCATTGTTAAATAAGGGACACATCGTGACCGACTCCCTTACCTGCAGTGGGACAACCTCAGCCATATACCAGTCACAGGTTTTCCTTCAACATGCCATTCTATAAGAGAGTACACCAAATAAGAGCTTCAGTGTACCACTAACAACACAGCCAACGTTATCCAACATACCTGGATGGCGACTAAATATGACGCAGGAAGCAAGGGGGCGTGACTCATCACTCCATTCTACCCCACCCACGAATTTATAGATCCGCTTACTGTCCGATGATAGGACAATCAATAAGCAACCAGCCAATCAAATCTAAACAGGAAGAGCTTCACTAATCCTGCCACATACAGATGAAGGTTTGATGAGTTATTTACAGATGTACAGTGTGTTATGTGTTGTTCAGGTGGGATACGGCCTGGGGAAAAAAAATATTCTTGTGTCTGGCTATTTTTGTGCTCACTGATCTGTAGCGCCGGCCAGAGGGCAACAGTACAAAGAGAGAGTGAGCTGGGTGTGAGGGGTCCAGAGTGACTTTCTTAGCCCTTTTCCTCACTCTGGAGGTGTAAAGTTCTTGGAGGCTGGGCAGAGGGGCCGATAATCCTCTCAGCAGTCCTGACTGTCCGTTGTAGTCTTCTGATGTCTGTTTTGGTAGCTGAACCAAACCAAACAGTTATAGAAGAACATAGGACAGACTCGATGATGGCAGAGTAGAACTGTATCAGCAGCTCCTGAGGCAGGTTGAACTTCCTTAGCTGGCGGAGGAAATACAACCTCTGCTGGGCCTTTTTCGCAATAGAGTCAATGTGATTGTCCCACTTCAGGTCCTGAGAGATGGTGGTTCCCAGTCACAGTGCTGTTCATGATGGTGAGTGGGGGGAGAGCAGGGGGGTTCCTTCTGAAGTCCACTATCATCTCCACAGTTTTGAGAGTGTTTAGTTCCAGGTTGTTAAGACTGCATCAGACAGCCAGCTGCTCTACCTCCTGTCTGTAAGCAGATTCGTCACCGTCCTTGATGAGACCGATGACTGTAATGTCATCTGCAAACTTCAGGAGATTGACAGAGGAGTCCTTTGAAGTGCAGTCATTTTTGTAGAGGGAGAAGAGCAGTGGGGAGAGAACACAACCCTGAGGGGCGCCAGTGCTGATGGTGATCAGATCCCGGATATGAGTTTGCCCAGCCTCACTAGCTGCTGCCTGTCTGTCAGGAAGCTGGTGATCCACTGACAGATGGAGGTGGGCACGGAGAGCTGTGTCAGTTTGTCTGAGAGAAGGTCAGGCATGATGGTATTGAAGGCCGAGCTGAAGTCCACAAATAAGATCCTTGCGTAATTCCCAGGTTTGTCGAGGTGTTGCAGGATGTAATGCAGTCCCATATTGACAGCGTCATCCACAGACCTGTTTGCTCTGTAGGCAAACTTAAGAGGATCCAGCAAGGGTCTAGTGATGTCCTTCAGGTAGGCCAGGACCAGTTGCTCAAGTGACTTCATGACCACAGACGTGAGTGCGTCACGTTTTTTGTGAACTTTAACAACGTATATACGAGTATATACGTTTAACAACGTACTATATTACTGTACGTTGGGACAGTATGGAAATACTATACATTCCATACTATATATTGTTTAACAACGCTTTTGTTCCACCATCAAATAGTATAAATATATTTTATTAAAGTGCAGGAAATAGCTGTGAGAAATGCTTGAAATTCATTGAAAAGTGCTTAAATTTCTCTCAAAAGGATGGGCAAACACTGACATGAATAATGTAATAACATTCGACTCTTTCTGCCACAACACCATGGTATAGTTATCATTACTGCTTCTAATTTTCTACATCAGTGCTGTTTGATCTGTTTATAACAGGATTCTTTCTGAGCAGAATTCGAATGCATCTCACCAGATCTGGCAGCAAACTTTTTCATTATGCGGCGAATTCAAACACTTCTCACTGGATCTCGCATCACTGTGCTGAAACAGTCGCTCAAAATCAAAGGTTGCCAAGTAAACCTGATCTGAGCTCGAACCAGTTTGCTTGCGTTGCTCTCAATTATTGGTCCGAGCTGGTAAACGGTCTATGCTGCGTTTCGTTTGCCGTTTAATGTTTCGCATATGCAACAGAAATAGCAGCGCTTATGAATTAAGCAACGCGGTATGCCAGTGCGACCGCTCACAAAATTTAGTCGCACATTTGGTCACAGTCTGGAGCCCTGAAATGTGGTATTTACCCACCAAAATCACCATATCCACTATGTCAGAAAAAAAGGGGAATTCAATATATTCTCAAAAAACAGGGTATCTTTTAAAACTAAGGAATAAATATTATTATTTTTCACTGAAAGCTAATTGAAATAATCCTAACATTTCACAGCAGTAAAAAGTGTTCAAGAGTTCCAGAAATTAAAGAAAAAACGAAAATATCTTACAATAAAATTTTTATTTAGTTTTTTTAAATTTGGGGCAACAAGATATATCAGAATCTCAGCAACACTGAAGCTGTAGCAATGAAAATCACCACCATGCTTAAAAACTGAAAATGTTGTGCTGTAAATGAATGTTATTACACTTATTTTAAAATAATTTACTGAAAAAAAGTACTTCACTGTCTTTTTTGACCAATTCAATGCATCCTTGAATTAAAGTACCGGTAATTTCTTAAAAATCATAATGACCTCATACATTTGAATTGTACTGCAAATATAATAGCAGTCCTCATAATAAACACAAAATATTAATTATCAAATTTAATATTCAGTGAGGACAATTTGACTACGTTTTATTTGATGGGGGGCGGTGAGCAACCTGGATAATGGGTAGGGGGGCGCTGGCCCAAAAAAAGGTTGAGAACCACTGGTATAAATGATCAAATATATCTAGTCTATCACAATCTAAAATAGAATCCACATCCTCCAGCTTTATATCATTCCATTTATGTGCATTCTGTATTGGTATACTGTTTGGAACATCAGCTCACCTCTTCACCTGTTCCCTGCATCACCTGTCTGCATCATCTGCTGCCTCCTATCTGTGACTCCTCTCAGCCCTCCAGAGCGTCAAACAAACAAATATCTCCTCATCCACACTGTACTGTAATAATCTATGTATATTTTCTCAGTGGTGTCATGCACTCATTATTTTTGAGAGGGCATGATTGGGGGGGGGGGGGGGGGGGGTCATGTGGCAAGCAGCAGCCACAACAGCACTCATGTTTTATTTATTTTTTTCCTTTTTATTTTAAACATTCCCAAACACATTAACTATATCATGAAATATCTCGATTCTCACCTTTATAGATTATGTTAGTTGATCTAGTGGGCGATGATCAAAGTAACCTAATAATGTAATCTATTAACTATGCATAGAAAACCTGTCTGTTTACTTAATTAACATGGGTGTCATGCCATAACATATTTTAATACGACTGACTTTAAATTTAATGTAAATTTATCATTGAAAGTTAATGTGAATAAAAACATTGTAAGTTAGGCTACTAATCATAACTCTTTCATTGTACAGAAAGAGATCAAAGAATATTTATATTATTAAAGAACATTTTTACTGATGGTCTAGAGTTCAAGCACTCTCAAAAACTCCCATTAAAATCACTGAAGCTGTTTACACTATGAAATGAATATCTTACTTACATATACGTACACACATTTGCACTTTGTTGTTTCTGACGAGAGAATTTGCCAGAAAGAGGTATGAAGAAAACACCGGCATTTTAGCGATGATTCATGTGAACGCCTCTGATTGGTCATTACATTCATAAGCTCAACAGAATTGTGTGTGATTGGTTATAATAAGCAGTGCAAACGCAGATTTGAATTTAGCAGCTGATGATATGACGCACTGAACGCTCTAATCACGCCGGTGTGACTGCATTAATAGAAAATATTAATCGGCTATTTTTTGTCTTTTGAATGAATGAGGAATGAATGAGGCTGCATTCAAGCTGCATAAGCAGCTTTGGAAGCTGCATTCAAAATCCACTTGGCTCCAAAATCTGAGGGGGCACATGCCCCCTCAATTTAAATGGGCATGACGCCTCTGTATTTACTGTGTATTCACCGAAATGCATACTGTACTACACTTTTCTATCTATATTTATTCATAAGAGCGTTAGCGATGCTATCGCGTCTCAGACAGTAGCGATTTGATCAACAAAAAAAACCCCTGGAGCAAACACACTCAAAGTGCTCAAAGACGATCACCAAAAGTGCGTCTTCTCCTCTCAACGGTGCGGCTGATCGCTCTTCATCATCTATAACTTATATTTTTATATCCAAAGATTGCTTTATCCGCGACGCCAATGTGTTAGCCTTCCTTCTTCTTCTTTTGGTTTTATGGCGGGTTGCGAACCAACGTCAAAGGTACATACCGCCACCTACTGTGATGGAGTGTGAAAAGAATGAACTAAATACTCCCATATCCTATTATATAACCCACTATTCTTAATAAATCTGATGACTGCCTTTATTTGTTTCCTGAATTTGGACCATCATTTAATATGCTGGTTATAGTGAATTCCTGGCACCCTACTGCTTGTAATTCAATTCAAATCAATTCAATTCAATGACATTTTTTTTGTATAGCACCTTTTACGATCAGAGGTTGGCATCCTCTGAGGTCCTCCGAGGGGTCGGCATCATCTCTTCTCAGGTGTTTGGTCATCTTAGATCATTTAAGGGCTGGATCCAGACTGAAGCTTGTGTAACTCCTAGTTACCACGGGATGTTAATCCTGTGGCAGAAACAGAGAAACAAAGAGACATAATTAGAGTAGCTGTTGTTCCATTCAAGCAAAAATTATTTGTTCAACCCAAGCTAAAGAATAATAATGTGCGTTTGATCAGATATAACTGCAGTACAAGATTATGAGATGCATTATATGAATGCATTATGTGAATGCTTGGCTAAAGAGATGTGTCTTTAATCTAGATTTAAACAGAGAGAGTGTGTCTGAACCCTGAACGTTATCAGGAAGGCTATTCCATAGTTTGGGAGCCAAATATGAAAAAGCTCTACCTCCTTTAGTGGACATTGCTATTCTAGGTACTACCAAGAGTCCAGAGTTTTGCGACCTTAGGGAGCGTGATGGATTGTAGCGAGATAGAAGCCTAGTTAGGTACGCAGGAGCTAAACCATTTAGGGCCTTATAGGTAAGTAATAATATTTTGTAACTGATACGGTACGTAATAGGTAGCCAGTGCAGAGACTGTAAAATTGGGGTAATATGATCATATTTTCTTGACCTGGTAAGGACTCTAGCCGCTGCATTTTGGACTACTTGTAGCTTGTTTATTGAAGATGCAGGACAACCCCCTAGCAGTGCATTACAATAGTCCAGTCTAGAGGTCATGAATGCGTGAACTAGCTTTTCTGCATCAGAAACAGGTAACATGTTCCTTAGCTTGGCAATGTTTCTAAGATGGAAGAATGCTGTTTTTGTAACATTGGAAATATGTTTTTCAAAAGACAAGTTGCTGTCTAATATAACACCCAGATTTTTGACTGTAGAGGAAGTAACAGGACATCCGTCTAGTTGCAAATTGTAATCCAAGAGATTCTGTGTACTGTTATTTGGTCCAATAAGTAATATCTCTGTCTTATCTGAATTTAATAGGAGAAAATTATTGGTCATCCAATCTTTTACATTTTTAACACACTCAGTTAACTTAGATAATTTAGAAGTTTCGTCTGGTCTTGTTGAGATATATAGTTGAGTATCATCAGCATAGCAATGGAAACTAATCCCGTATTTTCTAATAATATTACCAAGGGGCAGCATGTATATTGAAAACAGCAGAGGACCTTGGACAGATCCTTGTGGTACTCCATACTTTACTGGTGATAATTGAGATGACTCCCCGTTTAAATAAACAAAGTGGTAGCGATCGGACAGGTAGGATCTAAACCATCTTAAAGCCTGCCCTTGAATACCTGTATTCTAAGCACTAAGATCAAGTAAAACTAGCAATGAGATGCAGCCTTGGTCTGACGCAAGAAGCAAGTCATTTGTAATTTTAACAAGTGCAGTTTCTGTGCTATGGCGGGGCCTGAAACCTGACTGAAATTCTTCACAGAGATCATTTTTTTTGCAAGAATGAGCACAATTGAGCAGACACAACTTTTTCTAAAATTTTAGACATAAACAGAAGATTTGAGATGGGTCTGTAATTTGCCAGATCACTAGGATCTAGTTGTGGCTTCTTAATAAAAGGCTTAATAACTGCCAGCTTGAATGGTTTAGGGACGTGACCTAAAGATAACGATGAGTTAATAATATTGAGAAGCGGTTCTTCTGCTACAGGCAACTCTTTCAGTAATTTAGTAGGTACAGGATCTAATAGACATGTTGTTGGTTTAGATGTGTTGATAAGTTTATTTAGCTCTTCCTATCCTATAGTTGAAAAGCACTGCAGTTTTTCTTTGGGGCCCTACAGTTAATATCAGTTATAAGCAGCATGCACGATACAAGGAAATGGTCAGTAACATCATCACTTTGAGGTACGATATCTATATCAGTAAGATCAATTCCATGCGATATAATTAAATCTAGCGTGTGATTATAACGATGAGTGGGCCCTGTGACGTTTTGCTTGACTCCAAAAGAGTTTATTAGGTCAGTAAACGCAAGTCCTAATGCATCATTTGGATTATCAACATGAATGTTAAAATCTCCGACAATTAGCGCTGTATCAGCATTAACCAATAGGTCTGAGAGGAAATCTGCAAATTCTTTTAGGAAATCTGTATATGGCCCTGGCAGTCTATACACAGTAGCCAGAGCAAGAGATAAGACAGATTTCTTTTGCATATCTGACAGTGTAACATTAAGCATAAGTATTTCGAATGAGTTAAACCTGTATCCTGTTTTCTGAGTAACATTGAGAATATCACTATATATTGTTGCGACACCGCCGCCACGACCAGTCTGACGGGACTCATGCTTATAACAGTAGCTTGGTGGAGTAGACTCATTTAGACCAATATAATCATTTGGTTTAAGCCAGGTTTCAGTCAAACAGAGTACATCAAAACTATTATCTGTGATCATTTCATTTACAATTACTGCTTTAGGTGTGAGTGATCTAATGTTTAGGAGCCCAAGCTTTAAAAATAGTTTTTGTTCATTTATTTTGCATTTTTCTGGTTTAATCACGATCAGATTATTTCTAGATCCTGTGTTAAATTTATATTTTGACCTCACTATTCGGGGAACAGACACAGTATGTATAGATTGAACAACGCAATTACTTCTATCATTTAAGTGGGTAGAACAAAAGTCATCATAGCAGTTATTTGAGAATTGGCTTACTAGTCAGATGCAGCGTAGCGTCTTGGAGATGTTGTCCGACAGGAGTTCCGCTCCGACTCTGCTGGGGTGCAGGCCATAAGCACGGAAAAGCCTAGGACGCTCCCAGAAAAGATCCCAATTATTAACAAAGAGCAGTTTCTGTTCTTTACACCATGACAATAACCATTCGTTTAAAGCAAACAGTCTACTGAACCTTTCGTGTCCTCGTCGGTACGTGGGAAGCGGTCCTGAAACGATGATCGTCGTCGCGGGCGATGTGCTGCGTACCGTCTCGATCAGGCTCCTGAAGTCCCTCTTCAGTGTCTCCGTCTGCCGCAGCTTGGTGTCGTTCACACCCGCGTGCAGCACGACCGCTCCGACGCTCTCCTCATCCTTCAGGATCGCAGGTATCTGCGCAGAAACATCGAGAACACGAGCACCAGGGAAACAGTGTGTGTGCACTTTACCTTCAGCTAACGTAGCACGGACGTGCCGGACGATGGAGTCTCCGACGATCACAGCGTCACGTTCCGTCTCGTGGAGGGGGGCGAAGCGGTTTCGGGTGGAGATCTCGAAGACCGGAAGCGGCGGAGGGGGAGATGATGTAGCCCGATGCCTCGCTCACGTCTTCCGCTGCTGCCGCACCCAGGGTCCGTGGTGTCCCGGCGCCGGAGTGAAGGACATCTGAGAAGATCGCGTCCTGGGTGCACGGGGCCTGTGCAGAGAAACACACGGAGTAGAGGTGGTGGGAGTGTTAGCAGCGTGCTGTATACTTACCCCGGACCTGTGAGCGTCAGCCCGGGATGTTTCCAGCGCAGTTTGCCGCTCTCTCAGCTGGGCCTGTCTCTCCAGCAGCTCGTTGATCTGCTTCTCCACGGCCTCCAGCTCCTGCTGCACCGAATGCAGCTCGAACGCGTCCTCACCTGCACTCAAAGGTAGACCCAAATCCGCCATTAAAGTAAGTAGCAGTGGAACAATGGTTATGTGTGTGAATAGAGTATTAGCAAGCGCGCCTAGCGGCCGCCGCGTTGGTAGTTCTAACTAGTTGGTAGTTGGTAGTTGGTAGTTGGTAGTTCTATAAGCTAATAGCGGACTCGGGAAATCAAAATAAAACTAGTGATAACAAGGCGCCCTGATTGTTTTTGTTGTAGAATGCGATAGGGGATATATTCACACGTTATAGAAACGAGAAATGATGGTGTATAAAATTGATTTTAAGAGATAAAATAGACAATAAAGAAATAACTTGACGGAACTCAAACTCAAAACACGCGTCAGCAACAAACAGGAAGTGACAAGTAATTCTTCCTCGTCACTTAAATTCTTTTTTAAGTGAATTAAATTCTTTATTAATTCTTAATTAATAAAAGTAAAGTAATTTCTTAATTCTTCCTTAAGAATCCTCCTTTCTTTATTATAAGCCTTACATTTCTTCAAAACATGTTCTACAGTCTCCTCTATTAAACAGACATCATGTTATGCTTCCCTATAATGTGTAAATTATGATTTAGATTTTAATAAGTTGTGAATTATTTTGACTTTCTTTATGATTTTTTGGACCTTATAATAGTGCCGACCTGTATGACATGAGTTCCAAACTGTCTACCATTTCTTATTGCACGCTTCTAAAATAAAATGTTTTCCTCCTGATCTACTGCGTGAAATGTTTATATTTGGTTCTTTAATTTTTGATTCTTTGGCTATTTTGTCTGCTTCCTCATTACCTTGAATTCCACGTGTGCTAGAACCCACATAAATCGAATTGTTATTCCCACCTGTCGTAAACTGTATAACCTGATCATGATTTCTGTTAAAATATCAGTTCTATTTGTTTCCAATGATTGTAAACTCCCAAGGACTGCCATTAAATCAGAGCATATTATTACTTTATCAGGTCTAACTTCATAAACCCACTCTAGTGCCATTAGAATTGCTGTAATCTCAGCTGTATATACTGATGTACCATCTGTTATCCTTCCAGCCTTCCTCACCTTAAACTCTGGAACATAGACTGCAATCCCTGTCCTTCCAGAATCTATACACTTTGAACCATCTGTATATATTTGAAGAAATGAGTAGTTTTTTTATATATGACGCACTGTATATATTTTTATATATACTCATTTACATATGTATTTATACTAACAGCTTCAACCATTTCCCTTCTGTTCTCGTGTAATTTTGTGTCTATTTCAGGTTGAGCTAGTATCCAAGGTGGAATTGGTGATATTACTACAATTGGTGCAAATGATTTTGAGTCTAGACCATCTTCATTAAACCACCCCTTTATTTCCCATGCAAAGCCTTTACCTGTTGCATTTAAAATTTCCCAGCAATCATTCAGGACTTCCCTTACAGGATGATTATCTCTTTGTCCCTGTAAATTTATCCAGTATGCCATAGCCAGTTTTTGTCTTCTTATAAATAATGGCATTTCTGATGTTTCTACTTGCAATGCTGCAATGGGTGTGGTTTTAACGGCTCCTAAAATGAGTCTTAATGCCTTAGCTAGCATAACATCTAGTTTCTTTACTAAAGTTGACGATGCTGACTCATAAACAATGCCTCCATAATCTAATGTTGATTGCATAAAACCAACATAAATGCCCTTTAATGACTGTTTGTCAGCACCTCAATCTTGTCCTGCTACTGCTCTCATTAAATTTAAAACTTTTCCACATTTCTTTAATATATAATATATATGTTCCTTCCATCAAACCACACTCCTAGATACTTAAATTGACACTTTCTCTAAAGAAGACCCATATAATGTTAGCATTTTATTCTCTTCGATTTTCTTTCTTGTAAATATCTGGTAACATGTTTTAGATATTGAGAATCTGAATCCCCATTCTAATGACCATTTCCCAACTACTTCTATAGCTTCTTGAATTTTATCCATATTAAAAGATATATTCCTTCCTCTTTTCCACATTATTCCATCGTCTGCATATAAGCCAGTGCTAATTCCTGGAGCCACTTTTCCAAAAATTTTGTTAATCATAATATTAAATAATATAGGACTAATCACACTTCCCTGAGGCGTTCCATTTTCCACACTTAGAGTTTGAGATACTTCACTACCCACTTGAACTTGAATTGTTCTGTCAAATAAAAAAACTTAAAACCCAATTAAACATTCTTCCTTCTATTCCAATTCTCTTCATTTTAATAAGTAATCCCTCTTTCCATAACATGTCATATGCCTTTTCCATATCAAAGTAAACTGCCACTAATCCCTCTTTAACTGCTATAGCTTTCTTTACTTCTGTTTCCAGCTTTACTAATGCATCTAATGTTGACCGGCCTTTCCTAAAACCATATTGATTAGGTGCCAACGCTCCCTTACTCTCAAGTACATAATTTAATCTATTTACAATTATTTTTTCCATCAACTTACATAAATTTGATGTAAGCGCAATTGGCCTGTAATTCCCTGCTATCGATGCATCTTTCCCTGGTTTAGCTATTGGAATTATTATTGCATGTTTCCATGCCCTTGGCATTCTTCCTTCTACCCATATCTTATTATATAAATCCAATACTACTTTAAGAATTCTATCATTTGTGTATTTGAGCATAATGTAACAAATTCCATCTTGTCCAGGTGCTGTTCGTTTTATCCTGTATAATACCCTTTTAAGTTCCCATATTTCAAAGTCAGCATCTAATGCTCCTTTTCCATCAGGTCTTTTAGTATATATATCTTGATGTTGATTCAAAATTTCCTGTCTTTTCATTCTATAATTCTCATCGAGATTTTCTTTACTATGTGCTTTCTGAAAGGTTTTAACTAATTATTAACTGCCAGTATATTGGTTGAAATATGAAATATCTCCTTACAGGGCACTTTTAGTTTTCAATGTTGTAGCCTACAAGGAGTGTATATAAACTATGCTATATATTAACATAAATATGATAATGATATCCCTTACGAAAATTAAAGTTGGTTTTACTATAGTAAAAGTGTGGTAACCATGTTTTTTTGCAGGTGACCATTTCTATAATGGCAGCTTTACTACAAATAATAATACATTTATTATTTATTTAATGAAACCATGGTTAATTTTCATAAGGGATATTAATGTTTAGATTATATTTTGCTACATTTATATAGCTGAATCACAGTAAAGCTCACCTGAACTTAAACTAGTTTGATTATAGAAGCCTATTTGTATAATTAGATTAGCCTATTCCTTTCAGTAGGTTGTCTGTGTAGTTTTATACTTGTTTAAACTTGTTTTACTGCAGAGGTAGCCAACAACATTTCTCTCCACCGTAGGCTATGTCTCAACATATATAGCAGAATGACAATAAATCTTACTTGACCTAACGTAAAAATACAACTCAAAATGCTTTATTTTTTTGGTATACAGTTGACACTATCCACAATACATTTGCATTTCAATATATTGTGACAAGATATATTGTTATACCCCTGCATTGTTTTGAATGTTGAACAATTGTATCAACATATATAGCCTATTCTATATCCCGCAATTCAACAGAGGATAAGAGGTATGGAGAATGGATCAGTTTTTTATAGGGAAAAATGTTTAGCCACGTCACTACTGATTTTTGAACTAATCAATCACGTTAACAACTTTACAGCACTTATTGTGAATTTCACTGACATCGTAGTAGGGTTGCTTTGTTAAAACATCTATATGGTTAATTATAGATACAGTAAGATAGAAACTCACCTGTTCCCCACTCATATACTGGTCTGAAAAGGTTGACAGGTGTTTCGGGTCTCGGAGACTAGCGTAAATTGACCAACAGCGCCATCTGCTGTTTTTGGAAAAGAAAGTTGCTCAATTGTATTTGTGAGAAAATCTGCCTGCACACATTTGTGAGAAAATCAAGCCAAGTTTCCTCATAAAAAGGCAAATGAGTCTCACAGGTGTAACACACTATACATATATTTGTCCATACCTCTGCATTTTCTCTCAAATAGAGTTTTGTATTTGCAAATCACTTTGCGCTTGTTTGAAATTTAAGTTTTCTTTGCAAAGCAAATTGTTTATTTGCAAAACGCTGGATTTGTTTGATGAATATTGGCACAAAAAAAGTCTGTCACTGAAGTGAGATCAGTGATTTAATGAATCTTTTGCCCTTCTGGAACTCTCTTCATTTTTTCTCTTTTCTTAGCTTCCTTCAACTTTTCCAACTCTTCAAATTTTTAATTATTCTTAATCTCTTTGCCAGTAGCCTGGGTAACAAAAGCCATCTGGAATTGACATTGGGTGCACCAACATGCATATAAGTGGGCCTGGGGCTGGATGAAATTGTGTTAAACCTTCCTGAAGAAAACAACAGTGTAAGGTAAGGGGGTGCCTTTTATTTTCCATCCTTTAATTTTTATCTTGTATTGTATTTTTGATAGAAAGGGAGTTAGTGTCTTCATTGTATTTTCTTTTTCATATTATGTAGAGTTATTATAATATTTGAGTAGGCAGGAAGTTAGAGGGTGTTATTTTTATTATTTTGGCATATATGCCCTTTCCTGAAGTCATTTATTCTTTAAATTATTTATCCTAGAATCGTTAATTTTCAAAATAATTTATTCCTTTAAATGTATCAAAAGTAAAATGTGATTGTTTTGTGAAAAGACAAGAGGGATGATGAAGGTTTATGCATGTCATTGTCTGTGTTGTGAGATAATGCAAACATAACATACAGGGGACGATAAAGAAGGACTGAATATTTGAAAGTTGTCATGGCTTAACCTTCATTATCAGTATATAGTTTGTTTCTCTTAACACTGGGAAAGTCATCACTGGAAGAAAGGATCGACCGGCACCTCAGTGGTTAGCAGTATGAGTAATCCAACTGGAGGTTTAAAAACCCGCTATCTACTTCAACACCAGATAGAGCTGAAGGGCAATGAGAATAGACTCAAAGCTCCTCTGGCAACGACGGATAGCGTCATGAGATAGCGCTCCAGGCTACCGGGAATGTTTGGAGTTCCTCTGGCGACGTAGGATGAATCAGATCATCATTTATTGTATTTCTTTGTTTTATTGTTGTTGATTTTGATAAGTTTGATCTTTGATTAATCATTCATGTACAGCCTTGCCCATGGTTGTCATGGTTATGCAAAGAAATTCCACACACATGCTTTAATACACATTGTTGATTTGTTTTTAATTCATTGTTTTGACACCCAAGAATGTGGCTGTGGGGAGATGTTTGTCTCTGACTTCCTCCAGAGTGCCGCATCATGAAGAAGCTATTTGTTACTGGAGGACCATAATTGGTTCATAGATGGATAGAAGGTAGAGGTAGAGGACTTATGGTGTTGCAATCTGGGAAAATATTTTAAAGGTGAGACTTGGTAAAGTCTCAGAGGGGGGAATGTGTTATAGTTTATTCAAAAATATGATGCATGTCTATAACAATAATCAATAGACAGATCAATATGATGATCGTTTCAATATTGGATGTCTTAATACAGAGTGTGAGTCCTCGGTGCTTTCCAATGGGCAAATACAGGCACTTTCTATTGGACAGCACCAATGAACTTTGGTGAACCAGTGAACTTTGAGTGACTTCCAAGAATATGAAGGGGATAGCATAAACAAGTTTGATGAAAGTGGTGAAATCAACTGCAGGATTTCAGTTTGAAAATACGCCAGGAGTAACAATTAATTGTAGCAAATCAGTGGAATGAGACCAATGGAAAACCAAACTACAAATTTTCGGTTAAAAAGAGTATAAGGTGTAAGAGCATATGGATGCCTGGCAAGACAAAGATGGCTTTGTTGCTTTGCCTAATAAAGACTTATTTTTTGACATCTGGAACTCTGCTTCTTGAGCTTTACTTACAACACAGAGAAGACCATTGCTTGCTCCATGACGAGAGGTGCCTCCAACTCCACGCGCAAACCTTGTGCAAAACCCAGATTTATTTATTTTTTCCGCTGCACTACATCCTGTGTGTTCAAGTTCAAAACTCATCACCATTGGCCACATTAACAACCAATAGAGAACACCACTTTCATAAATACCTTCTTGTAAATAATTTTTTTTATAATTGTTTACAATGAATATTAATATAATAATCACATTATTTTTCTGGTGACTCTCTGGAATCTTGATTACAAATGGCTAAGACTGGTTAGAACTAGTTTAAAGAGATACAGTTCAAGGTCAGCGTCGACCCTGGACAGCCTTTATCAGTATAAAAGGGACTGTTCCAAACAGCCTGTTGTCTTTTCACACTACAGATTTTTCTGTTTAAGTCGAACTGACCATTCCAAAAGGAATTGAAGAAATAAAACAAAATATTTGACTGTTTTTTCATTCTGTTTCATATTTATTAATTGATTTATAATTTTCCACGACACAGATGGTCTGTGTACCTTCTGGTCATTTGATTTTCTACTTAAAAAGAAATAAAGAGAAATGAGAAACGGTTTAATTTTCATTTTTATTGTTTTGTTTTAGAAATAGAAAAATGTAAATTACGAAACGAAAATAAAAAATAAAATTGTATAAATGAAGTAGTTAAACAATTTAAATAAGAAAATATACAGTGGCATGCGAAAGTTTGGGAACCCCTTGTAGAATCGGTGAAAATGTGAATAATTTTAACAAAATAAGAGAGATCATACAAAATGCATGCTATTTTTAATTTAGTACTGTCCTGAGTAAGATACTTTACATAAAATATGTTTACATATAGTCCACAAGACAAAAAAATAGCTGAAATTATTCAAATAACCCCTTTCAAAAGTTTGGGAACCCTTGGTTCTTAATACTGTGTGAGGTTACCTGATGATCCACGACTGTTCTTTTGTTTTGTGTTGGTTGTTCATGAGTCCCTTGTTTGTTCTGAACAGTTGAACTGAGCACTGTTCTTCAGACAAATCCTCCACGTTCTGTAGATTCTGCAGTTTTCCAGCATTTTTGCATATTTGAACCCTTTCCAACAGTGACTGTATGATTTTGAGATCCATCTTTTCACACTGAGGACAATTGATGGACTCAAACACAACTATTAAAAAAGGTTCAAACATTCACTGATGCTCCAGAAGGAAACACGATGCATTAAGAGCCGGGGGGTGAAAACTTTTGAACAGGATTAAGATTTCCAACTTTTTTCTTTTGTTGAAATATATATATTTTTTCCATTTATTACTGCCCTTCGGAAGCAACAGAAGATACTTGCATGTTTCCCGGAAGACAAATTAAGTACAATTTACCTTGATCTTCAAATTCAGAAAGTTTTCACCCCCCGGCTCTTGATGCATCGTGTTTCCTTCTGGAGCATCAGTGAATGTTTGAACCTTTTTTAATAGTTGTGTTTGAGTCCATCAATTGTCCTCAGTGTGAAAAGATGGATCTCAAAATCATACAGTCACTGCTGGAAAGGGTTCAAATATGCTGGAAAACTGCAGAATCTACAGAACGTGGAGGATTTGTCGGAAGAACAGCTCAGTTCAACTGTTCAGAACAAACAAGGGACTCATGAACAACCAACACAAAACAAAAGAACAGTCGTGGATCATCAGGTAACCTCACACAGTATTAAGAACCAAGGGTTCCCAAACTTTTGAAGCGGGTTATTTGAATAATTTCAGCTATTTTTTTGTCTTGTGGACTATATGTAAACATATTTTATGTAAAATATCTTACTCAGGACAGTACTAAATAAAAAATAACATGCATTTTGTATGATCTCTCTTATTTTGTTAAAATTATTCACATTTTCACAGATTCTACAAGGGGTTCCCAAACTTTCGCATGCCACTGTATAAATCCCAAAAAATATATATATAAAAAAAAAAGCAAAAACAAATCAAACATTTTTATTATGATATCACTGAACCACATAATTAGCCAACTCTTTTGGTGGCTTCCTGTTTCTGGAGGCAAGGAGAGATTTCAAGGATTTCCTTTCAAAATAATTCAGTTTTTTCCGGACCCTGGGAGCTGATGGTTGGGGTGCTGGGGCATCTCCCTCAGCAGGGGCATCTTTCTAATGTCAAAAACAGACAGTAGAATAGTTTATCAGAAAAAAAAAAATGCTTGATTAACTGAACTATGACTGGGAAATAAAATTATTTTTAAAAGTAAAGTCTGGTGGTGCTTTGTTATATTCGATAAAGGTGAGTGACAAATTCAATACCACTTTGTCAGTGTCCTTCACAACAAGACTGCATAATGTGAGAGAGAAGAGGGAGCGCATTTTTAAATTACTGCAATATTAACCATAAAGTGATTAAACTAAACATTGCTTACTGCAGTTACAAGTCCCAAAAATTTGACTGGGATTATGTTTTCTTTTTAGATCTTTGTGAATCTATATAAATTATTAGCTAAATAAATTCGGTTGATTCAGATATTGTTCAGATATCGTTTCTCACTTTTTCTTTGCATCAGCAGTTTATTTTCATGACCTGCTCAGTATATGATGAAGGAGAAGAAGCAGAAGGAAGAAGAAGCCTGTATCAGCATGTGAATTACCTCGGGTGATGACTCTTGCGCTGCAGCAGCCCTTTGCTTTTGAAAGGTCCTTCTTCTGCTACTGTGAGGTCTCTCCTGCTCTGCAGCAACCCTCGTATGGTGGACCTATAGTGCAAATTAATTTCATAATTCAGAACAATTGAGAAAACTCAACAGCCAATTTGCTAATGGAAAGTGAGTTTTTTTAATCGGACAGATAAAGTTTCGGTTTATTGTCATGACCAGCTCAGTATATGATGAAGGAGCAGGAGGAAACAGAAGAAGTACGAGAAGGAGAAGAAGCAGAAGGAGAAGAAGCAGAAGGAAGAAGGAGACTGGTGTCAGTTAATGTGGTAGAAGAACACAAGGAAGAAGAGAAGATTGAAATGTGAGATTAAGAACAAAATCTATTAGGGGTGTAACGGTACACAACCACAATGATTCGGTACGTTCGGTAAGTTTTGGTACAGCATGGGGGGGAAAAACTAAACATACAATTGTTTGTTTTTTTCTTTCTTTTATTAAACAGTAGTTTACTAATCAATTTTTTTGTCTGTTTATAAATCAATTTAATTCAAATTTTCTTGGATAAATATCTAATTAAGCTAATGCTGTAAACTCTTATAATATTAAAGATTACAATTAACAACAAAGCCCAAACTATTAAATTTAATTGCAATTTTTTTTTTTTGATTTAATAATAAACATTCAAATAAAAAAGTGTATGAAAACATGTAAATTGTAACCCTTGTTTCGCCGTTCGGACTCTGTTTGCACCTCGTCTGGACTATTGCTCATATTTCTGGATTACCACTGTTGTCAAGCCCTCTGGATTTTGTTCGACGATTGATGACCTACGCCAGCCCTAGGAATACTGTGTCTAGCTTATACATATCTGTTTGCTGATGCTCGACCCTGCCTGTGTATGACAATGTCTGTAAATAAAGCTTTGCGTATGGATCTGCACGCCTCACGTCTCATTCGTCATGTTACACTCCGTCTAATTATTAAATTTATATTTGTTCTTGAAATATAATCATTTACACAGTGGCAGTCATAACTTGTTTTCACGGCAGATTTATGCATTTAAATAATTAAGACATCACAAACAGGTTAAGTAAAATATATTGAATATAAAGTTAATATTTAGTGAAATGCTCTTCTCTAGACTGCATTTCTCTTGTGAACAAACAAGCTGTGGACACTGAAAGACTTGCCTGAGGTAAATGTAACAATACGTGACATTCTGTTTACAAGCAGTTTTACTGACGTCTTTCTGCAGCTGAAACGTTGATTGAGCCATTACATTAGACATGAGATGTTCATTCTAGAGCTGTCAAAATTAACATGTTAATTATTATATAATCATTTGAGTGACCTTATTTTCAGAAAATATATATTTGATATATATATTTTCAAATAAATTACTTGTGTAACGTTTTGGTCATATGGCCCACACATAATCGTGTTAAATAATCGTGATTACAATACTGACCAAAAATAATCATGATTATGATTTTTGCCATAATCGAGCAGCCCAGCCTGAATTGCAAATTAATTTCACAAATCAGAACACACTAGGGCTGTGCGATTAATCGAAATCGTCATAAAATCACGATTTGAGCGTGCACGATTTCTAAATCGCTTTATAGCACGATTCTTCCCGCGCCCCGACCTCCCGCAGTGAACATGATTCAATCAGAATGCAGCGCGCCTAAATGGAGCACGAGAACAGAACAGACCGGGCATAAAGACGTAACGCCAGGTTCACACATTCTCCGTCTGTGGTGCGTACGCGGTGTGTATTTTTTCAGCGCCCATGTTAACGGATCAGAGTGTTCACACTGCACATGGTTGCAGTCCGGCAGAGCGCTCCAGGAGCAGTGCGTCTGCAACAGTCATGCAGCGATCGTTTCCGCACGGAGTCTATTCTTGCTTTGCTGCACGTGCTGAATTAAAGTGAGTGACAACGCATTGTTCGCGGTAAAAATAAACATGGATTGACATGGAAATGTAGTAAGTACACCATAAATTCATATAATTAAAGTCTACTGTTTCAGTCAACACATGGCTTTTTGGCTAGATTTTAAACAAGCAAAAGTGCACTTTTTGATAAACAAGGCAATATGATTGTAAAGAGCTTTGGGTGTACAGCAATACACAATAAAGCGCTATATAAATGCATCATTCATTCATTCATATGGCACTCGTTTGAGTTCATATTTATTGAGTTTAAATGTGAATGTGTCTATGAAAGATTGTATTACTGTACTTTGATAAAAGAGAATCACAATGCTGAAAAAGCATTTGCAGTAAAAACATTTGGATTTGAAATCAAAATAATGGATAAATGTTGTGTTTGTGGTAAACCGCCGCAGATCAGGAGTGGACTGCAAACGCGTCCTGTGCGAAAGCAAAGCTGCTTCTTCACCGCATACACATACTGTATACGCAGTTACACACTGCAGACGGAGTATGAACCTGGCGCAACAAATCTATTTCAACACCCGAGGCAATGCCACAAAGAGCTCTATGACCAATGCATGGCAAAAAAAAAAAAAAAAAAAAAAACACCCTGGACACGGGATTTATTTTTTTATTTTTTTGCCTTATGTCTGTTCTAGAGACGTTACAGCTGTTTTATAAAGCTCTAATTGGTTTTCTTTTGGAAATACATTTCAAATTCACACTGAATGCATTTATGACTGTAAAGCATGTTTGTGTGTGTCAAAATCGTGATTAAAATCGAAATCAAAAAATTGATCAAAGAAATCGTGATTTCTTTTTTTATCCATATCGCACAGCCCTAGAACACACAACAGCAAATTAGAAGATGGAAAGTAAGCCTTTTGATCGGACAGATACAGTATAAGTCAATTTTCATGAGCCACTCAAAATATGAGTATTTGACAAAGGATGAGAAGCAGAAAAAAGAAGACAATACGAAGAAGAAGAAAAAGGAGGAAGAAGCAGAAAAAGAAGGAAGGAGAGGCAGGAAGAAGAAGCCTGTGTCAGTTAATGAGGAAGAAGAGAAGATTGGAATGTGAGATTAGGAACAAAATCTGTGCATGTGAATTACCTCGGGTGATGACTCTTGCGCTGCAGCAGCCCTCTGCTTTAGAAAGGTCCTTCTTCTGCTACTGTGAGGTCTTTCCTGGTCTGCATCAACCCTCTTAAGTTGGGCCTGTAGTGCAAATTAATTTCATAATTCAGAACAAAACAGCAAATGAGAAAACTCAACAGCCAATTTGCTAATGGAAAGTGAGTATTTTAATCGGACAGATAGAGTTTTGGTTTATTGTCATGACCAGCTCAGTATATGATGAAGGAGCAGGAGGAAACAGAAAAAGAAGTACGAGAAGGAGAAGAAGCAGAAGGAAGAAGGAGACTGGTGTCAGTTAATGTGGTAGAAGAACACAAGGAAGAGAAGATTGAAATGTGAGATTAAGAACTAAATCTATTAGGGGTGTAACGGTACACATCCATGATGGTTCGGTACGTTCGGTAAGTTTTGGTACAGCATGGGGGGAAAAACTAAACATAAAATTGCTTGTTTTTTTTCTTTCTTTTATTAAACAGTAGTTTACTCTTCAAATTGTTTGTCTGTTTTTAAATCAATTTAATTCCGATTCAAATTTTCTTGGATAAAAATCTAATTAATTTAATGCTGTAAACTCTTATAATATTAAAGATTACAATTAACAACAAAGCCCAAACTATTAAATTTGATTGCATTTTTTTTTAGATTTAATAATAAACATAAAAAAAAAAAAAAAAAGTGTATGAAAACATGTAAATTGCACATAAGGTAGTTTTGACATTAACTTCTCAGTGTCGCGAATCCAGTCCGTAGCCTTCCGTCTGCTTACCACCAGATGTCGTCTTCTCTATACATTGACTCTCACACCACACAGACTTTTACATGTCACTCCGGACTACAGTTCCCATGATCCTTTGCACTGATTACACATACACAGCTGAATCCATTCAGACACACTTCATAAGCCTTGGACTTCCTCTTTCAGATTGCCGAGTATTGTTCTAGCGTTTAGCACTCTCCTAGTGTTAGCTGCTTTACCGAGCCATTCCGTGTATCTGTTTAGTCTCTAGTATTGTTCTGCGTTTATCACTCACCTTGTGATAGCTGCTTTACTGAGTCTAGTTTCCAGTTCTAGTTAGTCTAGTCTTTTCGTGTTGCCTTGTTTCTTGTTTCCTGATTCCTGTCTGTGTTTCCTGGATTAACCCTTGTTTCGCCGTTCGGACTCTGTTTGCACCTCGTCTGGACTATTGCTCATATTTCTGGATTACCACTGTTGTCAAGCCCTCTGGATTTTGTTCGACGATTGATGACCTACGCCAGCCCTAGGAATACTCTGTGTCTTGCCTTATACATATCTGTTTGCTGATGCTCGACCCTGCCTGTGTATGACCATGTCTGTAAATAAAGCTTTGCGTATAGATCCGCACGCCTCACGTCTCATTCGCCATGTTACACTCCATCTAATTATTAAATTTATATTTGTTCTTGAAATATCATTTACACAGTGGCAGTCATAACTTGTTTTCACGGCAGATTTATGCATTTAAATAATTAAGACATCACGAACAGGTTAAGTAAAATATATTGAATATAAAGTTAATATTTAGTGAAATGCTCTTCTCTAGACTGCATTTCTCTTGTGAACAAACAAGCTGTGGACACTGAAAGACTTGCCTGAGGTAAATGTAACAATACGTGACATTCTGTTTACAAGCAGTTTTACTGACGTCTTTCTGCAGCTGAAACGTTGATTGAGCCATTACATTAGACATGAGATGTTCATTCTAGAGCTGTCAAAATTAACACGTTAATTATTTTATAATCATTTGAGTGACCTTATTTTCAGAAAATATATATTTGATATATATATTTTTAAATAAATTACTCATGTAACGTTTTGGTCATATGGCCCACACATAATCGTGTTAAATAATCGTGATTACAATACTGACCAAAAATAATCATGATTATGATTTTTGCCATAATCGAGCAGCCCAGCCTGAATTGCAAATTAATTTCACAAATCAGAACACCCAACAGCAAATTAGAAAATGGAAAGTAAGCCTTTTGATCGGACAGATACAGTATAAGTCTATTTTCATGAGACACTCAAAATATGAGTATTTGACAAAGGATGAGAAGCAGAAAAAAGAAGACATAAGAATACGAAGAAGAAGAAAAAGGAGGAAGGAGAGGCAGGAAGAAGAAGCCTGTGTCAGTTAATGTGGAAGAAGAGAAGACTGGAATGTGAGATTAGGAACAAAATCTGTGCATGTGAATTACCTCGGGTGATGACTCTTGCGCTGCAGCAGCCCTCTGCTTTAGAAAGGTCCTTCTTCTGCTACTGTGAGGTCTTTCCTGGTCTGCATCAACCCTCGTATGGTGGGCCTGTAGTGCAAATTAATTTCATAATTCAGAACAAAACAGCAAATGAGAAAACTCAACAGCCAATTTGCTAATGGAAAGTGAGTATTTTAATAGGACAGATAGAGTTTCGGTTTATTGTCATGACCCGCTCAATATATGATGAAGGAGCAGGAGGAAACAGAAGAAGAAGTACGAGAAGGAGAAGAAGCAGAAGGAAGAAGGAGACTGGTGTCAGTTAATGTGGTAGAAGAACACAAGGAAGAAGAGAAGATTGAAATGTGAGATTAAGAACAAAATCTATTAGGGGTGTAACGGTACACAACCACAATGGTTCGGTTCGTTCAGTAAGTTTTGGTACAGCATTGGGGGAAAAACTAAACATAAAATTGCTTGTTTTTTTCTTTCTTTTATTAAACAGCAGTTCACTCATCAAATTTTCTTGGATAAAAATCTAATTAATTTAATGCTGTAAACTCTTAGAATATTAAAGATTACAATTCACAACAAAGCCCAAACTAGTAAATTTAATTGCAATTTTTTTTTAGATTATTTAATAAACATTCAAAAAAAAAAGT
This sequence comes from Aspiorhynchus laticeps, assembly GCA_023376895.1. Classification (NCBI taxonomy): domain Eukaryota; kingdom Metazoa; phylum Chordata; class Actinopteri; order Cypriniformes; family Cyprinidae; genus Aspiorhynchus; species Aspiorhynchus laticeps. Next base: position 34,989,696 of record CM041801.1, read on the forward strand.
GTATGAAAACATGTAAATTGCACATAAGGTAGTTTTCACATTAACTTCTCAGTGTCGCGAATCCAGTCCGTAGCCTTCCGTCTGCTTACCACCAGATGTCGTCTTCTCTATACATTGACTCTCACACCACACAGACTTTTACATGTCACTCCGGACTACAGTTCCCATGATCCTTTGCACTGATTACACATACACAGCTGAATCCATTCAGACACACTTCATAAGCCTTGGACTTCCTCTTTCAGATTGCCGAGTATTGTTCTAGCGTTTAGCACTCTCCTAGTGTTAGCTGCTTTACCGAGCCATTCCGTGTATCTGTTTAGTCTCTAGTATTGTTCTGCGTTTATCACTCACCTTGTGATAGCTGCTTTACTGAGTCTAGTTTCCAGTTCTAGTTAGTCTAGTCTTTTCGTGTTGCCTTATTTCCTGATTCCTGTCTGTGTTTCCTTGACTAACCCTTGTTTCGCCGTTCGGACTCTGTTTGCACCTCGTCTGGACTATTGCTCATATTTCTGGATTACCACTGTTGTCAAGCCCTCTGGATTTATTTTACTTAACCCTCCGAACAGGTTAAGTAAAATATATTGAATATAAAGTTAATATTTAGTGAAATGCTCTTCTCTAGACTGCATTTCTCTTGTGAACAAACAAGCTGTGACACTGAAAGACTTGCCTGAGGTAAATGTAACAATACGTGACATTCTGTTTACAAGCAGTTTTACTGACGTCTTTCTGCAGCTGAAACATTGATTGAGCCATTACATTAGACATGAGATGTTCATTCTAGAGCTGTCAAAATTAACACGTTAATTGTTTTATAATCATTTGAGTGACCTTATTTTCAGAAAATATATATCTGATATATATATTTTCAAATAAATTACTCGTGTAACGTTTTAGAAAATGAAAAGTAAGCCTTTTGATCGGACAGATACAGTATAAGTCAATTTTCATGAGCCACTCAAAATATGAGTATTTGACAAAGGATGAGAAGCAGAAAAAAGAAGACAAGAATACGAAGAAGAAAAAGGAGGAAGAAGCAGAAAAAGAAGGAAGGAGAGGCAGGAAGAAGAAGCCTGTGTCAGTTAATGTGGAAGAAGAGCATGAGGAAGAAGAGAAGATTGGAATGTGAGATTAGGAACAAAATCTGTGCATGTGAATTACCTCGGGTGATGACTCTTGCGCTGCAGCAGCCCTCTGCTTTTGAAAGGTACTGCTACTGTGAGGTCTCTCCTGGTCTGCAGCAACCCTCGTATGGTGGAGCTGTAGTGCAAATGAATTTCACATATCAGAGCACACAACAGCATATAAGAAAATGGAAAGCAAGCCTTTTGCAGGGTTCGTAGATACTGCAAAATGAAATCCTAGGACTTTCAAGGACTTCAAGCACTACTTTTTTGGTTTTTAAGGACTGAAATCAGAGATATCACTTATCAAACAATATTGTTATAAGCTTTCAAATTCTAGTAAATAAACTAATAAAACAAAATGGTACAAATAAAGTGAGGCACATGCAAAACATGCAATGACGGCGGCAACTTTAACATTTGAAAGGATACTATGGCAAATTTTAAATCGCTGTCCTTATTCATTCAACTGATTTTTTTTTCAAGAATATATGATTGACCTGAAGAATGAAAGCTATATCATACACTTGAAACTTATGTATTTGTATTTAAATTAGGGCTGTCAATCGATCGATCAAAATAGTTTTTTAATCGCGATTAATCACATGATTGTCATGAGTTAACTCGCGATTAATCGTAATTAATCGCATTTTTATTTGTTCTAAATGTACCTTAAATCAATATTTTTCATTTTTTTTTGTATTCTAATCAACATGTGCATGGACAAATTTGGATGCTTTATGCAAATGTACACTATATTGCCAAAGGTATTGGGTCGCCCCCTTCTAATGAACAGGTTTGACTACTTTAGTAATTTCTAACTTTAGTAATTTTCTGAGTACAAATCTTAATGTTTGGACAGGACCCTTTTCCATTCTAACATGACAATGCCTCTGTGTATAAGACAAGGTTCAAAAAGAAAATGATTGATTCAGTCAGTGTGGAAGAACTTGACTGGTCTGCATAAAACCAAGTCCTAATCCCAGTTTAACACCTCTGGTGTGACTGTAAATGCAGACCTTGAGCCAAAAACTCATCACCAAACACCAATGACTTGTACATATGGGTTCAGTCATTTTAGACACGTCCAAAACTGTTGCAACAAAGATGGAAATACAATTTTTAAATACATGAATTATGTTCCCATTGTTGTTGCCACAGATTTGGAAGTGCATTTTTCTGTTATAAAGAAGGGGTGCCAATACTTTTGTCTATATAGTGTTTGTACAAGTCATTGGTGTTTGGTGATGAGTTTTTGGCTCAAGGTCTGCATTTACAGTCACACCAGAGGTGTTAAACTGGGATTAGGACTTGGTTTTATGCAGACCAGTCAAGTTCTTCCACACTGACTCAATCAATCATTTTCTTTTTGAACCTTGTCTTATACACAGAGACATTGTCATGTTAGAATAGAAAAGAGTCCTGTCCAAACTGTTGCTATAATATTAGAAGCACACAATTTCCTAGAATATCATTATATGCTTTAACATTAAGATTTGTACTCATAGAAATTACTAAAGTAGTCAAACCTGTTCATTAGAAGGGGGCGACCCAATACTTTTGGCAATATAGTGTATGTTTATTATTATTGAAACCATAGTCAACATAAAGCATGAAGAGTAGACATGTTTCAAAGATCATAGATGTTTTTCAAAGAACTTGTTCATGTCCATTAGATGCATGAAAAAAGAAATACCAGGTTCATATTACTTCTTTCTTTGCACTGAGCAATTTACTGACACAAACCTGTTTACATTTTTGCACACAGGGCAGTTCTTCTTCTGAAAATGTAAAATGTACATTTATTATTTATTATTACATTTGTTTCCCTATCTTTGCCCACATAGCTGTATTTTGATGAAGCTAAATTCTCAATAAAACTGTTTTCATTAGTATATTTTACTGTTTCTGTTGTCAGACAACGGAATGAATATGAAATAGTGACTGAAACGCGACCCATTAAGACATAACCAGCTCCTGTCCAAGATGTTAATCTGCACAAAAAAAATCATGATAATCGCACCGTCGTCTGATGAAATCAAATACACATAAGATAAAGACAATAGCTGTGCGGTGATTTCGGCTATACTTGCATGTTAAATTAGAGAAGCAACATAATATCTGTGTTTAACTGAATTAAAGCGCTGCTCCTCTCTGCCGCGCGCTGAGCAGTCGCAGAGAGAGAGAGAGAGAGAGAGAGAGAGAGAGAGAGAGAGACAGACAGACAGACAGAGAGGTGTGTGTGCGCGTGCTGGAAGAGCAGGACCTTGCGCTCGCGCAGTACTGGCGAGTCTCAGAAACTAGGTTTGGGCGCTTTTTTGAAGGGAAAAAGTTCGCTAAAGGGGTCTGCAATGTTGCTAAGTTGGCAACGCTGTGCATCTCCATTTCTCCAACTACGGGTTGGGCCACGGGTCAAACCGGAAATATGCGCTGCGTTAACCGCGCGTTAAAAAAATTAGTGCCGTTAAAATGAATTTGCGTTAACGCGTTAACTTTGACAGCACTAATTTAAATACATTTTCCCACAGTATTTTGTATTTGTATTTAAATACATTTTCCCACACAGTATTTTGTATTTGTATTTAAATACATTTTTCCACACAATATTTTGTATTTTTAATTTAAATACATTGATGAATTTGTGCCCATCTCTTGACAGTGAGAAAAAGAAAATCTGTATTAAAAACAAAAGATGCATCGATAATCGTTTTATCATTGCATCGCAGCCCTCTGAATCGTAATTGAATCGAATCGTGAGGTGCCTAGAGATTCCCACCCCTAGTTTTGTGAGAATCATCCTCAAACTTAACCTTGAACTTTGTAAAACGATTATCTTTATTTAAAATGTTTCAAGTCTTAGTATTTCTCCTTTTGTTATACTGGGATAAATCATACTGGGATGTATGCTAAATAGGGGTGGGAATCATTAGGAACCTCACAATTTGATTCATATCGATTATTGAGGTCACAATTCGATTAAATATCAATTCACAGTTTAGAATCAAATTTCAATTCCATTTATCCATAGATTTTATTCTAGTTTATGGTTTTGTGTTACTTTTCCTATTTGATTGCAGTAGACAGTTTAATAAATCTCACTGAATTAAATGTAAACCTAAAAATGTATTGTTTTTTTTCATCCTATTTTAGTCAACCCAGTATTACAAAAAACAAATGCCAGTTAAGCTGACTGCAACAAGACTAGCAGTCATCTGTAATAAACCAAGGCAGCCCTAGGACAAATAGAAAAACCACTTAGTACATAAATAAAATTCCTTAAAATAAAAACTTTTGCAAACATAAAACTGGAAAATAAAATAATTCATCATTAATTAAATAAAATTATTCATTAATAAAATAATTCAATTAAGTTTTTCACGCACAGTAGCCTCGGTTTAAAGAGCATATTGCAGGTTAATTTTTTTTTCTTCAAAATGAATATAACCTTTTATGAAAATATCATATGAAAAACTAATGCAGGATTTAAATTGTTTTACAAGACATGAGGGCACAAATGTAATAGAAAAAGTGATAGTTTCTTTGACAGTTTTCAAAAAACGCTTTTTTTTAACGACACATCATTTTACGTCACAAAAAGGAGTCGTTTGCCGGGCTCTGCATTGGCTCAGTGCAGAGTCAGTGCGTTTTCTGTAGTTTTTGTATTTTATTGTCTCATCATCATGGTAAATTATTGTGTTTATGGAGGTTGCACAAAACCCAGGCTGTCATGACATCGAGTCCACGTTTCCTAAAAACAGCTCAAGGGCCCAAAAATCACCTCAGACCCCAGAGGGTTAATTATTTTATAATCATTTGGGTGACCTGAATTGAGTGACCTTGTTTTTAGAATATATATATTTGATATATCTTCAAATAAATTTCTCATGTAAAGTTTTGGTCATATAGCCCACTCATAATCGTCTTCAATAATCGTGATTACAATATTGACCAAGTCTTAACACCGTGTCTGCACTGGACGCGAGTGGCGCGACAAAATAAAATAGAATCCATTATAATCAGCAATAGTCTACACTGGATGCGGCGCAACGCGACAAATAACTGACAGTAAACTAATGCTGCGTTCTATTTATGACTATTTATGACACAGAGTTCAAATTATTTTTAATGGTCGCTTCCAGTGTAGACACGGTTTTACTTCTTAAAAAGAAAGAAAAGAAAACAGTTCTGATCAATATAGGATGGTTACGCATGTGATCACAATATGATTATTGCAGTTTTTGGCACTGAGCCAGAGAGGGACTCTTAAATGAGCACTTGTTAGTGTATAACAAGTAATACACTAAATAATGTATTATTTACATAATGTTTAGGTTTTAGATATTTAAAATACACAATCACTATAAACCACTTATAAGATGAAGAAGAGGAGGAAGAAGCCTAACTGTGATCATTATTAACTTGTTTAAAACACAAAATACATTTACTTAGGATATATTTGTGTCTGAATAACTACAGTTTTGCAGTGAATAATTTTGCATGCCTCATTTCTTAAACCTGATATAGTGAATGGAACAAAGATCATAATAACCATTATTGCGCTAGTCTCCGTGACGGCATATTAGAACTATTGTTATTTACTTTTCTGCTTCACTTCATGTTTTATTTTTATTTTTTTAATTAACGTTCTGTATCAACTTATCAGTTTAGGACTTGAAGTAGCCTGCCATGAATGTTTTGTAGACCTATGTCAGTAGTACATTCATTTCAGCCTATATTTGTTTACAAACATTGATTCATTACTCAATGAAACACCACTAATTATTATATCTTTATAATTATACTTACCAGACTGCAGTTTTAATAACTTTAATTTTACTGTAGTAATTTCTACATAGACACTCGTTTGGGCAAATAACACTAATGACTTGTTTGGGACTTGAAACTTGACTTGGACTTGCCTGCATTGACTCGGGACTTGACTTGGGACTTGTCTGTCTTGACTTGGGACTTGACTCGAGACTCGCATGCAAAGACTTGAGACTTACTTTTGACTTGCAAAACAATGACTTGGTCCCACCTCTGGTTACTCCACCCCAAAATCAAAATTTTGTCATTATTCACTTACCCCCATGTCGTTCCAAACCCATAAAAGCTTAAGTTCATCTTCGGAACACAATTTAAGATAGTCTAGATGAAAACTGGGAGGTTTGTGACTGTCCCATTGACTGCCAAGTAATTTATACTGTCAAGTAGGGGTGGGCGATATGACCAAAATCTTATATCACGATATGAGTAATTTTATATCACAATAACGATACATATCATGATATAGTAATTTTTTTTCTTTTAAAAAGGTTTTTATGATATTAAAATCTTTGATACTATAGAATTTTCATAATCCTTGTCACCAGTGTCAATATCAAACTAATACAAGCCTAAAAAGAGAGAGACAAAAAAACCTCAAGCTCACTGAAGATAAATAAACAGTCAGTGATAAAATAAGAATAAGAAACTAATTGCAAGCAATAGGACAAAAAAACTAAAATAAATAAGAAAAGCTACATACATTGTGTAAATGAATTAGTCTTCACTGTGTTAATTATATCTATCTATCTATGATAGATATAATTAACACATGTATTATGTATAGATTCTATACATATATATAAATATATCATTATTATTTTATTTTTTAAATAATATTTATATACATGTATAGAATATATACATAATATATGTGTTAATTATATCCATCATAGATAGATAGTGCTGTATCTATCTACAGCGGGGAAAATAAGTATTTGACACATCAGCATTTTTATCAGTAAGGGGATTTCTAAGTGGGCTATTGACACAAAATTTCCACCAGATGTAGCCATCAAGCCAAATATTGAATTCATACAAAGAAATCAGAACATTTAAGTATACAAGTTGAGTCATAATAAATAAAGTAAAATGACACAGGGAATAAGTATTGAACACTTTATTTAATACTTTGTAGAAAAGCCTTTGTTGGTGATTACAGCTTCTAGACGCCTCTTGTATGGAGAGACCAGTCGTCTGCATTGCTCAGGAGTGATTCTGGCCCATTCTTCCACACAAATGGTCTTTAAATCTTGAAGGTTCCTTGGGCCTCTTTTATGAACTTTGATCTTCAGTTCTCTCCATAGATTTTCTATGGGATTTAGGTCAGGTGATTGACTGGGCCATTCAAGCAGCTTGATTTTCTTTCTTTGAAACCACTTCATTGTGTCCTTGGCCTTGTGTTTGAGATCATTGTCTTGCTGAAATGTCCACCCTCTTTTCATTTTCAGCTTTCTGGTAGATGGCAGTAGATTTTTATCCAGAATGTCCCGGTATATTTCTCCATTCATCCTGCCTTCAATAATATGAAGTCTGCCAGTACCCCTTGCTGAAAAGCAGCCCCAAATCATGATGCTTCCACCCCCAAACTTAACTGTTGGTATGGTGTTCTTGGGGTGGTGGGCAGTGCCATTTCTTCTCCAAAAATTGTGTGTAGAATGACTGCCAAAAAGTTCAATTTTGCTTTCATCTGACCATACTATAGTCTCCCAATAATCCACAGGCTTCTCCAAATGCTCTTTCGCAAACTTTACTTGAGCCTCAACATGCTTTTTGTTCAGCAATGGAGTCTTGCGTGGTGAGCGTGCATGGATGCCATGGCGGTTCAGTGCATTGCTTATAGTTTTCTTTGAAACAACAGTACCTGCTGATGCAAGGTCTTCCTGAAGTTCTGCCCGAGTGGTTCTTGGCTCTTGGAGAACTCTCCTGATTATTCTTTGGACTCCTCGGACAGGGATCTTACGTGGAGCACCTGATCGTGGCCGGTTTATGGTGAACTGATGCTCTTTCCATTTCCGGATAATGGCCCCCACAGTGCTCACAGGAACATTCAGCATTCTGGAAATGCGCCTATAACCATTCCCATCAAAATGCTTTTCAACGATAAGATTACGAAGATCTACAGAGAGTTCTTTGCTTTTACCCATCATGAAGTCTTTCCTGTGTGCCTCCTAGGTAATGAGAAGCCTTTATAGGCCATCAATTAGGACTAAAGCAGCTGATATCAATTAGTACTGATAGGGGGCAGGGGTTCTCTCTCAATACTGACAGATTTCAGGTGATCTCCTTGCTTTCTATGCCATTTTGCACCTTGTTATCTTCATGTGTTCAATACTTATTCCCTGTGTCATTTTACTTTATTTATTATGACTCAACTTGTATACTTAAATGTTCTGATTTCTTTGTATGAATTCAATATTTGGCTTGATGGCTACATCTGGTGGAAATTGTGTCAATAGCCCACTTAGAAATCCCCTTACTGATAAAAATGCTGATGTGTCAAATACTTATTTTCCCCACTGTATCTATGATATATATAATTAACATGTGTATTATGTATAGATTCTATACATATATATAAATATATCATTATTATTACTTTAATTTCTTCTTATTAAAGTTACAAACGTGATTTAGTTAAGAGCAGTGAGAGATTTTCTAGCAATGTGCTATGATTAATAGGAATGGCAGACAGAACGAATATTGGACCGCTTCCCCTTTAAGACCGAAGTCCGGATCCAATACACTGTTACATATGCGATTTCTCTTGCAGCTGTTTTCTTAAGACCTAAACCGCTGTGTTTATGAGCATACTTGCAAAGACGGGGATTCTGACGCATAAGTGTGTTTATGTAATCGTTCAAAGCCAATAAAGTGGCAAAAAAAAAGCGCTGTTCTTTGCGTTTCAACAGCTTAAAATCGGTTGTTTTAAAACTGCAGTGCTTAAAACAGTGTGGCCATGCTACAGATGTAGTCCCTCGTTTAGTTCTGGTCGTTCTCCACCTGCTTCTGTCTCCCCTTCATGCCCCGTGGTGGCGTGTAAAGATCGCAGTCATCCAAATGATGAAAAAGTACCGTAAACAATGTATTTTGCGACACCACGAAATAAACGATAGAACATAATATAAAACGATAGACTTTTTATTTCGTCCATCCGATATACGTATATAGTCATATCGCACAGCCCTACTGTCAAGGTCCAGAAAAGTATGAAAAGCATTGCCAGGATACTCCATCTGCCATCAGTGGTTCAATCGTAATGTTATGAAGCGACGAGAATACTTTTTGTATGCAAAGAAAATAAAAATAACTTTTTTCCCAACATCTCGTCTCCTCTCTGTCTCTCCGCGTCAGCGTAGCGCCATTTTGGAGATAATCCCCTGGACGCACATAGAGTACGCTCTTCTGTATCCGCCTCAATGCAAGGCTGCGATATTTTCATTCAAATCAAAGCGTAAACACACATATAATACGTATATTTGCATTGAGGTGGATACAGAAGAGCGTATGCACATCTCGCCTCACAGGCATTTTCCCCACTGCATTCAAGCAGGCTCGGGTAACCCCACTGCTCAAAAAACCTACATTAAACAGATAACTACAGACCTGTCTTTCTCCTTCCATTCATAGCAAAAACACTCAAACGAGGTATCATTATTTCTTTCACAGAATAACCAACTGGATGCTAACCAGTCAGGTTTCAGGAGTGGCCATTAAACTGAGACTGCGCTACTGTCAGTCACTGAAGCCTTGCAGATTGCAAAAGCTGATTCCAAATCATCAGTACTTATTTTGCTGGACCTATCTGCCGCTTTTGACACTGTGAATCACCAGATCCTCCTGTCCACCCTCTCATCACTGGGCATCACAGGGATTCCACTGGTTTAAATCTCACTGGTAGGTCTTTCAGGGTGGCCTGGGGAGGGGAGGTTTCCAAAGCACATCAACTGGTCACTGGGGTTCCTCAGGGATCAGTTCTAGGACCCCTCCTCTTCTCCACATACACTACATCTCTGGGACCCATCATACAGGCATATGGCTTCTCCTACCATTGCAATGCTAATGACACACAGCTCTATCTTTCATTTCAACCAGTAGCCGGTAGCCGCATGGATCTTAGACTGCTTGGCGGACATCTCGGCATGGATGGCATCATCTACAGCTCAATCGGCATCATCATCTACAGCTCAATCGGGCAAAGACTGAGCTCCTTGTCTTCCCTGCTACTCCAACTCTTCAGCATGACTTCACCATCCAGCTAGGTTCATCAGCAATTACCCCATCAAGTTAGGTCAGAATTCTTGGTGTAATCTTTGATGACCAACTGACTTTCAAAGACTACATTGCAAAAACTGCTCGATCTGGCAGGTTTGCTTTGCACAACATCAGAAAGATCAGGCCCTGGAGGATCACATGACCCCTCGACGGTAATGCAGGCTTAGTTTTTTGCTCCGCTCACTTTGCCACATATTTCACGATCCTGTCAGTAAAATTTGAACCACTCTGCATTAGACCCATCATGAGTACTAAGGCAGACAAAGGAGATCGGAGAGGAGAGATTGAGCGGTCGCCAATGAAAAAAAAATTCAGAGATTCAGCCATCTCCAGTGAAGACCTGGACAGTGCTATTGCTAGCCGCATTGAACTAGCATTTAAAGAACACCAAAGCACTTTGAATTCGGTTGTGAACTCGGCAGTAAGAGATGCGATGGACTCCAATAAGTCTGTTACAGTCTGGCTGTGTGAGCCTTTCGGGAGACATGTCTTGCGTTGGAGTGGATCGGTCACGACCTATCACCGTTTTTTACCCTCTTTCCGATGTCAAAGCCAAGTCCACTAGATGGCACTTTAACATATCATTATTAAGTAATCAGACTTTTATTACCTCTCTAAAAGAATATATTAAGGACTTTCTTGAAATTAATATGCCCTCTGATGTGGATCCTCAAATACTGTGGGAAACGACTAAGTGTGCTATACGAGGTTTCTGTATATCTTTCTCTTCTACTCTTGCCAAAGCGAGAACTCACCAGTTTACACAATTAGAAAATAAAATCCAATCATTACAAAACCTACAAAAACAACATTTTACTAAGCAACAGGCTACACAGCTGTCCTCTTTAAAATAAGAATATGATTTACTTTCACACTCAAAGGCAGAATTTATTTTACATAGGACTAGACAAAAATATTATTTTGAATCAGAGAGACCTAGTCATTTATTGGCCCTTAGGTTGAAAGAATGCGAGTCTAAGGCATATATTAGCGCAATAAAATCATCGGATGATCAGGTCACCACGAACCCTGTGGTACAATTAATGACATATTTAAAGGTTTTTACACAAATCTGTATAAAGCCGAAACAGATTTTGATGAACCAATTTGTAAGCAGTATTTAGATAAATTGGAACTGCCTCGGATCTCACAGATGGATAAAAAATCTTTGGAGGCCCCATTAAGTTTGGAGGAACTTCACGTCTCTCTAAAGAGCCTTTAAAAGGGCAAATCGCCAGGTCTAGATGGTCTCCCCCCTGAATTATATTTAGAGATTTGGGATTTGGTAGGGATACTTATGCTTAACTCATTTAATTTTGCAATTGAACATGGGGCATTTCATAGAGATCAAAAAACATCACTGATTTCATTACTTCTTAAAAAAGAGAAAGATCCATTAGATTGTTCCAGCTACAGACCGATTTCGCTTATCCCATGTGATCTAAAAATCTATGCTAAAGTGTTTGCTTCTCGTTTGGAGAAGGTAATTCACAGTCTGATCAAGGAGGACCAAACTGGTTTCATCAAGGGGTGCAATGCATCTGACAATATGCGTCGACTCCTTCATATTCTTAACTTTGCGGACTCCCACCCAACACCTTGTGCGGTCTTTTCACTTGATGCAGAAAAAGCCTTTGACAGGCTAGAGTGGAATTACATGTGGGCGGTTCTGCAATGTTTCGGCTTCGGTGAACACTTCGTTTCTATGATTAAGACATTATACTACTCACCTGCAGCATCAGTCATAACTGGTAATATTATTTCCCCCTCATTTCCTTTACAGCGGGGAACGAGGCAGGGGTGTCCACTTTCCCCCTTATTGTTTTGTCTATCTCTCCAACCCTTAGCACAAGCCATCAGGAAATCTGAAGTATCGATTAAGATTCATGACCATAATCATTGTATTTCATTATACGCTGATGATATTATTCTAGATTTAGACCACTTTGATGTTTCAGTCTCTAGTGTAATTAAGGAATTTGATAATTTTAGTAGCCTATCAGGATATAAAATAAATTGGAGCAAATCTGCTCTAATGCCAATTAACAATGTTAAGGTTAATTTTTCTATTCCCTCATTTCCCTCGAGACGATTTTAATAACATTTTAGTTAAGGTCAAAAATGACATTCAAAGATGGAAGAATCTTAAAGTCTCTCTCCATGGAAGAATCTCCACTGTTAAGATGAATTTGTTACCTCGATTTAATTTTTTTTTTCTGTATGCTACCACTTTCTCCCCCTCCAGGTTACTTTAAGGAGATCAACTCCATAATTTCTAAGTTTATCTGGAATGATAAATGTCCCAGAATTAAACTTACCACATTACAACATCCTAATAGCGCAGGAGGACTGGCTGTACCAGATTTTGAATTATATTATTGGTCGTTCCAGCTTAAGGCCCTTCATAATTGGGTTGATCCTCAATCTACAGTTTAATGGAGGATGATTGAAGCGGAGAAGTTTAACCAAATAGACTTCAAGATATTTTATTTACTGGCACAGGAAAAAAACGGGATAATTATAAATTTGGTCCGGTTGTGACTAACTCTATTAAAATCTGGAAAACGGTTGAACGTCGGATAGGTGGACCCTTCAAATTCTGTAACAGTACACCTTTATGGCACAATTTTAACTTTGTATGTGGAAATTGTCCATTTGTCCAACCCTCTTGGTCCTCTTTAGGTGTGAACACGTGCGGTGATATGTATGATAACCAGGGCCTCTGTTCATTTCAGGCATTGAGAGCCAAATTTTGTCTACCAGCATCTGCATATTTTGTTTTTCTTCAGTTACGTTCTGCTCTCAAAGCGTATGGCGTTCCTTGGTCTTCTTCCATTTCCTCTCATCCTATGCGGGACTGGATTGCACCATCTGTTTCCTTAATATATAATAAAATTATTGATTGTATTACAAAACCTCTTTCTATTAAAACTATTTGGAATAGGGAATTATCTGATCTTAATTTATCTGTCGACTGGGAGAGAGTGTGGTCTAATCTCAGCTTAACATCTAAAAATCTGGCTCATCGTTTTATTCACTTCAAAGTCATTCATAGAGCATACATAACTCCTTACAAAAGATTTAAAATTAAACTGCAGTCAAATTTGAACTGCCATATATGTAACACTACATCATCTGGCACTTTTCTGCATATGTTTTGGGAATGTCCTGTCGTCATCAGTCTATGGACACATGTAAACCTGGTTTTGTCATCATTACTGAAAATTGATTGGTCTGTTAACCCAAGTTTATGTCTTCTTAATGATGATTCTGGTCTCTGTATTAGTTCAATGCAAAAGAGAATGTTGTTTGCTGGTTTTACAGCTGTGAAGAAGACAATAATTCAGAACTGGTTTACACCACACATGTGTAGAGAGGCATATTGGATCCGTAGCCTCCTGTAAATTGTCTCATGTGAATGTACAACGGCGCGAGTCGGTGGGACCAGGCCTTCAACCATTGAGGCTTGGCAGTGTTTTTTACTGAATATACGTGATTATTTAAAGGAGTAACTTTTGTGTTCTTGTTGTCCTTCCCTCTCTCCCTCCCTTTTGATAGAACCTTGAGATGTTGAGTATGTGTCTGCTGTTTTGTTTTGTTTCATTTTGGATATTATGTTGTGTTGTTTGTGAAAAAAAAAATTGTTGATCACATAAAAAAAAAAAAAAAAGAAAGATCAGGCCCTTCCTAACGGAGCATGCTGCACAAATTTTTGTCCAAGCCTTGGTCATTTCTAGGCTGGTCTACTGCAGTGCTCTTCTAGCTAGACTTCCATCATGCACAATCAAACCTCTACAAATGATTCAGAATGCAGCGGATCGACTGGTCTTCAACGAGCCCAAAAGGGCTCACGTCACACCTCTCTTTATCTCCCTGCACTGGCTGCCGGTTGTGGCTCATTTAAAGTTCAAGACACTGATGCTAGCATATAGAACAGCCACAGGCTCAGCACCCACCTACTTCCATTCACTATTACGAATCTACTTTCCCTCCAGAAGTCTGAGATTCTCAGCAACGCCTTGTGGTACCATCACAGAGAGGCATAAAATCACTTTCCAGAACATTTTCGTTTACCACTCCTGGCTGGTGGAATTATCTTCCAACCCCTATCCGGAACACTGCTTCCCTGACAATTTTCAAGCGACAGCTGAAAACTCATCTCTTTCGTCACTATTTGATTTCATCCTAAAAAAAATTACTTCATCCTTTCTCTTTTCTTTTATCTTTCCCTGTCTAGCTTGTACTTATTTGAACAATGCTTGAAATTGGTATCATGAGCACTTCCTGTGTCTATTTGCCTCTTTAAGACGAATCACTTTATGTATCCCCCAATTGTAAGTCGCCTTGGATACAAATGTCTGTTAAATGAATAAATGTAAATGTAAATATATATGCTTGTTTCGAACTGGAATCATGGTGGAATATCCAGTGATGTCCTGTTCGCAGGGCACTTACGGTCAAATAGAACATATGTTGTACGTTATAAGAGAAACATACAAAATGTGCAGAGGATTGGAATTTGGAAACACTGCATTAGGCAGTTTTCATTTATATGTGGTTTATTGTTGATGATCGCATAAATTTATAAAATGATAAATCTAGGTTCCAATGTAATAGTATATAAACTGAAACATTGTGTTTTACATTTTGAGGTAAAGATGAAGACATTCTAAGAAGATCAAGTCAGGCAGCCCAGGTGTCTGAGACATTAACCTTCTCTCTTTATGCACTTCCTGACCATTGGGCAGGGTTAAAGGTGCCTTTGTCTCTATGATAATGTGTAGGTATGGGCGATACTGTCAGGCTGATTGGATTAGCACCTATGCATTTGAATGACACTGTTATGCTGATGAGGTCAGGGCTGGGGAGATTCTGGTAATGGGCTGATTCCTGTACTGCATTTGCATGATTTGTTTAGATTGTCTCCACCTCTATGTATCCCTCCCCCTTGAAAGGTATAAACTCTACTGTGCTGAGCAATAGTTAGACTTGGATGACTACAGCGACGCACAGCAAGTTCTCAATAAAGAGTAACTTCTGCTTGAAAGATATCTCGACGTCTCCTGGTCTCTGATTCGACGAGGAAAAAGTTTCCTACAGATCGCTCAATTCTGCATCTTCCTCGCATGTATTTTTGATCGGGACATTCTAGACTCATTCAGGAGATGCGAAATAGCACCCCCGAGAGTATGACAGCGAGAATGGGGAAACCCGAAAAATTCTGTTTCGCGGGGAAGCATTAAGCCCTTTCACACAGTAATACCAGTAAATTGCCATAAAATTACCGGAACGACTTTACCGGTAAATTCAAAGATGTGCTGTTCACACAGGTAACAACGTTCCGTCTTTTTTCCGGAAAAGCACCATTCACACATAGGTTTCAAATTACCGGTAAATTCTGTGACATCATTAACCAGAAACGACCTCTTAACGGCTGTGCCTCCCGGTGTTGTGTTTGTAAACATGAAGGGGTATACGTGGTCAGTGTTTTTGTTGATGTTTTCTTTTTTGTATCAAACGTTTACATTCACGCAGCGGTTTTGGCCCAGAGACATCCATTACACGACTTCAAAGCAAACTACACAGCGCGGAGTCAGTGTTGCCAGATTGGATGAACGATTTCCAGCCCAAAACTTTAACTGTCAAAATAATGTGATATAATGCAAATCAAGGTTGATAAGAGCCATTTTTAACTCCTTAAAATGAAATAATGATGACAAAATATAAATATAATGCTAGATACATTTCCCATGGATCAAATCGTGGCAAATACATTAAAGAGAACGACCAAATATGATTAAAATATGCAAGCAGACACTGTCAAAACGGCAATCAAGAAATTAACCGATACCCTCGAAAAACACATGCATCATTTTCAGTGTCAACGGAATTTAAATGCAAAAAAGTGCCAAATATAAGTGATCGGAGTAAGCAACACAATTATAGGTAACGTTATTTCACACTCCTTCATGCACACACCATGACAGTCAAAACTGTGTCATTCTGTATGATAATCCGACAATAAAAAAAATTAACAACAACAATAATGCTCTTACCTTCGTGTCACTCTATAATTTCACACAGAACTAAGTCTTTCGTGAAGTTCATATTGAACATAATATAGAACTTTGCACAGTCAAAACTAACAAGTCCATCAGCTTCAAAGGATCCAATCTGGACCGTTTAAAAGATAAAAGACAGGATCGTATAGATATAAATATTTTGATTAAATAATTGAACTGTGCTCTGATTTCGGAGTTGCAGTGATCATCGTCTTCATGTCATCTCCCTCAACATGTGTAATTCACGTTTTGAGAGTTAAAACACTCTCCACTCTTTACCATCAAACTTATATTTAGGCATTATGATCACTTACAGTTATACATTCAAAATCAGATCTGTTATCGCACTAAAAACCCGTCACTCATGAATCATCACGTCTGTCTGCTGATCGCTAGTGATTGGCTAAAAGTGCTGCCGCGACGTCAACATCAGCACCAGTCTCTTTGCAGCGCAATCTGGCAACACTGCACACTGCGCGGAGTAGATGCGCTGAATGTTATGACTGGCCCAGAGCCGCTGAATTTTTGAATTTCAACGGCTCTGGATTGGCCCAGAGTACACGTTTTACGTCTTACATCACCGCGTTCTGAAATTGTACGTCCTCATACCGGTAATCTTCATTCTGCGTTCACACACAGCATCATTCCGGCAATTTACTGGTAATGTTACAACTTCTCATTCCGGTAAATTGCCGGAACGAATTTACCGGTATTTTTGAAAAGGTCCTGTTCACACATGATCTCTTTACGGCAATTTACTGGTAATTTTCCGGAAAAGTCTGTATGTGTGAAAGGGCTTATTGTCTCATGAAACAAGGAAAATTCTGTGTTTGGTGTGGAAAGAGTTAAGACCCACAAAACCCTATCATTCTCTCTCACATTTTGAATTGAATTCTTACTTGTTTATCCTGCAAGCACTTTTTTACAGCTATTTCTGTAAGCTGCCGTGCCTCAAAGGCCTCTCTTAGGTTGTTTTCAGCCTCGTAAAAGGCCTCCGCAATCTTCTGGCTGTGGCACATTTGGCGTCGAACAGTGAGCATCTGGCGCTCTGATAACTGCCTACCCACCTAGGAAACACAATAATAATGACATTAAAGGGATCAGAATAATCAAAATGTTCTTGACATTTACAGATATAAGTGTTTTTTTTTTTAAATGTTGGTTGCATGTCTATCTGGTGTTTTCAATATTTTTAGACAAACCATGTTTTCAATATATAAAGACAAACCATGTGCAAATTCATTAGTCAACACCATTGTTGAACATTTACCTTAAAATTACAATACCAACTGAATTACTTAATAAATACTGTCTTAATAAATAATTACTGTAAAAATATTATTTTACTTATGTACATGCATGTAGTGAATCCCCATGTAGGATAGTGCCCTAACCTTCCACCCCTGCCCCAGAGAAGGTCTGTGCACACCACTGCCCTACATGCCAAAAACACCACTTACGAATGTGCTCACGCTCGAGCGTATGATTGAAAATGTTGGTGAAGGGCCTTGAAGGCCCAACATTTTCCAGCACTCTTGAAAAGACTCAAGGAGCCGACCATAGGGCCCAGCCTTTGAATTGAAAAAAAACCATTTTGACGAAGCACCGGCGAGTCTGGGTCGGAGCTCTAGAAGGCAGGAAAAAAAACTGTACTCTTCGGCGTACAATGGAATTTGGGCCTGGCCGAAAGTTGAAGCTGTTTTGTGATCGTCAACCTATGGAGATGAAGGAAATACCAAAAACACCAGCAATTTTTTTTTTAAAAGACTATGTAGAAGATTTTCATTGGTCCTGATTCAATATAATACACATAATTATGCCTGTTCATAAGAGGAAGATATTCTACTATTATTTAACTCTGTGTTTAACAGAGTGAACTATTTGAAACTTGAACACACAGACCTTGTTCAGGACCTAGAAATACATGCATGACAAGCTTTTGATCATTCTACTAGAAGTCATATGGTAAAAGATACCTGTCCAAAAATACAACGGTGCATACAACTGTATATATGGAATGCTGAATAAACAGTATATATGTGAGGAGGAGATGAAACTCTGGAGTTACCTTTAGCAAACTTTGATCAATAAAGTCTACTGGCTTCAAAACCTCTTCATAGTAATTTATTTTGAACAAGGAAAAATCTACGACAACTACTGATGTTTTCAATGGCAATTTACATTTTTCTTTTTTTTGTGGGGGGTCAGTTTGGAGTTGTCTGTCTTACCATAATTACATATTGTCCCTCATTGTTTTGTAAGGGATTGGCCACTGCCTCGACAGTCAAATTATCGACCACTCCCTTACGGTGACCAGTTTGACAAATGATAAGGCCAGCCAGGAGGCCAAAAACTTTGGCAACATCGTCTTGGCATGCTTCATTCTTCAGATTTTCTGCAAAACAAAGGCAAATTGTTGGTCAAGAAATTTTTACTTTTTATGGTACTGTGTATTGCATTGTTTGTTTGTGTCAAAACTTCAGCAATTTTGATTTTCCACATCAAGGTGACTTACCAAGCTCACGAGGAAGAGCTGTTTTTGCCTTTTCAATGAAAAGAGCCACATCTCTGGCATCAATTATTTTGCCTGTTGTGGAAAACAAAGCTATCATAATTATATTTGTCTAATGTCATGTTACTTATTAACTGTGGAAATAAATGTGCATTATTTATTTATTTTAAAAATTCACAGGCAAAATCACAAAATGAAATGTTTTTCTCATCACACAATTATTAGCAACCCTAGAAATTCTTATAAATAAAATATCTCTGAAAAATGTTCCCATTCATATTTACATATTTTAGCAAACCAGGGTGACTAGGAACAAATTATTCAGCCATGACTTCCTGTTTCACATAAGTATAAATAACAGGTAACACAAAGTAAAACCAAATTCACTTAAAGGGGGGGGGTACAATGCTGTTTCATGCATTCAGAGTTGTTTACACTGGTAAAGAGTTTGATTCTCATGCTAAGCATGGACAAAGTTTAAAAAAAAAATTTGGACGTATAACAAGTATTTCTGTGCCAAAAATCTCACTTCCGGATTCGTACAAGTTTCGGAGAGTTTTTTTCGATCGTTGTTCTTTATGACGTAAACGATGGTGGAACTCCTTATATGGGCATTTCTCCCGGAAGAACGTGTCCGTGCACGCATCGACCAGAGTGAGAGCGAGAGCGCGCCCATCAACACGCTTCAATCGGCAGGCTGGCAGCACGGGCCTCGCTCAGGAAGAATGTCTCTAAAGAAGTGTGTTTTTGGTTGTAAGGGAAAGATAACCTTGTTCAGCTTCCCAAAACAACCCACCGTTACGTGAACAGTGGATATAGTTTTTTTTTCCGGGGCAGCAATGGAGTTTCTCAAGTGTTTTGTTGACGAACGTTTTATAAACAAGGCCCAATTCGACGCTGGATTTGCACATCGTTTAATACTGAAAGATGGAGCGGTCCCAGCTATAAAAGATCCCGGTCATGATTCAGAACTGCAGATGGTAAAAAGTGAAACAGCATCAAATGTCTGCGTTTTGTTGGCGATCGGAGCAAGTGCTTGTCACTCTTTAGCTCCGTCCACACGGCACGCCTCCAGGAGCTCGGCTTTTTTCGGAGAGAATCATAAATCTGTATCTTTCTTTTATAAATATGATAAAACTAAAGACTTTTTGGAGATATGAAGGATGCAGTACTACTCTATAGGTACTCAAGATTAACATGAGATTGGGTGAAACGGTGTGCGTTAGGTCCCCTTTAACCACTTCTCAAGCACACCCCATTTTGGCAAGGGGACATAAAAGAAATACCCAAAATAAAAAGGCTGCTGCTGATGACACTTTCTGACTAGATACATAACCAACATATATTTACAAAGCTGACACTTGAAAGTCTACTGTTCAAGACTTCGATATACCCAGACCGTTATGAATATGGAGACAGGCTATAAAACCAAAAATAAAAATATTACGAATATATTGTGTAAATGTATATAAAAAAAAATGTGGCTGTAGTGAATGATTTTAGAAACACAGTGAAGCTGAAGCCACAATTTGCTCATGCTTCATTTCAAATCTGAGAATGTTATCTTTAAAACTATGCACTTGCCTCCTGTACGCTCTCCTGCATGCTAATGTCTGACCCGGCACACTGTCCCATTCATGTTTCTTTTGTTCTCACTGGTTAAATTTTTCACACCTCTCTGCCAAGTATTAGACATACTACTCATTATTCTTCTGTTTTAATTCAGCTATAATTAGCCTTTATTCTGGCATTACATGGCTAACCAATCCACATCGCTTTGATCCCAATTTAATTTACCCACCTATTATAAAACGTATTTCTAGAAAATAAAACATTTTCTTGCGACATTCTGTGATTTTTTTTGAGAAAATACATAATGAAATATAATTGTACCTGCATTAGAGCTAACATTAACATCAAACAACAAGACATTTTATGAGATTAATAGTACACTTTTACTCAAAAATCACTTTAAACCACTGAGTGTTGGTAATAACTTTTGTTTACATTCTAATGTGGATTTTGGTTGTAGAAAAAAACACACATGCTATCGTAATCGTGTGTTTATGTGTTTATTATGTTCTGATTTTGTTATGTTGAGAATGCAAAAGTGTAGCTGAAAATCATCATCAGAAGTGTGAAATAGTAGATTGGTGAGGTTTCAGCAGAATTTACTGGAAGTTGTGGTAATGTCAAAAAATAAATAAAATGATGGCTCACAAGGTGGAATTTTATTTACAGTGCACAAAGTGGAAAAGTTTAACGTGAGGCGTCCCAGCAGGCACAAAACAGGCACACAACGTCATAAGACGTTGGTATTTGGTTAAATTTTGGTTGCGACGTCGGTTGACCAAAATCCAATGTAAATCCAACATCTAATGTCAATGTTAAATTGATGTCCAAAACCGACGTCATCTGACGTTGAGATTTAGTTGTTTTTTGGTTGTGTAACCAAAATCCAACGTTAATCCAACGTCAAATTGACGTCAAATATTGATGTCAACCCGATTTTCATTTTCAACCAAAATCCAACGTCTGTCTGACGTCATGTCCAACGTCAACCTGACGTTACATAGACGTCTGGTGCCTGCTGGGGTATATAGCGCATTTTGTAAATGATATGATCACTGACCATAAACTAGATGTGCTTTGTTCGACAGAAAATGGCCTAATGGTTAGAAAGTTGGACTTGTAACCCAAAGGTCACGGGTTCGAGTCTCGGTACCGGCAGGAATTGTAGGTGGGGGGAGTGAATGAACAGCTCTCTCTCAACCTTCAATACCACGACTGAGGTGCCCTTGAGCAAGGCATCGAACCCCCAACTGCTCCCCGGGCGCCGCAGCATAACTGGCTGCCCACTGCTCCGAGTGTGTGTGTGTGTGTGTTCACTGCTGTGTGTGTGCACTTTGGATGGGTAAAATGCAGAGCACAAATTCTAAGTATGGGTAACCATACTTGGCCACATGTCATCACTTTCACTTTGTCACTTTCACTTTACCCCCCAAGATTACTGTTACAAAAATGAGCTGCATACAAAAGGTAAAGGGGGAGGCGTTGTTACAATTTATAGCAATATTTTCAGTATTTCTCAGAGGTCGGGTTTCATGTATAATTCGTTCAAAGTAATGGTGCTTCATATAATGTTCTAAAAAGAAACAAGTGTTAATGATAAATCGCCTGTGATGTTTGTACTGACTACTGTACACAGGCCACAAGGACACCATACAGACTTTATTAAAGAATTTGCTGATTTTCTATTAGTTAGTGTTTAGTGTTTCTAGAGTTAGTGTTGGCTGCAGATAAAGTCCTAATTGTTGGTGATTTTAATATCCATGTTGATAGTGAAAAAGATTCATTGGGATCAGCATTTATAGACATTCTAAACTCTATTGGTGTTAAACAACACGTGTCAGGACCTACTCATTGTCGAAATCATACTCTAGATTTAAAACTGTCACATGGAATTGATGTCAGTGGCGTTGAAATTTTGCATATGGTAACCATTACTTCTACCACAAAAGACTGCTTTATAAATAATCTTCCCGACTTATCTGTTCCTCAGCATATCCAATAGCTCAGAACAATTTGATGATGTAACAGAAACTATGGACGCTCTCTTTTCTAGCACTTTAGATACAGTGGCTTAAGGAAGATTAAAGAAAAGAGTCCAACACCGTGGTATAATGAGCACACTCATAATAGAGAAAAGATGAAAAAGAGAAACAATATATATACTGAGGATTTCCAGTAAGGTTTAGACCATATCATAGTACTGAGACTGCTCTCATTAGAGTTACAAACAACCTGCTCTTATCATCTGATCGTGGTTGTATCTCTCTATTAGTGCTACTGGATCTTAGTGCCGCATTTGACACTATCAACCACAACATTCTTTCAAATAGACTAGAAAATTATGTTGGCATTAGAGGAAGTGCACTGGCATGGTTTGCACTGGGGATCGATTGCTTCAGTCTGTTCCTGTCTGTTGTGCTGCTGAGAGGTTTGCGATTGTAGCTCCGCTTTTTTATTGAATCTTTACCTTACTTTCACTCTCTGTTGTTTAAAGCGATAATATATAACTTAATTTCCACCATATTTCTGGTATTATCTATCAAACTAATACAACTAATTTGATCGTTCGCTTTTAAAACCGCGAGTGCAGCACGTTAGCATTCGTTAGCCGGTTAGCTTGTTACTCGCGGTTCCATTAGCGTTTCTATTCACGCCTAGTATTGTTTTCTTTTTTCTCTGTTTTCATTTCTCTCTCGCTCCGTTTTTCACGAGTTCATCAAACAACAGTGGTAAGTGGTAAGTTAAGTTGGTATCATTCATCAATCACGGTGAGTAATGGCTTCTCCTGCTATTGTTGTTTGCAACACTTGCCACATGTATAGTTTATCTCTCTCTGTCGGCGATGAGGGATTCACATGTGATAAATACTGGGAAATAGTTAGGCTGATAGATAAGATTTTAAATCTAGAGACACACATCCAAACTTTAGTTGAGGATAGTAAGAATTGAGGGCTGTAGATACTGCTTTGGATGCGACTAGCTCAGGGAGTCCTGTACATTGTTCGGTTCCAGCATTAGAGCCCATGCAGCAGGGCAACTGGGTGACAGTGAGGCAGCATAGTCGCAGGTCAAAACACCGCTTTTCCGTTCCGATCAGAACATCAAACAGGTTCTCCCCACTCAGTGACACACCCACTGAGAAACCTGATGAAAGTGCTCTAGTAATTGGCGATTCTATTGTATGGAACGTGAAAATAGAGAAACCAGCCACCATAGTCCAATGTTTACCGGGAGCCAGAGCGCCTGACATTTTGGCAAATTTAAAAGTGCTGGCTAATGATGGCGCTAATGATGTTCAACTTCGCCAGTCGGAGATCACTAAAAATAATGTTAAAGAGGTGTGTGAACTTGCAAGTATGATGTCAGACACTGTAATATGCTCTGGTCCCCTCCCTGCTTACCGGGGTGACGAGATTCATAGAAAACTGTTGTCACTCAATGGCTGGATGTTTGTCAATCTTCTTACGATGTAACAAGTACATTGTGTGTTATGGGAAGTGTTCCCGGTTCCGGTTGACCTAATTAATGCAGCCTAACAATCCTTTAATGGATTTGAATATTAGAAGTGTATTAGTGTGTTATTTGTACGCCAGGTTAAAGAGCTAGGTCTTTAATCTAGATTTAAACTGACAGAGTGTGTCTGCCTCCTGAACAGTGTTTGGTAGATTGTTCCAGAGTTTGGGCGCTAAATAGGAAAAAGATCTGCCACCCGCAGTTGATTTTGATATTCTAGGTATTATCAAATGGCCAGAATTTTGAGAACGCAGCGGCCGTGGAGGACTATAATGAGATAAGAGCTTGCTCAAGTACTAATATTTGTCTGTTTCTTTCTTATTCTGTTTCTCAGTCTGTGTCCGGATCTGATGGTGGATCGGCGCCAGGCGATGATGTCTGCAGCCCTGATCGTCGGCGGAGGCTGGACACCTGGATGAGCCCCGGGGACATATCCCCAGTTCAACTTAAAACTAAAAATAAAGAATAATAACTAAAAATATAATAAAATACCTAACTACATAATACTATTATTGTTAGAAATTGCAACAATATAAAAATAGAAATTAAATACATTTATACATTTAAATTTTTTATTAAAACAATAAATAAACAATACTATTCTGGCCAGAGAAGAACTGGCCCCCCTGACTGAGCTGACCCAAGGTTTTTTTCTCCATTCTGTCACAGAACGAGTTTTGGTTCCTTGCCACTGTCGTCTCTGGCTTGCTCAGTTGGGCACACTTAATTTCTAGCGTTTATCATCAATTTGATTTCACAAATACTATTTAAACTAAGTTTGATGACATCTCTGAATTCAATAATGAAATGCCTTTAACTGAAAATTTTGTGTTTACTCTTATTATACATTACTGACACTCTATTCTACAATTTGATAGTGTTAAGTGCTTTGACACAATGTGTATTGTTAAAAGGGCTATATAAATAAAGGTGACTTGACTTGATGGTTCAAATCATTAATCGAATCTAGACATCGAGGCTAGATTATTGTAATGCTTTACTGGGTGGTTGCTCTGCGCGTTTAATAAACAAACTCCAGCTGGTTCAAAATGCAGCAGCTAGAATTCTTACTAGAACCAGGAAGTATGACCACATTAGCCCGGTTCTGTCAACACTGCACTGGCTCCCTATTGCAGTAAACATTGTATACAGTTAAAGATCTTGCTAATTACCTATAAGCAGGGCCTAAAATTAACACTCGCCAAGTACCAAATTTAAGTAAAATTCGGCATTGGAGAGTATATGTAACAGTGTCAGTCGCCAGTTGGCGGGTAAAACTTTTACAAAATATAACAATGTAGAGGGAACAAAAGCCAGTTTTAAAGAGATTCGCTGTTTCTGACGTAAGCGAATAAAATAATATTTTCCAAAGACAAGATCATCGTGATTAGCTGTTCTGTCATAAGTGACAAGAGCGAATCAAATAATAGGATACAAACGGACTGATAAGGTCAGAGCAGTTTGATGGCCAGCTTGTCCCTAGACACGGTTCTAATAACTTTTACCTGAGAAGATATTACTGCTTCATTTTGGAAGATTAACTTTTCCCTTCTTTATTCTTCATAACCCGAGAATGTGGCGACATATACCTGGGGTTACACCGCCTAAACGGTGCAGTGAAATAGGCTATAGTTTGAATGGTTGCTTGTTCGGCTTTACACATACACTGAGCCGAGACAGCAACCCAGTAGCGCTTCAACTGAAGAAAACACACAATTATGTCAAAATTAGGGATGCAGCGATTAACCGGTTTTACTATTAACCGCGCTTTAAAACGTCACGGTTAATTAATCGTAAAGGCTCTGCTACACCGAGTGTTTCTGTTGCACGGAACGGAACTGTTGCAACTTGCGCAAAATGAAAACAAAGTTACACTAGTGGTGCACCAGCTTAAAATGCCGTGCTTATCAGAGACACGGAGGCTACTACACACACTAGATTAACTATGACAGACGAACCAAACAGTGATCCTTTATTTCCACCAGAGAATGAATTAAGTCGATAGTGTGGGACCATTTTGGGTACACCAAGAATGACCAGGGCATCATTTAAATATTGCCGTAAAAATGGCTGTTAAAGAGTATACATGAGGGAAAATGCACGACTAGCCAACCTGTTCTCGCTGTGCAATAAACGATTTTAATGCACGACGTGAAGGCAAGGACCACCTGACGTGAAGTTCGTTATCTCTAGCATTCTGCCCGCTTCAAACAGAGATTGCGGTGAGAGAGAGAGCAAGAGCGAGCGTGCGCGAGAGAGAGAGAGACCGCGCACGCGAGAGAGCAAGAGCGAGCGAGAGAGAGAGGTGACAGTTGCGTGTGTGAATTAGCCTACCTGCATCTGCACGTCACTGCAAACAATGTAGATTTGAGTTCAGTTATTTAAACAGTCATTTTACCCTCTTTGCTGATTATTATAATGTAGATCCAGTATCTAATTATTTTAGTCACTGGGCAGCGTTGACAACAAGTTTCTGTCCTCCTAAATGTTTGTGTGGGCTGCTTGATCTCAATCTCACAAACCAATATAATAGACATGATTTTCTCAGGCCATATGTAAAATCAGATGAATAAAGATTATTAAAATAAATAAATAAGTATGGATGACAGTTGATAACAATAATAGTTTAGTTTATTCCCCTCATTAGTAACAGTGTCCTCTGTGGGATAAATAAAGTTAATATTAGTCTTATATTAATAATACTTAATTAACATTGTGATGTATCATCCCTGTTACAGTATTGTTCATAAGTCACTTTTTTTCACCATCTTTCCAAGTTCTGTAACTCAGGTCCAAAAGAAATGTAGAAAGAATATACAAAATGAACACCAAATACATTTGTGATCCATTTCCATTTGTTATTTTCAAAAGAGAAATACTGACATGGATGTTTACAGAGCAGAGGTCACATTTTTTAATTGCAATAGGAGAGATGGACTTTTTTTTCTTTAGAATTATTATTTTGTGCTGTATTATTGTTACCGTGTTATTTCTGTTTCAAAAGGCAGCAATAAATAACACTTAATATCTTAACTGTTTATGTTATTTTATGTTGTGAAATTAATAAATGCATAATAATCTTGAAACCGTGATTATTCTTCAGACTATAATCGTACCAACAAAATCTATAATCGTTGCATCCCTAGTCAAAATACGTAGTTTTGGCGAGTTAACTCATAAATGTAATCTTAAATGAGTTATAAAGTCTTAAATGACTGTAAAGAATTTGGAGAAAAAATAGGATATGTGTCATATCCGTGTCATGTGCATCAAGTTTTAAAGAGACAGCGCTGCTTTTAAAGTAAAACCTGCTGAAGTCTGTCATTGATGTAAATCAAAGAACAAAAGAAAAAGAGAAATCACTGAACTGCTCTAGTCACTGATTAATAAAGATTAATCTGTATAGTTTATGCATACAATTTATAGTTTATGTGAAAATTGTTTTAAAATTACTTAATATTTCTGAACCAATTAAATGTAAAATAATAATAATAATAATAATAAATGGCTTTCAGTTATACTGTAATGTTGAATGGCTATAATTAATAGGTATAATTGAGGGGAAATGCATTTAATAGAGACTCCAGTAGGAATATTGGTAACAATACATAATTAATAATAGGTTACTTAGTAAAAAGTTGCCATTAACCCTCTGGGGTCTGAGGTGATTTTGGGGCCCTTGAGAGGTTTTGACATGTCCTGATATTTGTGCTTATTTCAGCTACTTATAACATACTAATGACCAACATGTATTTTTATTTGTATTCAGCACAAACTTTGCTACAATATTATGTGACCAAGAGGGATGTACATGTTTGTATTTTTTTAGAAAAAAAATACAAACCCGATTCCAAAAAAGTTGGGACACTGTACAAATTGTGAATGAAAAAGGAATGCAATAATTTACAAATCTCATAAACTTATATTTTATTCACAATAGAATATAGATAACATTCCTGTGTTCCTGTGGCTCAGTGGTAGAGCATTGCGTTAGCAGCGCAAAAGGTTGTGGGTTCGATTCCCAGGGAACACACATAGTGATAAAAAAAAAAAATGTATAGCCTGAATGCACTGTAAGTCGCTTTGGATAAAAGCGTCTGCCAAATGCATAAATGTAAATGTAAATGTAAATAACATATCAAATGTTGAAAGTGAGACATTTTGGAAATGTCATGCCAAATATTGGCTAATTTTGGATTTCATGAGAGCTACACATTCCAAAAAAGTTGGGACAGGTAGCAATAAGAGGCCGGAAAAGTTAAATGTACATATAAGGAACGGCTGGAGGACCAATTTGCAACTTATTATTAGGTCAATTGGCAACATGATTTGGTATAAAAAGAGCCTCTCAGAGTGGCAGCGTCTCTCAGAAGTCAAGATGGGAAGAGGATCACCAATTCCCCCAATGCTGCAGCGAAAAATAGTGGAGCAATATCAGAAAGGAGTTTCTCAGAGAAAAATTGCAAAGAGTTTGAAGTTATCATCATCTACAGTGCATAATATCATCCAAAGATTCAGAGAATCTGGAACAATCTCTGTGCGTAAGGGTCAAGGCCGGAAAATCATACTGGATGCCCGTGATCTTAGGGCCCTTAGACGGCACTGCATCACATACAGGAATGCTACTGTAATGGAAATCACAACATGGGCTCAGTAATACTTCCAGAAAACATTGTCGGTGAACACAATCCACCGTGCCATTCGCCGTTGCCGGCTAAAACTCTATAGGTCAAAAAAGAAGCCATATCTAAACATGATCCAGAAGCGCAGGCGTTTTCTCTGGGCCAAGGCTCATTTAAAATGGACTGTGGCAAAGTGGAAAACTGTTCTGTGGTCAGACGAATCAAAATTTGAAGTTCTTTTTGGAAAACTGGGACGCCATGTCATCCAGACTAAAGAGGACATGGACAACCCAAGTTGTTATCAGCGCTCAGTTCAGAAGCCTGCATCTCTGATGGTATGGGGTTGCATGAGTGCATGTGGCATGGGCAGCTTACACATCTGGAAAGGTACCATCAATGCTGGAAGGTATATCCAAGTTCTAGAACAACATATGCTCCCATCCAGACGTCGTCTCTTTCAGGGAAGACCTTGCATTTTCCAACATGACAATGCCAGACCACATACTGCATCAATTACAACATCATGGCTGCGTAGAAGAAGGATCCAGGTACTGAAATGGCCAGCCTGCAGTCCAGATCTTTCACCCATAGAAAACATTTGGCGCATCATAAAGAGGAAGATGCGACAAAGAAGACCTAAGACAGTTGAGCAACTAGAAGCCTGTATTAGACAAGAATGGGACAACATTCCTATTCCTAAACTTGAGCAACTTGTCTCCTCAGTCCCCAGACGTTTGCAGACTGTTATAAAAAGAAGAGGGGATGCCACACAGTGGTAAACATGGCCGTGTCCCAACTTTTTTGAGATGTGTTGATGCCATGAAATTTAATATCAACTTATTTTTCCCTTAAAATGATACATTTTCTCAGTTTAAACATTTGATATGTCATCTATGTTGTATTCTGAATAAAATATTGAACTTTGAAACTTCCACATCATTGCATTCTGTTTTTATTCACAATTTGTACAGTGTCCCAACTTTTTTGGAATCGGGTTTGTATTATGCGTGGTTAGTAAGTTTTGGGGAAAAAATGTAGCTGAAATAAGGCCATAAAACCCACACTAAATAGTCCTGAATAAGACTTTTGTGTAATCAGTCTTTTTGGCTAGAATATTTATTTCACAATTAAGTGAGAATCATTCTGCTTACTCATTTACAGAAAACAATACATTAATAAAAAAATTTTAAGACATGTTTTGTGATTGAAAGCCTGTATGCGAGGGAGTGACAATGTCCTTGAATATTAAGTGATTCTCACCTGAGACACAAAGGGCCCTCCCCTAAAGGCTGCTAATGGCCCATCAGTGTGACTGACTTTGAGGCAGGTAAGAGAGAATGCGAGGAGATTGAACAAATGTTTTTTTTTTTATTATTTGTATTTTATTTACAACACCGTATAATCAAAACATACATAATGAAGGTCAGAGACACATTATTGTGGACACTGATCTAACCACAGAGATTCTGTTCAACAAGTGACACAAGTAAATCATGCCTGATATTTACGTGTGTTATTTGAGTGTTTCTGCTACTTTCCATGGATTCAAGAAGAAAAAAACATAATCAGTGGTCAAGGAGCTTGTTTTACCATATAATATCAGTGTAGTTGGACATCTGATGTTGGTACAGAACTCTCAGAGGAAAACAGTTTGAAGAGACGTCAGGATTCATCATCTGTGGTGCAGGTATCCGATTCAATAAAATACAAACCAAAAAAAAAACATTTGTGAGCATGTTAATATCAGGAGCATCTTTTTATATATATATGTTTTATAGACTCACGCATGCTTTGTACTATCGTAAACAAAAAAATACATTTTATATCTGAGAAACTAATTATTATTGTTTAGAAAAAAACGAACTATGATTTTGTAGTCATATAGCCTAGTATGTATGGCTTTGTACTACAAAAGATGTACTTTGTACTATAAAAAAGGATATTTTATATCTGAGAAACTAATTATTATCGTTTAGCACGCTATTCAATCCATTTGTGAACACTAAACATTTTTCTAAACATTGTAGCATTCATCATGTTGTCGTTTGAGAAAAAAAATAAACGCGTTTGAGTCACAACAACACGTTAACTAATGCAAAAAAAAGAAACATTACTTACTCCTCAGATCGCTCTTCTCTTCTGGATGAACTCTTGCTCTTATTTTGAGGAAAATCCAGCTTTTATTCAGCGTGTCTTCTTCCAGAAATGAACAGTAATGTTAGCGCGAGGAACGAGCTGGCTTTGTTTTTGGGCGTCTCCACGAGCACGTGGCTCACATGGCTATTTACATATGAACGCAAGGGGGCGGGATCGCATTAGAAATAATGAGTTAGACGGGACAGACTGAACATCGTGCTGGTTTCATACGGATTACTTAATCACAGAATGTTTGTTTTCGATAAGACTTACTTCATTTGAAAGTAGACACTTCCAGCTTTCTATAGATATAACTCTCATGTCCGTGTGTTGAGTTTTCGCTGAGTTACAGTTCATTTTAGTGATGTTTATTGAAGAGCAGCTCGCGGAGATGGAGAAGACCGAGAGCGCATCCTGTTTGTTTTCTTTTTTTTTTTCAAAAACCACAAAATTTTGTTGTATTCGTGAGTGTACACAAAAAAAAAAATAGACACTTCAAAGTTTCAATTGATTTATAACACTTATCTGTACGACCAAAATCGACGGAGTATATATGTCTTTTGCACTGGTCTTAAAAAAAACGAGTTGGTATCGCCGGCGATACAGCCGTCCCATTAGGGTTAAAAAACATATTTAAAATATACTATCTTTATGTTGTTTCTACATTAATTTGGAGGTTCAATTGAAATTATGACAATAACTCTAAGCCCTGTCTGTGAAACCGGGCCTATAAATATGCGATTAGTCATGATTAAAGAAAAAAATTAATTTTTAAAAATTGATTTTTTTTTTTAAACGATTGACAAGAAAACATTAATGTTAATCTTTTATAGATTTTAGATTTCAATTTAATTTCTAATTTTATAGGTACCCCCAGAAAGAGATCGGGACGGCCCCCACCCCCTTCAAAATAATATGGCCCTCAAATGAAGCTAACTGAATAGCCCTGCTTTAATCTGTTAACATGGGTGTGGAAATAATTTGCACCACATACACACTGCAAACTGAGTATGTGTGAAACAGGCGTAACACGATGGCCTGCTCCTTTTGCCAAAAACATGCAAAGGACAAGAATTTCAACGTTTTTTAGGGACAAAAAAAAAAAGATAAATCTGTTTGTTTTTTTCTTCTTGTAAGTAAAGTAAAGGAAAAATTAAAAACATTGTAAATATGTTTAGTCATTGTAGTAATAACTGCCTTTTTTTGCAAAAAGAGTTTCATGGCCGGTAAAAAAATATTTTGGCCATTAAATTATCACATCACCGGCCATTGGCAGGTGTGGTAAAAAGTTAGTTTTAGGCCCTGAATGGTTTGGCACCTCAGTATTTTAGTGAGCTCTTATCACACTATAGTCCTTCACGTCCACTGAGATCTCAAAACTCTGACCATTTGATAATATCTAGAATATCAAAATCAACTGCGGGCGGGAGATCATTTTTCTATTTCGCATTTCTATAATTCAAATCCGTTAAAGGATTGTTAGGCTGCAATAATTAGGTCAACCGGAACCGGGAACACTTCCCAAAACACCCGATGAACTTGTTACATCGTAAGAAGTATGACATCTACGCTAATATTAGTCTGTTTTTTTCTTATTCGGAGGTCACCGTAGCCACCCAGATACAGACTGTATCCAGACCAGATGGTGGATCAGCACCTAGAGATGACTTCTATAGCCCTGTCAGCGGAGACCAGGACAACTAGATGAGCCCCAGATACTGATACCCATTGAAGACCCTGTCTCCTAGATGGCCAAGACCACAGGAACCAGATGCACAATCTATGCACAATTTGACTCTGCTGCAGCCTAGATTTAAACTGCTGATTTGGGCTGGCCAGAGGAGAATGACACTATTTCGACACACTATTTCCCCGTCTAAATACTGTAAAGCTAATATAAAGCCACCCAGCTTTATATCAAGCTGATGTTAAGCTGCTTTGACACAATTTGCATTGTTAAAAGCGCTACACAAATAATAGTGACTTGACATACATACATATATATATATATACATAGATAGATATTCATGGCCAGAATTATTGACACATATGACAAAAGAAGCTTGTGAAAATAAATCCGTGTTGTCCATCCTTTTGATCTTTTTTTTTAAATCACAAAAACCTAACCTTTCATTGAAGTAAAACAAATGAAAATAGGGGGAAATCTCTTTATGAAATGGGGATGTCCCAACCCGATCTCAAGGATCAGGATCGGGGCCGATCAAGCACCGATCAAGCATTTTTTTAACTGATCGATATCGGCACTCCTCAGTCCGATCCTTATACGTCAGTTGTCATGCCGGTGTCATGCAGCAGGAGGCAATATGCGCCTTAAAGTGGGTTTGCCATCCGGCATTAAAAGGAAAAGACACTCATATGTGCATTTTGACACCGCAAGCCTTACGCTTTCTAACCTTATCTCCTCTTTATTTTGCAATTACTCTGCTTATTGCACAAATAAATTAAAGTTTATATACAGTCATGGCCAAAAATATCGGTACCCTTGCAATTCTGTCAGAAAATATAACACTTCTCTCAGAAAATTGTTCCAATTGCAAATGTTTTGGTATTCATATGCTTATATTGGGGCCTAAGTCGTGGCCTAATGGTTAGAGAGTCGGACTCGTAACCCAAAGGTTGCGGGTTTGAGTCTCGGGCTGGCAGGAATTGTAGGTGGGGGAGTGAATGTACAGCGCTCTCTTCACCCTCAATACCACGACTGAAGTGCCCTTGAGCAAGGCACCGAACCCCCAACTGCTCCCCGGGCGCCACAGCATAAATGGCTGCCCACTGCTCCGGGTGTGTGTTCACGGTGTGTGTGTGTTCACTGCTGTGTGTGTGCACGTTGGATGGGTTAAATGCAGAGCACGAATTCTGAGTATGGGTCACCATACTTGGCTGTATGTCACGCCACTTTCACTTTCACTTTATTGTTTTTGTTTGCACTGCAACAAATGTCTGTGGATTTGAGAGAAAAAATTGTGGAAAAACATGGACAATCTCAAGGCTACAAGTCCATCTCCAGAGATCTTAATGTTCCTGTGTCCACTGTGCGCAATATCATCAAGAGGTTTACAGCCCATAGCACTGTAGCTAACCTCCCTGGACGTGGACGGAAGAGCAAAATTAAAGGGATAGTTCACTTTGAAATTAAAATTTGGTATCTATCAGCTTACCCCGAGGGCATCCAAGATGTAGGTGTCTTTTTTTCTTCAGTAGATCCAATATTGATGTTTTTAGGTCAAACCGTTCTAGTCTGTCAGTCATATAATGGCAGGTATAGGTCACTGTCTCTATAAGAGGGAAAAAGAACATGCACAGAGAAATCCAAATTAAACAATTCCCCATCGTAACTACACATTGATGGCCTAAGACATGAAACGAGCGGTTTGTGTGAGAAAACGAACAGCATTTATATCGTTTTTTACCTCTTGTACACAACCATGTCCAAGTGATCTGAGTGCGCACACGCATCCGGTGTGTGACGTGTGTGTGCGCGTGCTCTGGCTGACGCTGCATTCACACGGGGCGTCGGCGTCAACGCTTGACGGAGGGCGTGTCTGAAGAGTGGTGCTGACGCGCCGTCATAGTTACAACAACCAATCACATACTTCTCTGGTGTTGCATGAACGGGATTGGGTATTTGCATGAGGCGATCTGATTGGCTGACGCCTCCGTTGGCGCTAGAAAAGTTGAAAAGCTTTCAACTTCTGCCGCGAGCAGCGCCAGTGAAGTGACGCGACGGACCCACAATTCAGTTCGGCAACGCTTGACGTCACTCCATTCAAAGTCAACGAGAGGCGTTGACGCCGACGCCCCGTGTGAATGGGGCGTTAGTCTGCGCAAGCGCCGGAAGTGATCTCTCACGCTGATACGTCACTCATTGCCAGAGCGCACGCACATGTCACACACCGGATGCGTGTGCGCACTCAGATCACTTGGACATGGTTAAGTACAAGAGGTAAAAAAAGATATAAATACTGTTAGTTTTCTCACACAAACCGCTCGTTTCGTGTCTTAGGCCATCAATGTGTAGTTACGATGGGGAATTGTTTAATTTTGATTTCTCTGTGCATGTTCTTTTTCCCTCTTATAGAGACAGTGACCTATACCTGCCATTATATGACTGACAGACTAGAACGGTTTGACCTAAAAACATCAAAATTGGATCTACTGAAGAGAAAAAGACACCTACATCTTGGATGCCCTTGGGGTAAGCTTATAGATACCAAATTTTAATTTCAAAGTGAACATACCTTTAATGAAAAATTACAAGGGAGGATTGTTCGAATGGTGGATAAAGAACCCCGATTAACTTCCAAACAAATTCAAGCTGATCTGCAGACACAGGGTACAACAGTGTCAGCTCGCACTATCCGTCGCCACCTGAATGAAAAGGGACACCGCAGGAGGACACCACTGCTGACACAAAGGCATAAAAAAAGCAAGATTGGAGTTTGCCAAAACTTATGTGACAAAACTACAATCCTTCTGGGAGAGCGTACTGTGGACAGATGAGACAAAAGTAGAGCTTTTTGGTAAAGGACATCATGGCACGGTTTACAGAAAAAGAAATGAGGCCTTCAAAGCAAAGAACACATTCCCTACAGTCAAACATGGTGGAGGTTCAAATATGTTTTGGGGTTGCTTTGCTGCTTCTGGCACTGGATGCCTTGACTGTGTGAACGGTGTCATGGCGCAACGTAGTGGCCAGTGTCAGAAAGCTGCGTCTCCACTAGAGGTCATGGGTTTTCCAGCAGGACAATGACCCGATACACACTTCAAAAAGCACTCAGAAATGGTTACAAACAAAGCACTGGAGAGTTCTGAAATGGCCATCATTGAGTCCAGATCTGAATCCCATATGGTGCTTTTCCACGGCATGGTACAGCACGGTACGTTTCAGTGCAGCTCACTTTTGTGGGGTTTTCCACTGGGTACAGTACCTGGTACTTTTTTTTTTGTTCTGCCCAGTCTGTGGTTCTGAATGCTCTGGACAAGGTTTTCATTAAGGCTGTCTCAATATTTTGCTGAGTTGAGCTTTCCTTCTACTACTCTGGGACGAGTTTTAAAAGGGATGAGCCCCTCAGTCCCTGCTGCTGAAAAACAGCCCCACAGCATGAGGCTGCTATCACCACACTTTACTGTTGGGATGCTACTGTGCAGGTGATGAGCAGTGCCTGCTTTCCTCCAAACGTGATGCTTGGAATTGAGGTTCATCTGATCAGAGAATCTTGTTTCTCACAATCTAAGATTTATTTAGGTGATTTGTAGCAAATTCTAAGTGGGTTTTCATGTGTCTTCACTGAGGAGAGGATTGAGTTTGGCCACACTGCCAAAAAGACCGGATTGGTGTATTGTTGAAGTGATGTTTGTTTTTCTGTAAGTTTCTCACATATGCATATATGTTCATGGAGCTCAGCTAGAGTGACCATCAGCTTCTTGGTCACAATCTAATCAAGGCTAATCAATGGAATCATTTCAGCTTTTTATTTCTAATCAATTTGCAAAGTTGTTACAAAACTCAACTTTGCAAATTTATTAGAAATAAAAAGTTAAAACGAAATCTGGATTCAAAACCTCCAAGCCTTCAAAGCAATTTATTCTAACCAAAAAGATTCAACTACATTTGCTGGATAACAGGTGATTCAGGGGAAGCACAATATTATACATTACCTTTAAAATCACTACACAATAATGAGTGTGTAAAGTGACTGAGAGTAAACAGGAATAAAATGAGTGCAAATCAGATAGCTCGCTTGCTGTTGCCTCTCCATGTGTCTCTCAGAAACCAGAGCTTGGCAAGAGTAAATCGACTAAAATACTACATCATACACATTTTCTACTATTTAACATGAATATTTAAATTACTTGAATCTTGTACGATATGATACACAAATGAATGAAACAAGCAAAGCACAATCGCAAATCAAACAGCCACGTTCTCTCTCTGCACTTCTCAGAAACCAAACCAGCACTACCCTAATACTCAACTAAGATACATTTTCTACTGCTTGGTATGTCTATTTAAATTTTTTATTTTATCAGTTTTCTCAAGTAATTGTATGACATACCAGGGTCAGTTTTATCTGAATACACTTCCGGATTTATCTGATATGAGTATAAATCATTTTGAGATTGTTACAGACACAGATATAGATATTGGCTTCGATGCACATCCCTAGTGCACAATAAGCACAGTAATCTCAAATAAACATGACTATGTAGTAATATCAACAGCCCTAGTGGAAAATTGTACTTTACATATGCTATTCCACATAACTGACAAGTATGTTTATAAGTAGTTAAATCATAGGTATAATGTAAAATAAAATATAACATACCAGACTTGGCAGCACGGACTTTTTGCCTGTGGGGTGTTATTGTCCTTCCTACAGTTTTTAAAAGAACTTCAAACCTAAAAATTCCACTGTTGATCACGGTTTTTGAAGCAGTAACTTCTTTTAGGTTGGCTTTTTTTAAAAACTTCAGGAATGATATAACACTTGTGACCCAGGTGGCCTGTGTAGTTACTGCCAACCGTGAGAGACTTTTGACCCACCTACCAAAAGAAAAGAGAAATTTGACAAATGGTTATCACAGTGTAAGTGGTAACTGAATAATATCCAATGTTAGTGCATGGAATCAAAAGGAAATCACTTGTTTAAATAAATAAATAAATAAATCTTAATTAATCAAAAACCTAATTAATAATTAGTTCCTGATCTTGCTAAAAAGCAGCCAGCAGACTACAGGTGTAGTTCCTTTAACAATCCTGCTCCCCTTTCTCCTCCTGCTAGCTTTACACTGTTTTATGTCACTCAGACTTCAAAAATGTTTTTAAATTGGGTCATGTTATCATGGAGGACAAGGTTCGGAGGGCCCTAAAGAGAGTTAATGTCAGGAAAGCAGCTGGCCCTGATGGGATTACTGGTTGTGTTCTGAGGTCCTGCACTGATCAGCTTGCTGGTATGTTTACTTCAATCTTTAATGAGTCCCTTGCTACCTCTGTGGTTCCCACCTCCTTTAAAAAAAAAAAAAATCGGTCATCATCCCTGTACCTAAGAACAATAATCCCTCTTGCCTGAATGTCTATTGTCCAGTTGCCCTCACATCAATAGTCATGAAGGCTTTTGAGAGACTTGTAAAGAACCCCATTTGTTCCTCCATCCCTGTTACTTTGGACCCTCTTCAGTTTGCCTATCGCCCAAATAGATCTACTAATGATGCCATCTCTCACGTCCTCCACTCTTCCCTCACACACATTGACAGCAACAATGGGAACTATGTAAAGGCTGCTATTCATTGACTATAGCTCAGCTTTCGATACTATAGTTCCCATCAAGCTAGCTTTTAAACTCAAAGACCTTGGCCTAAACTCTTCACTCTGCGACTGGATTCAAGACTTCCTCACCGGCAGACCTCAAGTGGAGAAAGTAGGCCAGTCCACCTCAAACTCCATCACCCTGAACGTAGGAGCCCCACAGGGCTGTGTCCTGAGTCTCCTGCTCTACTCTCTCTACACACACGACTGCGTGTCCTCTCACAGCTCCACTTCAATTATCAAATTTGCTGATGATACTGTGGTTCTGGGCCTCATTTCCAACAATGATGAGACCGCATACTTGGATGAGGTAGAGAGACTTACATCATGGTGCCAGGACAACTGTCTCTCTCTCTGAATGTGAGCAAAACTAAAGAGCTGAATGTGGACTTCAGGAAGAGACAGCAGCGGCCCCACACTCCTCTTATGATCAGTGGGACCCCTGTGGAGAGGGTGAGCAGCTTCAAGTACCTTGGTGTAAATATCTCCGAAGACCTGACTTAGTCTACACACATTCAAACACAGGTAAAGAAAGCCAGGCAAAGACTGTACCATCTACGACAGCTGAGGAAATTCAGGGTCTCGCCAGCAATCCTGAAAACTTTCTATTCAGGGGCCATAGAAAGTTTACTAACTCAGTATATCTCAGTGTGGTATGGAAACAGCTCCAATCAGGACTGCAAAGCCCTGCAGAGAGTTGTGCGCTTAGCTGAGTGCATCTCAGGGTCTGCTCTCCCCTCTCTGCAGGACATCTACCTCAAACGCTGCAAAAGCAGAGCTGTCAAAATCATCAAGGACTCAAATCACCCTGGTAACCTGGTAGCATGATGGCAAAAACTGAGAGACTTAAGAGGAGTTTCTTCCCCCAGGCCATCAGGCTCCTAAACTCAAATTTAGTCTCATAAAAATAACATATCTCCATTTAATAATCACTTAATAATCAGTAAGTTATTCATTATTCTCTACCATTCGTATTGCTGCTACGTAAATCAGCTGTTAAGTCAGCAGCCATATCACCCTGTAGGCCAAGACTGGTTGCCCACTGAGCCTGGTCAGTACCTGGATGGGAGACCTCCTGAAATATTTTCATAAATACTGAAGGCTGATATTGAAATCGAAACTGAATTTAGATTAATTGCACAGCCCTAACTTAAGGTTTATATTTTAATATAACTTTTTATTTTAATAATGTATTAGTAAATGTTGAAATTAACATTAAGATCAATAAATGCTGCATTAGTATTGTTCATGCTTAAGTTCATGTTAT
This sequence comes from Aspiorhynchus laticeps, assembly GCA_023376895.1. Taxonomy (NCBI): domain Eukaryota; kingdom Metazoa; phylum Chordata; class Actinopteri; order Cypriniformes; family Cyprinidae; genus Aspiorhynchus; species Aspiorhynchus laticeps. The sequence goes on from CM041801.1 coordinate 35,028,930, forward strand.
CTAATACAGTTAACTACTGTTAACTAATTGAACCTTGTTGTAAAATGTTACCCATGGATCACTGTGGTCTTGGGTTATGTACTTGCAGCATTTTCTAACATTTATTATTGTGTATGCCAAACAAAATAAAATATGTAATTTCTTCATTTAGAGGTTTTTCCTCATCAAATTCAGATTTTTCATATTAATTGCTATTCAGTTTGAATAACGCTAATCAAACTTGAAATTATTTTGATTGACAGCCCTATTAACAAATATTAAAGACATACATACTCTTTCAGTTTCAAGTGGTCCCACAACACTCTCAAATTCATCGACGGTGTGTATGGGGCAGACATAAATATCAGGAAGTTTTTGACATGAGCAACTTTCTGTTTGCAGTTTTGCCTCTGCTTTGTTTTTTCGGTGGCGATGTAAGTGAACCACGTCTGAAGAACTCTCTCTGTAAAAAAGAAATATGAGAACAGCAAGGTAAGTTAAACCTTTTAACCCTCTGGGGTTTGAGGTGATTTTGGGGCCCTTGAGATGTTTTCACATGCCCTGACAATTGTGCTTATTTCAGCTACTTATAACATACTATTGGCCAACATGTTTTTTTTTTGTGTGTTCAGCACAAACTGTGCTGCAATAATATGTGAGCAAGATTGATGTATATGTTTGTATTTTTTAGGAAAAAAAGATTGTGTGGTTAGTCAGTTTTGGGGAAAATATGTAGCTGAAATAAGGCCATAAAACACATACTGAATAGTACTGAATAAGACTTTTGAGTAATCAGTCTTGTAGGCTCGAATATTCATGTCAAAATGGTGTGAAAATCATCTTGCTTACTCCTTCACAGAAAACAATATATTGATTTAAATTTTTAAAGACATGTTTTGTGATCGAAAGTCTATATGCGAGGGAGTGACAATGGCCTTGAATATTAAGTGATTCTAAGCCCTCCCCTAATGGCCCATCAGTGTGACTGTGAGGCAGGTAAGAGAGAATGTGAGGAGATTGAAAAAAATGTTTTTTTAATTATTTGTACTTTATTTTCAACACAGTATAATCAAAACATACATAATGAAGGTCAAAGACACATTATTGTGCACACTGATATAACCACAGAGATGTGAACAGACTAAGTCATTCCTGCAACAGATTCTGTTCAACAAGTGAAACAAGTAAATCATACCTGGTATTTACGCGTATTATTGTTAGTGTTTCTGCTTCTTTCCATGGATTCAAGAAGAAGAAAAAAACAATCAGTAGACAAGGATCTTATTTTACCATAGAATATCAGTGTAGTTGAATATCTGATGTTGGTACAGCGCTCTCAAGAGGAAAACAGTTTCAAGAGACTGTGACAGTCAGCAGGATTAATCTGTGGTGCAGGAATCTGATCTGAAATACAAATAAATAAATTGTGAGCATGTTAATATCAGGAGCATCTGTATGTATGTATGTTATATATATATATATATATATATATATATATATATATATATATATATATATATAATATATATATATATATATATATATATATGAATATAAATATCGTACATCGTGTTACAGTATACATTCATATTACTTTTATTGTTTTATATAGAGCATAAAAACATCATCGCGCCATAAATTTTAATAGAATGAATTGCCTATCATATTCAAAATGTTTTACTCTATTTCAAACATTTTAGTCAGGAATTATAGTTTGGGAAAAACCAAACTATGATTTTGTAGTCATATAGCCCAGTAGCCTATGTATGATTTTATAGTAGCCTATGGTATGATTTTGTAGCCATAGACTACAAAGAAGCTTTGTACTATCGTAAAAAGGGATATTTAATATCTGAGAAACTAATTAGTATTATTTAGCATGCTATTAAATATATTTGTGAACAGCGTTTTAATAATAAACATGGTCTAAACATTCTTAACACTGAATAACATTCTTTGTTATTCAGTGTTCCTGTGGCTCAGTGGTAGAGCATTGCGTTAGCAGCGCAAAAGGTCGTGGGTTCGATTCCCGTGTAGCATTCATCATGTTGTAGTTTGGGAAAAACCCAATTAGTAAATTTGTTCAAGTTTATGTCACAATAACATGTTAACTAATGCAAAAAAGAAACATTACTTACTCATCAGATTGATCTTCTCTACTGGATGAAACCTTGTTCCTCTTTTGAGGGAAATCCTGCCTTTACTCAGCGAGTCTTCTTCCAGAAACGAACAGTAACCACGATGAACGATCACCTCACGCTTTGTTTAGGTTGGGGGTTTACATGTGTCTCACTTGGATATTTACATATGAAGGGCGCAAGCCACGCGGGGGCGGGATTGCATTAGAGATAATGAGTTAGACGGGAAAGACTGAACATTGTGTTGGTTTCATACGGATACTTTATCACAGAATACTTGTTTTCGATACTTCATTTAAAAGTAGACGCTTCAAGCTTTCGATAAATATAACTCCCATGGCTCGAGTATTCATTGAGCTACAGTTAATTTTAGTGACACGTTTCTAAAAGCAGTTCGCAGAGACGGAGAAGACATAGCGTGTACCCTGTTTGTTTTCTTTTTTTTTTCCAAAAGCACAAAAGTTTTGTTATTGTGAATGTACATTTTAAAATGAAACACTAAGCTGTTTTCATTTTACTGTTGTAACGCTTATAAATTCTGTTTACAAACTCACCACACACATTAATGGGCAATAACTGTAATTAAAAAAAAAATCTATTTGTTTTCTGAAAAAAAAATGACACCTTGTACTTGAAAATAGCACATTCTGTTAGAATTTTACAGTAATATAAACAAAAAATGTGATAATCATCTATTTTAGCCTCAGGTCTTAAAGGGTTAAAGTAAAGTAAGATAAGGTAACTAATGTATAATGATTTATACATACCATAAACTGCTGAGGTGTCGGGTTCTGTTGTTTTCTTTTGCTGGTTTTTGGCCTCCTGCTCCACATAATGTTTGAGTCTGCTCTTCAGTGATTTAATTTTGTGTTTCTGCCGTTTTACTTGCAGTTTTAAAATTTTGCACTGCCGGCAATTGCGGTCTTGCCAACCCTCACCCTGTGCACCTTCCTGGTTTTCTCTTTCTGAATCAAAGAGGTCCAGACTGGTGCACAAGGGAATCGCGGTTTGGCTTGACCGCAATTGTCGTAGTTTTTTCAAAACTTGTTCTCTTTTAGAAGTTTTCAATTTCTTTTTACGTTCCTGGGCCTAGAAAAAAAAGGAGAAAGTCATTGTTATTCACTGTATCTCTATTCAAGAAAATACAGTCATGGTCAGAACCCTTGGTAAATACTGTATGATCAAAGAAGGCTATGAAAATTAATCTGCATTGGTAATCCTTTTGATCTTTTATTTAAAAAAAAAAAAAACACAAAAATCTAACCTATAGTAATGACTAATTTAACCTATAGAATAAGAATTTAAAATGGGAGGAAATATCATTATGAAATAAATATTTTTCTCTAATACACAATTGGTCACAATTAACGGCACCCTTTTATTCAATATTTTTTGAAACCTCCATTTGCCAGTTTAACAGCTCTAAATTTTCTCCTATAATGCCTGATGAGGTTAGAGAACACCTGACAAGAGATCAGAGACCATTCCTTCATCCAGAATCTCTCCAGATCCTTCAGATTCACAGCTCCATGACGGTGCTTCTTCTCTTCTGTTTGCCCCACTAATTTTCTACAGGGTTCAGGTCAGAGGACTGGAATGACCATAGCAGAAGCTTGGTTTTGTGCCCAGTGACCCACTTTTGTGTTGTTTTTGAGGTTTGTGTTTGGATTATTGTCCAGTTGGAAGATCCACAGATGGCTCATTATAAGATTTCTAACAGAGTCAGTCACTTGTTGATTTTTTATCTGTTGGTTTTTTATAGAATCCATGATGCCATGTATCTAAACAAGATGTCCAGGACCTCCAGCTGAAATATAGGCCCATGACATTAAAAATACAGCAGTATATTTCATTGCACACATGGGATACTTTTTATTCCTGTGTGTACCAAACCCATCTTGAGTGTTTGTTGCTAAAAAGCTCATTTTTTAGTTTCATCTGACCATAGAAGCCAGTGCTATTTGAAGTTCCAGTCGTGTCTGACAATTGAATATGCTTGAGATTGTTTTTGGATGAGTGAGGAGAATTTTTCTTGAAACCTCCCCGAATAACATGTGGTGATGTAGGGGCTGTTTGACTTTTTTTTTTTTAAGGTTTTCTGACCCCCGAAACTCAACCTTTCTCTACAATTCTCCAGCTGTGGTCCTTGAAGAGTCTTTAGCCACTCAAATTCTCCTCCTCACCGTGTATTAGGACGATACAGACACATGTCCTCTTCCAGGCAAATTCAAGACATTTTCTGTTGATTGGAAATTCTTAATTTTGAGTCCATTGTTGTTTTCCTTATATGTCAATGATTTACCAAATTGTTGCAAGCAAACTAAATGTCAGTTATATGTGTCACAAGATAGGCCGGAGACAAGAGGTAAGTGAATACAAGAAAGCTTTATTGACAGGTTTGATGATAATGAGAGCTGATACTTAAGATGAGGTGACAAATGGCAGTTCGATGGTTGTAATCGGAGATGACTGATATAGTGTTCTTTGCAGGTGGATCGGGATCATATGGGAACAGAGGAGAGCGGGATCGCAGGAGTCCAGGAGGATCTGAGGGAAAGCACAATGAGGTAAGTAGAGAGAGAGTCAGGCTAGTTCAGGTAGGTGAACGGTAGACCAGACCGTGAGGGACTGGAAGGAGCGTGCTTTTGTGTGGTGAGTTGATTGCAGGTGACAGGTGCGAGGAATCAGAACACAGGTAAATATGATCAGGTGATTGTAGTGGCTGGTGACTGAGGTGGCTGTGACTGGGATAAATCCCTGACACTACCCCCTCCTCCAGGGGTGGCTCCTGACGCCCACGGCCTCAGGGTGCGGGACCAATCAGGGTGGACACAATGGAATTCCTCCAGTAGCATGATATCAAGGATGTCGTCCCAGACCACCCAGGAACGTTCTTCTGGACCATAGCCCTCCCAGTCGACTAGGTATTTGAGTTGGCCGCCCCGTCGCCATGAGTCCATGATGTCCTTGACTTGATATACGGATGGCTGGTCCAGGATCTCTGGAGGAGGAGGCTCGTGGGGTTCTGGAGTGGAAGGAGAGAAGGGTTTGAGGAGGGAAACATGGAACGTGGGGTGAATGCGATACCTGGGTGGCAATTGGAGCTGGTAGGTAACCTTGTTTATCTGCCTCGGAATCAGGAACGGACCAATGTAGCGGGGACTCAGCTTATGGCAGGGCAGGCGGAGATGCAGATCCCGGGTGGACAGCCATACCTGGTTGCCTGGCTGGTACCTGGGAGTCGGGGCACGCCGGGCATCTGCAAAGCTCTTATGTTTCCGCACTGCCTGCTGGAGATGGATGTGAGCCGAGTCCCACACTCGCTCGGAACCAGTAGTCTACAGCTGTAACCTCCGAGGGCTCTCCTGTCCATGGAAAGAGCGGGGGCTGGTAGCCAAGTATGCACTGAAAAGGCGTGAGGCCGGTGGTGTTCTGTCGGAGGGAGTTCTGTGCATACTCGGCCCATGGGAGGAAGTAGCTCCAGCTGTATTGATCTTCCTGGCAGTATGCCCGGAGGTAACGTCCGAGTTCCTGGATCTTCCACTCAGCCTGGCCGTTCGTCTGTGGATGGTAACCGAAGGACAAGCTCACCGTGACCCCTAGTAGACGGAAGAAGGCCTTCCACACACGGGAGATAAATTGCAGGCCCCGGTCACACGCGATATCCTCGGGTATCCCAAAGTTCCTGAAGACATGGGTGAGCAACTGTTCAGCGGTTTCAAGGGCAGTTGGTAATCCACGGAGGGGAATAAACTTGCAGGCTTTTGAGAAGCGATCCACTGGCACTAGGATGTACGTGTGACTCTCCGACTCAGGTAGGTCAGTCATAAAGTCTATTCCCACGTGTTACCAGGGCTGGTGTGGAATGGGTAGGGGTACGAGCTTGCCCACCGGAAGGTGATGAGGAGTCGATGACATGGCACAGACTGAACAACTGCGAACGTACCTGGTGGCATCACGGGACATTACTGGGCCACTAGTACAGAGCTTGGAGGAGCGAGAGGGTCCGTTGGCTGCCTGGATGTCCAGAGCCCGGTACACTATGAACTTAGCCCAGAAGGGAATGCCGTTGAAATTTAGGGACGAATGTTTTCCCTTCTGGGCATCCCAGCAGAGTGGGTTCGGTAAGAGTGGTGGCTCTTATTTCCTCATCAATGTTCCAGATGATGGTGCTTACTAAGAGGGCTGGAGGGAGAATCGGCTCGCGATGGAGTGTCGAGGGAATGAAGGCAAGAGAGTGCATCAGCCTTGCAGTTACGATTTCCTGGGCGATAGGTGATGGTGAAATTAAACCGGGTGAAAAACAGAGCCCAGCGGGCCTGACGGGGATTGAGCCTCTTGGCTTCACGAAGATATTGCAGATTTTTGTGATCTGTAATGACGGTGAATGGGTGATTAGCTCCCTCAGTCAGTGCCGCCACTCTTCCAACACCAGCTTGATGGCGAGCAGCTCACGATTTCCAATGTCGTAGTTCTGCTCCGCTGGGGTCAGTTTCCTGGAGTAGTAAGCGCAAGGCTGGAGGCGTGGAGGCTCACTGAATTGCTGGGACAGCAGCGTGGATGGGATGGGAGCCGTGCTGAAGGCGGTCTTGAGTGCGTCGAAGGCTTCGTGGGCACTGATGTTCCAGGATAGGGACTTGGGATTTCCTCGGAGCATAGATGTCAATGGGGCTGTATGCAGGCTGAAATCTTTGATGAAGTGGCGATAGAAATTAGCAAATACTAGGAATCTCTGCAGCTCCTTGACTGACTGGGGAATGGGCCACTCCGTGATGGCCGTCACCTTTCCCTAGTCCATCTGAATTCCATCCTGGCCGATGATGTAGCCGAGGAACTGCACAGTGGGGCGATGGAACTCGCACTTCTCCAGCTTGAGGTACAGATGGTACTGACGGAGCCTCTGAAGGACGTGCGTAACGTGGTGGCGACGGTCGGCCAGATTCCGGGAGTAGATGAGTATATTGTCGATGTAGACAACCACGAAGGTAAGGAGGAACTACCGGAGCATCTCATTCATAAATTCCTTGAAGACGGATGGGGTGTTGGCAAGGCCTTACGGCATAACAAGGTATTCATAGTGGCCGGTAGGGGTAATGAAGGCCGTCTTCCATTCATTGCCTTCCCGGATACGAACGAGGTTATACACACTCCACAGGTCCAGCTTGGAGAAGATGTGGGCCCCACAGAGTTCCTCGAGAGCGGCAGGGACCAGGGGATGTGGATAAGGGAGTTTGACCATCTGTGAGTAGAGTATGATAGTCATTACATGGCCGCAAGCCCCCGTCCTTCTAACCCATGAAGAAGAAACTCGAGGCCGCCGGAGAGCTGGATGGTCGGATGAATCCTTGGTGAAGAGCCTCCTTGATGTTCTCCTTCATAGCCTTGTGCTCCAGGATGGACAGTGGATATTAATCCCCAGGAAGAAGTCCACGGTGGGTCCCTCCAGTACCAGGAATGTGATCTCCTCTTTGTGCAAGTTACCGATCTTGAGCCTCAGTGGAGGGGCCTCAAACCTCATGTGCCCATGTCCTAGCGGTTTGCCCTGGATGGTTTCGACTCGGAGCTCCTGGGCATGAAGGCGACGGGGCAGATGTAAGTGACTCAGAAGGTCCTTTGAGATAAAGTTGCCCGAGGAGCCTGAGTCGACAAGGGCTGAGGCTGTAACGGAATGGGCTGGAGTGAATAGTTGCACTGAGAGCATGAAAAGCTTGAAAATTACGGGTTCTGACTGAATGATGAAACAAGATCTCAGGTAATGATCGGAAGCGGCACAGTACAGGCAGAGTCCAGACGCCAATCGGCGAGCACGTTCCTCAAGAGATAGCCGGGTGGAAAAAACTTGCATAGGCTCTGGTACTGGGGAACCGGTGGCGGATGAAACAGACTGGTGGGTGGCTTCGGTGGTGTGGCAGGCTGCTGAGCGCTGGGAGATCCGAGTGGCTTTCTGCATGAAGCTCTCCAGTCCAACGGAATCATCACAGATCGCCATCTGAGCTCGAATGTGGGGATCCAGTCCTTGTCTGTAAGCGCAGAGCAAAGCTACCTCATTCCATCCACTAGTAGCCGCCAGTGTACTGAACTGCAAGGTGTAGTCGTCAGTGGATGAGGCGCCTTGGCGCAGCCTCAGTAGCAGATCCGACATGGAGAGCACTCCAGCGGCAGAACCAAACACTTCCTTGAAATGATTGGAGAAGGCTTCATAGGAGTTAATTATGGCTGTGTTGGCATTCCATATTGCCTTTGCCCAAAGCAGTGCTCGACCGGAAAGGAGTGAAATTAAAAATGCCACCTTTAAGCGCTCTTTCAGAAACTTCTGCGGCTTCATCTGCAGATACAGCGCCAGTTGGAGGAGGAAGCCACCACACTCAGCCGAATCACCCGTGTAGGAGGCAGGCATAGCCATGGGACTGGCAGAGGCAAATTGAGGATTGGAAGCGGGGATGAGCGAGGCCCGAAGAGTGTTGACCAGGTCCTCCAGGATATCAGCAAGTGAGGGAGTCCGGGGATCCATGGGAGTGTCAGTGCAAGTCTGGTCTTCTGTCACAAGATAGCCTGGAGACAAGAGGTAAGTGAATACAAGAATGCTTTATTGACAGGTTTTATGATACTATCAAGATTCTGCAACTAATCCAGAATGCAGCAGTGAGAGTGGTCTTCAACAAGCCGAAGAGAGCACACGTCACACCTCTCTTCATCAGTTTGCACTGGCTGCCAATAGTCGCTTGCATCAAATTCAAGGTACTGATGTTTGCCTACAAGACAACCACTGGCTCTGCTCCAATATACCTAAACTCACTAGTTTAGACTTTTGTGTCCTTCAAAGCTTGCCTTCTGCAAGTAACCCGCGCCTCGTGGTGCCATCCCAAAGAGGCACAAAATCACTCACAGACCTTTTCCTGGACTGCTCCCAGCTGGTGGAATGACCTGCTCATCTAAATTCAAGCAGTTGAGTCCTTAGCCATTTTCAAAAACCATCTGAAGACATCTTATTCATTAGCTCCTGACCAATTAATACTAGCACTTACATATTCTTCTATTATTTTTTTCTAATTTACAAAAAAAACTTGCTATGTGCACAGTGCTAGACTAACTGAGACTTGTCACAGCACTTGAACTTGCCCTCTTGTTGATCTTAATGCTTCTATTGTTCTCCTCATTTGTAATTCGCTTCGGATAAAAGCATCTCCTAAATGATTAAATGTAAATGTGAATTTAAAAGTGTGCATTGTAACAAAGGCATGCACTGTAACTCCGCCACACCGCTGTAGGTCGCTGATTGGGCCATGGGACTGGCGGAGAATGAAGAAGTAGATTGGATGCGTGGTTGTGTTGATGGAAGTTTTGATGGATTCAGAATCCATATCAACAATTTGCCTTGGTCTGGTCTTCTGTCAGCAAATAGATGAAGAAACAAGGGAAGTAGAGGTAAGGCTTGTTTATTCACAGTATTCAAGATGCACAGGGGAGTAGCTTGCAAATGTGGATGAGACACAGCCAGTAAGCAAATGTAAAGCATGAGTAACAGTTCTTATTTTTGCAGGTAATAGATGGATCTGGAGCTGAGCAGACAGATGGAGGAACAGAAACAACAACAATAGGTAAGAAGTTACAATTACAGAACTATAAAAATAGTTTAACTTTTTTTTTTAAAGGAAATGAAAACAATATGCACTTGAACCTACTTTAATGAAGATCAAATTTAGTTGTGGCATTTATGTAGCATTTTTGGTGATGTTTCTGTCTCAGTTAATAGCTCTATAAGCTCCCTCTGTTTGAATGAGAGCTGTCAGTTCCTTTATTTAAAGTTTATTTTGCACTTGCAGGATTAATAAATAATAAAATTGCTAGTTGAAACATTTGGTATCAATATTTTTATGTGAAGACTGATCCTCTTGATACAACATAAGTATTGCAAATATTCATACATATTTCCATACTTACGCTTGCATGCCTCAATCATTCAGACGAGCACATAAGACAAGACCAAAAACATAGACAGACAGAGCTTGATGAGCATGTGGATGTGCATCACGCCCATCTAGCCATGCCAAAAACAGATGTTGCATTAAATGTGTTATATTGCATTGAACATGAAATATTAATAGCAAAATTACAGTGTTTTTCCCCAGCCCTAAATAAATGTGTATAAATATAGTAAAGCATAGGTTTAGGTTTAAATGGAGGTGCAGTAGGGTAATGTTAAAATTGCAATAATCTCCATAATTTTAATCTTAATTGACTATTTGAATAGTCAAATTAATAGTCAAATGTAAATGTGCATTAATTTACTGCCACATGAATGCACATTTCGACAGTGCATTCATGTGGCAGTAAATATTAATGTATTTTACCTTCTTTAAAAGGCCTATAATAATACTGCTGACTGTTGATTAAGGTTTCTCAAACTGTGGGCTAATTGTTTTATTAAAAAAATGTATTCTATGATGTGGTGTGTAGATGTTTAGTTTGGATTTTCAAAAGTTTTTTTCTGTATTGTCCAATATTCTGTTCTGTTTTACTCGGACAAAAGCACGTTTAACATACAATGCATGATCAATTAGCAGCAACAGTAAATATGTTTTTGATATGCAAGTTATGCTCGACAGCAACTAAGACAATAAAAATCAAGCAATTAAAATAAATGTTTCACATGCATATTAAAATTTTTAAATAAAGACTTAATACTGAAACTTGTAATTGGAAGTGTACATACCGTCAATTCCGGGTGGCATGCAATAAAATGCTTGTCCAGTCTCACAAAGTCTTCCATTTGACATTCTGGGCATGTGAGTTGTCCTTTAAATCTAGAATTATTAACAACAACTTACAATTAAACTCTGTCACAATTTTTAAGTGACACTTTCTTTACAGGGTTCATTCATGCAACTTTGTAAATATGCGTTAAAGTAATTTGCACATAAAATGGACATTCACAAAATTTGTTAAACGTGTTCATTAATGAAATCCAATCATTAATAATTAGGGAGTGTGCTTGCTCATTCACAATTATTATAACCCATGGGCACAAATTAAATATTATAAATACAAATTATTAAAAATTAATACAAATTATCCCCCGGTTTCACAGACCAAGCTTAAGCCTAGTCCTAGACTAAAATGAATGTCTGAACAGCTTTTACTGAAAGGAAGTTTCACTGACATATCTTAAAATATGTCAGTGCCATTGTTTTTCTCAAAATGCACACAAGTAATTTTTTTTCTAAAGCGCATTTATAAATGTGCTTTAAATTATATAATTATACTTAAATGTCCTAATTTAACTATGGCCAACACCAGTCTTACCCCAAGCCCTGTCTGTGAAACCAAGCCCATTTAAATGAAGATTTCAACGTCTACACACGAGATTTAATAAGAAAAAATGTATGCAAAAATATAAGTTTGGTTACACTTTATAACAGCTTTCATTAATAAATCATTGACAAACACTATATAATGTTTAACAGATCATTAGTTAATATACACTCAAATAGCTACATGTATGAGATAATGGGCTTGTAAATGTTTACCAATGAACCTAATCAACATTACATAATGATTAACAAATCATTACTTCATGTAAATTAAAATGCTTACAGATGTTATTAAACTTTCATTCATTTATGATCATGCACATTTAAAAACCTACAAATGAATGAGTACTTTATAATTTTCATTCATAAACCATTAACAAATATTATACCATGTTCTTCTAACTTATTAGTGTACTTATAACTACTAATTAATACTAATTGCTTATAACTACTACTTATTCTACTAACCCTAACCATAACCAACAACAATAACCAGCAACTGAAGGAACAAAATGGGAAGACTTTATACTAACGCAGATGAGGAACTAATGACATAATTAACTAAACACAGGTGAACTGACTAACATAATCAAGGGGATAAGGAAACTTGGTCAAGGGAACACATGTGAGGAAAGAAAACAAACTAAAATCCATGATAATTAAGACAAACTGAACATTACTGTGACAAACGTTAATGTAACGTTAATGAAAAAAACACTCATTGCCCACGACTGAATAACTTTTGTATCTTTCAAAAGGATCTCTCTATAGGTTACAGCTTAAATAGCATATCAGTAAGTTGTTTTTTTCTTATTAAGTTAAAAAACAACAACTTACTGATATGCTATTTAAGCTGTCTATTAAGTTGGCTTGAGAAAGCCAACTTACTGAAATGCTATTTAAATGTATTATTATTAATATTATTATTATTACTACTATTAATTTGGCTTGAGAAAGCCAAGTTACTGAAATGCTTTTTAAGTTTATTCTTCTTCTGAGCCAAAATGTAGTCAGTATCTTATCCTAAAGCTTTAAAGTTATAACCACCAAACTCGATTAGTTGAGCTTTCTCAAGCCAACTTAATAATAAGCTTAAAGGAATAGAGTTCACCCAAAAATGAAAATTCTGTCATCATTTACTCACCCTCAAGTAGTTACAAACCTGTATGAATGTCTTTATTCTTCTGAACACAAAGGAACATATTCTGAAGAATGTGGGAAACAGAGCAGTTCCCAAAACAGCCTGGTCACAAACTTTCTTCAACATATCTTCCTTTGTGTTCGGCAGAACAAAGACATTCATACAGGTTTGGAATTACTTGAATGTGAGTAAATGACAGAATTTTCATTTTTGGGTAAACTATCCCTTTAAATAGCATATCAGTAGGTTGGCTTTCTCTTATAAAATCTTTATTTTTATTTCAGAAATCAGAAAGAGCTTTATTGCCAAGTGTGTTTGCACACACAAGGAATTTGTCGGTGTTAGGAGCTTCCAGTACAGAAACAATACAGTACAAACAGACAACAGTGCAAACAGAGACAACATATAATTAAGGTAATAAAGAACACTAATAATGAAGAGAATAGGCAATAATTAAGAATAATAATAGTAATAAAAAAAATATATACAGAAAGAAAAATGTCCATAGACAGAACTGTGAATGTGCATGTGTCCTATGTACAGATGAAGGTTTGATGAGTTATTTACAGATATATAGCGCTTTCATTGTGTTTTGCCGTACACCCAAAGCGCTTTACAATGCAGCATCCACAGTACAACGGCGCCAGTGCGCTCACCACACACCAGCTACAGGTGGAGAGGAAAGAGTGATAGAGCCAATTCAATGAAAGGGGATTATTAGGAGGCCATGATTGACAAAGGCCAGAGGAGGGAATTTGGCAAGGACACCGGGGATACACCCCTACTCTTTTACAAGAAGAGCCATGGGATTTTTATTGACCACAGAAAGGAACTCGATTTAACGTTTCATCCAAAGGATGGTGCTCTTTGCAGTATAGTGTCCCCATCACATCATAAACTACAGGGTGAGCACCCCTGCTGACTTCAATAATACACCTCTTCCACCAGCAACCTAGTTTTCCCAAGAGGTCTCCAATTCAGGTACTGACCAGGTTGCAGGGTGATATGGCTGTGGCAAATACCATTTCAGTAAGTTTGATTTTCCAAGCCAACTTAAAAAGCTTAAATAGTAGATAAATAATAATAATAATAATAATAATAATAATAAGTAGTATGTGAGATAGTAATAGTGATAATAGTAAATAGTAAAAGTAATAGTTTTCTGCGCAAGCATCACTGGTAAGTATTAAAGAGAACAACAGTGGTGCTTTGCCTCGCAAAAAAAGCAGGTTTGTTGGTGTCCATGTGCAAAAATTGAATAATCAAATGTAAAATAAAATGTAACTTTTCATTAAAAATAGTGTGATCCTTAAAGGAACAAAAGTTATTAAATCAATAAATCATACTCTGCGTGGTTGCTTGGGTGTTGCTATGGTTCTCGGGGCAGTTGCTAGGGTGTTACTAAGCAGTTGCTATGGTAGAAGCTGTCAAGCAGCAGAAGAGGACAGCAGTCTGTAAGTATTTTGTATCTTTTCTCATTAGATTATAGAATGGTTGTCCTTGCTAGGACACATTGTTTGTTTACTGTGTTTACCATGGTAAACGCGTACTCAAGTCGCGTTTGTTCTTGTGCTTCTCACGTGGCTTTGCAGTTTCGGTGTAATAAGTAGTAAGGCGTGGCCAGCTACATTCAATTACGTGCAATCAGGGGAGTACAGGTGCTGGTCATATAATTAGAATATCATCAAAAAGTTGATTTATTTCACTAATTCCATTCAAAAAGTGAAACTTGTATAATGTATACATTCATTCCACACAGACGGATATATTTCAAGTGTTTATTTCTTTTAATTTTGATGATTATAAGTGACAACTAATGAAAACCCCAAATTCAGTATCTCAGAAAATTAGAATATTGTGAAAAGGTTCAATATTGAAGACACCTGGTGCCACACTCTAATCAGCTAATTAACTCAAAACACCTGCAAAGGCCTTTAAATGGTCTCTCAGTCTAGTTCTGTAGGCTACACAATCATGGGGAAGACTGCTGAATTGACAGTTGTCCAAAAGACGACCATTGACACCTTGCACAAGGAGGGCAAGACACAAAAGGTCATTGCAAAAGAGGCTGGCTGTTCACAGAGCTCTGTGTCCAAGCACATTAATAGAGAGGCGAAGGGAAGGAAAAGATGTGGTAGAAAAAGTGTACAAGCAATAGGGATAACCACACCCTGGAGAGGATTGTGAAACAAAACCCATTCAAAAATGTGGGGGAGATTCACAAAGAGTGGACTGCAGCTGGAGTCAGTGCTTCAAGAACCACTACGCACAGACGTATGCAAGACATGGGTTTCAGCTGTCGCATTCCTTGTGTCAAGCCACTCTTGAACAACAGACAGCGTCAGAAGCGTCTCGCCTGGGCTAAAGACAAAAAGGACTGGACTGCTGCTGAGTGGTCCAAAGTTATGTTCTCTGATGAAAGTACATTTTGCATTTCCTTTGGAAATCAGGGTCCCAGAGTCTGGAGGAAGAGAGGAGAGGCACAGAATCCACGTTGCTTGAGGTCCAGTGTAAAGTTTCCACATGGTTTGGGGTGCCATGTCATCTGCTGGTGTTGGTCCACTGTGTTTTCTGAGGTCCAAGGTCAACACAGCCGTATACCAGGAAGTTTTAGAGCACTTCATGCTTCCTGCTGCTGACCAACTTTATGGAGAAGCAGATTTCATTTTCCAACAGGACTTGGCACCTGCACACAGTGCAAAAGCTACCAGTACCTGGTTTAAGGACCATGGTATCCCTGTCCTTAATTGGCCAGCAAACTCACCTAACCTTAATTCCATAGAAAATCTATGGGGTATTGTGAAGAGGAAGATGCGATATGCCAGACCCAACAATGCAGAAGAGCTGAAGGCCACTATCAGAGCAACCTGGGCTCTCATAACACCTGAGCAGTGCCACAGACTGATCGACTCCATGCCACGCCGCATTGCTGCAGTAATTCAGGCAAAAGGAGCCCCAACTAAGTATTGAGTGCTGTACATGCTCATACTTTTCATGTTCATACTTTTCAGTTGGCCAAGATTTCTAAAAATCCTTTCTTTGTATTGGTCTTAAGTAATATTCTAATTTTCTGAGATACTGAATTTGGGGTTTTCATTAGTTGTCAGTTATAATCATCAAAATTAAAAGAAATAAATACTTGAAATATATCAGTCTGTGTGGAATGAATGTATACATTATACAAGTTTCACTTTTTGAATGGAATTAGTGAAATAAATCAACTTTTTGATGATATTCTAATTATATGACCAGCACCTGTATATGCAGTATATAAAGTCTTTAGAATTTATGTCATAAAAGCTTCCTGAAATATTTACACAGAAAACTTTTCTGCTCATGTAATATGAATGAGGCACAATGTGCGTCACATCAAGATTTTAAAACTGTTACCAAACTAGAACTTACCTCCCAGTTGAAAATGAAACGAGAAGATTCATTTCATCTTCATTTACTACTTTGTGCATCTTCTTTAAATGTTGCCTGATGTCTTTATAATACACGTTGCACAGAGGGCATCTGGTATATTTTTTTTCCCCTGGTGATCTATGAGGGCTTGCTCTCTGTTAAGAGAGAAAATGGTATAAATGCACATAAGAAAATTTATCCAAATATAAATGACATATAATTCATTAAAACTTGACAACAGACAGATAGAAATATAGAAAGAGATAAACAGAAAAAAGAAGGGGTGGAAGGGGGGGGGGGTCAGAGGCACATTAACCAAGTTCCTCTTGTTTCAGTTCAGTTGGTCTGGTCTTGTCAGTGTTTTGGTTGTTTAGTTTGCCTGACTTGTTTGGATTCCTTTTAGTGTTGAATATTAATGGCTTTTGAAACTTCATGTTCTTCTTTGTGTGCTTCCCAAACACTCTTGTATTTTTAGCAGTATTCTGTTTTGCTGCTATCAGCCTCCTTTGAAACAAACTTCTTTGTCTTGCTGTGAAAAACATCTACATGCCGAGAATCAAGAAACCCATTTCATCGATATGCTCTATTGCTCCTGTGTTGTGCATTTGTATCTGCCACGTTTGAAAGAATGAAAGCTATATCATACACTTGGAAAATTATGAGCTATATCAGGCTCGTAGATACTAGGAGTGTGACAATACACTTGGTTCAATAGAACGAGACAATATTTTAATACTATTAAGAAAGTTTCAATGACAAAATATATATATTTTAACCCTCTGGGGTTGACAAACGTGCCAGCACGGTTTGTGCCAATTAGACACAGTTGCCTTGTACTAAAGCCCAAGCGCGATTGTCCTTTCACTAACAGACAGATATCAGAGGTGTAAGACCTTGGGGAAGGTAGAACGCACACACATCTGAACATAATAGCGAGCACATGCCTGAACTCAGATTTCCTGCCATAAAACATCGTTATCTGAAGAGACTTTGTTAAAACAAGGAGGAATTGGAGGAGAGCATCGTGAATGTGGTTAAAACAGGACTTCACTGGTTTCTTATCACTTAACCATCATTTAACCAGGATGGAACAAGGATCACTGGATCTGAACATGGTCTGGGGATGATCCTTAAAGCAGTAACTCAATGATGGTATCAAGAACAAAGGCTGTTTTACGAAGAGTCCGAATGTTGAGGTTTTACAGACACTGCCCCAAAGTGACTTTATGACCTCCCATCCTCCCAGGACATGGCAAGGATATGTGCCTTTCATTTCTTTAACCGAACAAAGACTCAAAGACTTTTATAAAGTGTTCCAAAAGGACAATTGATAGTAGTCACTACTGCTATTCAAGCTATGTTATCAAAAGCAATATATACAATATATTTTACAAAATATATCAATGTGTATTTTATGTCATTTATAAGCTGACTGTGTCAGTGTAATCAATGATATCTTCGAAATCTGTGACATAACTTTGTCCTGTGTTTAATTCCTATGTGTGGTGGTATTATTCAGAATTTAAGATAGTTTAATCTTTGCCTTAACCACGGAGTAGATAAAGTTATTATATGTATATGCCAAATACGTGGTGTTTGAGTTTGAATGAAAGCTGACTTCGTTGGCAACAAGTTGGTGTAAACGAAAGTTAACTCTTAGTTTAATAATGTGTGATTAGAACGTGTTAAAAGATATTTTCTTCATGTGACAACGTGAATAGGCAGATAATGTATGCAACGGAAGAAGCCTTGTGTAGGCGGAGCTCCGCCCTTCAAGACCTATTTCATTGGAAGAGCATCTAGTGGGAGGGACCAAATTCTCCGGTCTAAAACGGACTCCCAGCTGCTCTCTCTCTCTCTCTCTGTTCTGCTCGGAAATCGCGCGCTTCTTTGAAACTCGGAGCCTTTAACACCTGGCCGAGTTTTGAAGACTAAACCAACACTTCGTCAAAACTCTGAAGAAACTCTTGAAAGTCTGAAGCTACGCGAAAGGAACTTCAACATCTAAAGCCATAAGAAATCGAAACAGATTTCCTTGAAGCATTAAGCAACGCAGAGCAACCAAACCAGCAACAACAGAAGGGCATCCCCAAGAGTGACGTCACACAGCGACACGCGGGGTTTCCCAACATCTGGGAAACGCGGGGTTTCCTCGATCAGTGACCATTTCAACTTAAAAGCAAGGTATCGAACAACCTTTATTCTGCTGAACTGGTCGTATCTATCTCTAAGGTAAAATTAAGATAGTTCTCCATTTGATGATCGACACGGGTAAAATCGTGTGGAAGTAGAACAGTGCTAGATTGTAATCATTCTCAATTAAATTCATTGCCGGTGTGTATGTGTGTATGTATGTATTTTGTTTTATGTTATTTAGCTTAGTTCATGTATTGTAGTAAGATAGCAAATAAACTCTTGTTTGATTTATAGAGAAGTGTTCTGTATTCTGTGTGTAATATTCAAATCAAATCCTGCTCAGATCAAGTTACCTATATGCTCATAACTGTCATACAGTTATTTAAATAATTCTGTATTATATTGTGGCCACAAGAATAAACAGAATTTATCAGATATACTGACAACTCGCTGGACGAGTGTTAAATAAGGACGTTTTGATTAATATCAATTGATCATATCAAATCGTAAGATCCCCTAAAGCTGAAATAAAGCTTAAACAAAAGAGTTAAATTAAACAATGTAAGTGATTAATTCGCTACATATAATGGTGGAGGATGAAAGCGAGCAAATATGATTTGAATATTCATAATCAGAAAAACATATTTTTGTATTTTGCCTATTTTTAACCGGAAGAAATAGTGTAGATACAAAATAGACAGAGTTTGTTGTGTTTGTGGTACTGTATGCATGGCAATGCGTTTTGAATGAATTAAAGTGCAATTTTAATTGTTTGAGAAATTAACTGCAGTATATGAATTGTCTTGTAAGACAAAAAGTCGCTCTAGAAGCGCAAAAGAGACAAATGAGCGAATTTCCTCATTCCTCTCTTCCATAAGGCCTTAATAGCGTGATCCGTTTTGTGCGTGTTCCACTTCCGGATATGCTATTTAATCTCCCGGCGAGAATATCAGATTAGCTACCTGTGTTTTTCTCTGCCAATCTTTAAGTCACTAAAAAGAGTGAAATCGGACGCGGCGCTCAGGAAGAGTGGCCAAAACGCGTTCTGGGGAGAATAGTTATTGATCTTGATCAAGAATGAATTGTGTGATGAAAAATCCACTGTGTTTTGTCTGTGAAGTTAGACAGAATTAATGTACTAAGGCTCGCCGTGGCCAAAAAGGTGTTTATAATTAATCTATGGATTAATGTATATCTCTCTGAACGAGTTGAGATTGTTGAAATCTGTGCATCGGAAATGACAGGTTCCCTGACGTCACCATAGTGACGCGTAACTCAGGAAGTGCGCAGGCCATTTTGAGCTGTTGTAAACAACAGCCTAGCTTGGCTAACTGAAGCAATGAGTAGCTTGCAAAGCTAGTAGCATTGAAGGCTAGCATTTTGTAGCTGTGGGTTTGAATGCGTGTGTGTTTGCAGTGTGTTTTTGAAGTGCTGATAGGTTAACCCTTCACAGCCGAACTTTAACTCACACTAAAACTGTTGACATCAGTTCCTTCTCTCTTTTGAATTCACTCATTCCCTCTTATAACTTCTAAGGTGAAAGGACTTTAACAATACAAATTTAAATAAACCTTTAATGTGCAAGACAGCTGATTTCATAGGAAATGAGACCAGCGATGTCACAGATGGGTTTAACAAGTAGTTGTGTTTAGGTTGTTTTGTTTCGTTTCATATTTAGCAGATATTAGTTTCATAACTATTGGGGTTTATTATAAATTAATGATGGGTCTTAGCCTCATTGCTTTGATAGGAAGATAATTAATTTAATTATGATTGCGCTCTCATGATTTTAAGAATCTCATTGGATGAATTGCTATGAAATATTTGAAATTGATAATTTAATTCCATAATTAATCCCAGATGTGAAATTAAATTAATTTCATTAAAGTAATTTCAGTTTCTGATTCCACATAGACTGATTGAGATAATTATGTGTGCTCTGATAATTTAACAATAACATTAAGATCTTAATTATTAACTATCAAAGTGTTTGATCGTCTGGCCCGGGAATATTTTTAAATTTCCTTTATAGTTGAGACGATACGGATTAATTTGTTCTAATGATTTGAATAACACAAGGAATTAGTAATTGGTCAGGCTTAGGGATACAAATTAGGGATGTGGAATTTGTAATTTAATTTAATAATTAATTACGAATTTGAAAGTTCTAATTTAATTTAATAATTAATTACAGTTCCTGTTCCCCTATGTCAACACTATTGGCTGATCAATGAAATGTAATCACCTGTAATGCTAATGAAATGTCATTAAGATTTTAATCCATGACTGCCAATAAGGCTCTGAAATTTTAATTTCATCTGCAACTCATTAGAGCTTGTATTACCCTGCTTCAATACTTAAGGATTATTATAATCACAGGTGTCTTCTAATATTAATGACAAACATCGTTAAATTAGAGTTTTAACTATAAATCATTGCTCTGAAATTTTAATTCCAGCATTGGCTAATAAGGATCCTACCTCAAGGATACCCTATTGATTAATTTAATCCTAATCAAGCCTATCAAATTTAAATGATAATAACATCATAAAATTGGAATTAGGAACTACCATTTCTAATTTGAAATTCTAATTTCAGTTGCAATTGAGTTTTGGTTCCAACCTGTTTGGTCTCTCTCCGTCTGTTATTAAATTAACTTTTAAAAGTTCCCCTTTTCTTAGGCCTGATAGGAGATAGGGCTCCCCCTAGTGCTTGGTTAGTGAAGTGAAATTGCCTCCAGTGTGAGTTACAGCAAGCGGAGTCACCCGTTCTGACTGTACCTGGTGCAGGCTGGAGGGAAAACCTGAATATTTCCGTCCTAGTGTTGCAAAGTGACAGCCCGCAGCAGGCTAGCAATCGGGTATCGGAGGAGGAGTCAACGGCTGACTGGGCGAAGGTGCGGATATACCATTCCGGCCAATCTATTGACGAAGTACGTCGAACTTCGGGTTCGCACTGACGGATAGACACCGGGACTTAGCCCCGCCCCTCTTCAGGCCAGCAGTCGTTTGACATAACTCACCCGAGTCCCAGCCCGGTTGTGCCAAAAGCCACAGCTGTCTGAGAGGCTCACAGCAATACGGTGGGGGCGGAGTGTTCGGCAAAACCCTTACAGGAGCTCACCTGGTGCGCTCGGGCGGTGGGCCTTGCTGCTGAACACCACTGGAGCGATTTACATTCATCACAAAGCCTAGAGTATAATAACTTTCTAATTAGGAAAACCCTTCTAAGTAAGCAAACCTCCAAAAAGAAAAAAATTAAGGTTTCCTTAACACTTAGGCCAGTGTGTTTATCCTACTAAAATTAGCAAAGCAAAACCCCTAGGTGCATCAACTCAACAGCGCCTCCGCGCTACCACCTTTGTTACTAATCCTAAATCCTACTCTCATCTTTCTCTCTTTTCTTCCTGCTGCTATCTTCTAATTTGACTACTGCTGCTGTTGCTGAGATTTTTGCCTGTGTGAAGATCACAAGTGGAGAACTTTAGCAATCAAAACAGGTATTTGTGGAACTTGAGAACATGTCAAAATTGTTTTCCATTTACCTTCCTCTTTTGTGAAATCCTACCAGGTTAAAGCAGGTCCACAGAAGAAAGGCGCCGGAAAACTTCAAGCACGCGAACACTCTAATTAGCTTGTGGTGTCAATTTTGGTCATTAATGGGACCAGTGCTGTCATTGTTATTGTTTTCCTTCACACCGGAGAAAACCAATTGCAATCACAGACTTACAAAATTTGTCATTTACAAATCCTCTGATTAGAAGAAACCTTCTTCTTCTTCTCTTTACCTGTTCTCTAGCTGGGCTACCTGTGTGTGTGTGCTTAATTTTTCCCCCACAGAGGCTACAAATTAGAAGCACGCCCCCAGAGGATCACAGTCACAGAGAACCACACCCACCTGTTTTACACAGTCAACACTAGTACACATTCTACATTGCACATCTACACCCCTTGTTTGTTGATTTGTTCTGTTTTGGGTTTGTTTGTTTTGTTTGTTTTGTTTTTGTTTTTCTTAGCAAGGTCTGTGTCAGTCGCGGTTCGAGATCCCACTCACCACGCCCAAACATGTCTCACACAACAGGACATGTCGGTCACTGGGAGGATTTGGAAACGTGGCTAAGCATTGCAACAGACAGTCTCCTCCCTAAGGCTGCTGAAACACTAAAACATCAGACACAAGACCAGCTGGATGACAACATAACAAGCCTCATGGCACAAGACCCAAGTCACAGCTACAATCACAAAGAATTAGCCAAGATCACCGGCTCCTTAAGCCACACACCCATCGCCACCCTCAAGTTGAGCGACAAGCACGCTGCACAACGCCAGCAGGAGCTGACACGCGCACAACGACGCATAGAGCAGCTGGAACTTGAAGCTCAGGAACGACAGGAAGGGTCGGATGAGGCGGAACAAGGCACTGAGGAGGAGATCAACCGGCTAAAAGAAACCCTAGCAGCTACTAGCCAAGAATTGGAAAAGGTCAAGGCAGACTACGATGATCGGTCCAAAAAGCTACAGTATGCTGAACAGCTTCTGGAGAAAGCAAAGGCCGACTTCAGAGATAAAAATGGCAGAATCAAAGCCCTTGAAGCTCACCTGGATGAGTCAAGAAACGAGATCAGCCGTCTAACACGACAGCTTGACTACGTCAAAGAGGAATCTGACAGTTTCCAAGAGGAACTCAAGCATGCTTACGAACTGCGCCGTGAGCCATCAAGGACACGACGCGCATCGACCTCACCCCTGCCGAGCAGGACTGGTTCACCTGTTCCTGGACTGACACGTGAGAAAAAGATGGAGGGGGTGGTATTGAAACATTCACCAACTCACTCTGGAGAACATTACATCACGTTACCTCAGCCAAAAGAATCTGCTGCAGCCAGTCACAGATCATCGCACGGCTTGGACCTAAAAGACCTCGACAAGCTCGCCAGGAACATTGGCAAATTCACCCCGAGCATTCTAAATAGCCAAAATGTCCAAACGTATCTCCAAGATATCGATTTCCATCTGGAAATGCGACCTAACGTTACGGACAAAGATAGACTATATTTACTTCGAACGACATCCAGTTCTGAAGTTCGCAGCTTCCTGGACAGGCAGCCTGCTCACACAAAGACTGATTACCAACTGCTCCGAGAAGCCCTCATTAAAGAGTTCTCCGACCCTGAGTCCGAACAAGGCCTTGTGGCTGCCCTGGAGAAGAGACAAGGATGTCACGAACCTCCTCAAGCCTACTACGGCCGACTCAGACGGGCATACTTTGGAACTCGCAACGAACCTGACATGGAGGATGAACTGAACTTTAAAACTCTCTTCCTACGAAACCTTCATCCCGGCGTAAGCCACCATCTTGGCGTTCTCGCATGTCCACGGACAATGAATACTCAGCAGTTGCGAGACTTGGCGCAGAAAGCCTACGGCAAACAAAAGATGGCCTCAGAAAAGAATGCCAGAACCCCAGCCGTTCTTGACTTTAACACTCAAAGTCAAGGGCTGGCGCTAGAGGGCGCTCAACGCCAAGACAATGCCAAGCCGCCACCCAGGGAGTGGAATGCATCCTCGTCCAACAAAGAACGAGACTCCCACGCTGGTACCCGATCTAAACCGAGGTACGAACGCTGGGATGGACCACGTGGACGTCAACGCTCACCTGGACGACACTGGGAAAAGACATGGGACCAGTCAAGGCCACACGAAAGTCATTGGGAGAGATCGTGGAACCAGCCAAGCTCATTTGGAAACTCAAGAGGGAAAAACTCATGGGAATCCAATGGAAACTCCAAGGGAAGATGACAAACTCACCCTGGAGCAACCAGCCCAAGGAATCGACGAAAGAATTCGCAAAGATTCCAAGCTGACTGAGCTCAAACTGAACCCACACAGGAACAAGAGACACCACCGTGTTTCGACTCACAAGAACTGATGAAAATGATGATGAAAGAATTCTTCCAACGGAAGGAGGAAGATCGGAAATGGGAAAAGAAAGAGAAACCAGATTCAGCCTGACTAGCGGCCAGACGAGATGGCAGCGACCAGTTGACACAACCAGCCAAGGAGAACAGCACTCCTTCACCCCACTCTCAGAGAACCGTAATCACACTAACTTCAGATGGACACGAAACCCCACCTGAAAACCCAGCAACAGAGTTAGACACTAACTCAACACCTAATGCTCCAAATTACAGCAGCGTCCAACAAACACCTGCTGACGAAACCCCTCAAGTTCCTGAAAGTGCTGTCTTGGTCATCTGCCACTCCTCCGAAGAACGCCCCATCAGCCCTGATATCCTAACTGTTTCCTCCCAAACTCCAGTCCCTCAACTCCTAGGCGATCTCATTGAGAAAGGTATAGCCAGAAAATTCTACCTCTCCATCATCATCGAACGACACATCAGAGTCGAAGCCCTCCTCGATACGGGAGCCGACATTACTCTAATGTCTACCGAACTCCTAGAGGAAGTCCAAGAAAGATCAAAGAGGACTAACAGAACCCTCAAACTCCAAAGGTGTGAGCTAAACCTTCAAGCATACTCCCACACGGGCCTACAACTAAAACATGTGGCCCCAATTCACCTAACAGTGGGATCGATGGACCTCGTCCATCCCGTATACGTTTCACCACTTAAAACGTATCCACTCCTCATTGGGAAAGATCTGCTTAATCGCTTCAAACCTCTAATAGACTTCAAGCACCTAAAGATGTGGACACAAGTCCGTGAACCTCTGCCTTGCCAGGCGTTAGACTCCAACGAGTCGCAGTGTCAAGTCACAGACACCGTCCCTAAGTCACTGATCAATGATGCAGTAGCAAAGCCAGGATCTGGACCAAGCACAAACAGCAAGGACAAGGACCCTCTCCTCTGCTCACTGCAGGAGCCTGAATCAAACGCAGGCCCCCTTCGAATCATGACTGCAATAGATGTCCAAGGCACATCAGTGTCCGACACGGCACTAGCCCTGTGGGCAGAGAACTCAGCCATCAGCCTGAAGCTATTCAAAACATTGAAGCAAAGACATCAGTGTCTACCACATGTCGCTAAGCACAGCCGCTTCCCTCTCAGTCCCTGGTCGACAACCATGGCCACCTCCAAGATCATCTGCGCTCTGGACATACGATGGAACAACAGACAGCTAACTCACTACTTCCTCGTTGTCTCAGACCTGCCGCATGACATCTACATTGGAGCGGATATCCTGGTCTGGCTCAATGCTTGCCTTGATACCGTAAACGACATCATATGGGCTCCCCTGTCACACCAACTGACAACGTCAGTCAACCTCAAGAATCTCCAATCCGGTCAAACCATGCCAGACGCATGTGCTATGATCACGGAGCAAGAAGCCACAATACCTGCCTACAGCAAGAGTGTCAGCGTCCGCCTCAACATGCGACCTGGCCAAATGCTCAACAGTAAGTTAGGTTTCTTCCAACCTTCCAGGACCTGCCTAAAACTCGGACTGACTCTGGAAGCCACACCTCTCATGGAAGTGTCATCTCGTGCTGTGTATGTGTTGTTCAACAACTGTACGGCCCAAGACATCCACGTTCCCAAAGCCAATCACCTGGGATGGCTCATCAGCCAGGCGTTCCACGACTTTGAACTGATGGTACCTGTCATAGGCCCTATACCCACACAGCTAATGTCAGATGAATACGACGACACAGTAACGTTTACAAAACCTCATGAAGTCATTGCCATCACGTCCATTCTGCCGGTGTCCAGAGAAAGCGTCTGCCGGTCAGAACTAACAGATGACACTCATCTCGCTGTCTATGCTGTCTCAACACAGCCTGCGACAGAATCACCTACACAGGTGACCATCGGGGCCCAAAGCCCCTCAAATGACCTCACTGCAGAAGAACCCTACGCCGGGTTCAACACACAAGTTCAACAGATCTTGAGTGAGGCAGATGCCCTCCACAATGAAGCGGATCGCCAAGGACTCAAAGAGGTTCTGCACAAATACAAGGACTCCTTCGCAAAGGATTCCCTGGATTGTGGACTGACAAACATCCACACTGTGCGCATCCCGACAAACCCGAATGCGCCACCCACATTTGTGCGACAGTACAAGATTCCAATAGCGTCATACGAGCCAGTGCAAGAGATTGTTGACTCCATGCTGGAAAAGGGGGTCATCCGGCCCTGTAACAGCACATACTCTGCCCCAATATGGCCAGTCCTAAAACCAAACGGCAAATGGCGGCCCACCATCGACTATCGCAAGTTGAATCAGCAAGTACCATTGTCACGATGGCCTATGACCCAGTTGGATCAAGAAATTCCAAAAATCAAAGGCTCGACGATCCTTTCCACACTGGACGTCGCCTCCGGGTTCTGGACAATCCCTATCCATCCCGATGACCAACACAAGCTGGCATTCACCTTTGGCAATCGACAGTACACCTTCACACGGTGTCCCTTCGGCTATGCCAACTCACCAGCAGAATTCAACATCTTCCTGAACAAAGCATGCCCTGACGCCAGAGCCAGAGGCAACCTTGTCTATGTAGATGACGTTTTGATGAAAAGCTCAAGTGTGGAAGACCACCTCAAAGAAATCAATCACGTCCTAAATCAGCTGACAACGGCAGGAGCCAAGATCGCCCTTCACAAAGGACAGTGGTGCAAAACCAAGGTGAACTATGTCGGATTGCTTGTCGGAAGAAACGGCATCGAGCCACAGTCTAACCGCACCCAAGCAATCCAAAGCATAAAGACGCCGACTAACATCTCTGAGCTGCGAAGCTTTCTGGGAGTGTGCAATTATTCACGACAGTTCATCGAAAACTACGCTGACATCGCACGACCACTAACTTCCCTCCTGAAAAAGGATGAACCCTTCGTTTGGACGGAATCACAGGACACAGCAATGGGCCAGCTCAAACAGCGCCTGTGCTCTGCTCCGTGCCTTGCCTACCCAGACCCAGGAAAAGAATTCTATCTGGACGCTGGATTCTCCAATCAGTGCCTCAGCGCAGGCCTATACCAGCTCCATGACAAAGACAAACGAGTGGTCGCTTATGCCAGCAAAACGTTGCTTCCCCCAGAATGCAAGTACTCAAACTGCGAAAAGGCGTTGCTTTGCACTGTGTGGGCTATCCAGCGTTTCTCTAATTACATCGGTGCACAAAAAGTCATCATCGAGACTTGTCATCAGCCGGTCACCTTCCTAAACAGTCAACGCATCAGAGATGGCGTGGTGACCAACGCACGTATAGCTACCTGGCTAATGACACTCCAAGGACGAGACGTCGAGGCAAGATATGCCCAAAACTACAAATCCTCACTTGGAAACGGGCTAGCAGCCTGCCAAAACTGTTCAACGGACACGCTGCATACTACAGCGGAACCTAAAGAACCGCCACAACCTCAACTGACGAATCACAGGTATTTCGAGGAGAATGTATGTGAAGGAATGCCCACAGCATATGTCGACGGCTGCTCCTACAACCACAAGGGCAATTTACAAGCTGGAGCGGGAGTGGTCTGGCTCAACAACGACCCCTGCCCACCGCAACAATTCAACTTAGGCCCTCGCTCATCGCAATATGCTGAAATAGCAGCCATTCTCATCACACTTCAAATGGCGGCATCCCACAACATCAAAGAACTCCTCATCTGTACCGATTCGAACTACGCCCGTCTAAGCTTCACATGCCATTTAGCTGGATGGAAACATAATGGATTCAAGACAGCTAACAACAAGCCTGTCAAACACCAGGAACTCTTCCAAGCATGCGATGCCATTGTCACTGAACATGACATTATCGTTTATTGGAAAAAGGTTCGAGGTCATTCACGTCAACCAGGACAAGACAAAGACTTCAATGACCAAACCGATGCCCTCGCCAAAGCAGGTGCATTACACGGAGAGTCCTGGACATTTCAAGCCCTCCCTCCCAACCCTTCAGTAGCGGCCATAACCCGCCGCCAACACGCCACTGGCGTACAAAACCCCACCTCCTCCCACATTGCCATTTCACCTCAGTTCGCTGCTAACGATCTCCTCACACTTCAAAATGCGGATCAAACACTGCGAACTATGGCAACTCACATTTCCGACCCCTTAACTCATCCTATTTCCACCTCCGACCTAGCTGCTTCCTCCGAGCTCCGCACGCTCCACTCAATCAAGCACATGCTGCATCTAAGAGACGGTGTGCTCGCGTATGTCCCTGAGCCCCTAACTACGCCAAAGCTCGTAGTCCCTCACGGCCAAAGGGGGATGATGCTGACACACGCCCACGATGCACCATGCGCAGGACACCACGGCGCCAAGGCCACCTATGAAACACTCAAACAAGTAGCATACTGGCCTGGCATGCAGCAAGACGTGGCGGAATACGTAAAAGGATGCCTGGTGTGTTGCCAGTTTCAACCGGCAAACCCAAACCACCGAGCCCCACTGCAAAGGAAAGGAGTGACTTTCCCCTGGTCGGACCTCCAAATAGACTGGGTAGGACCCCTGCCACGGTCAACGCGAGGTAACAAATACTTCCTCACTGTGGTCTGCGAATTCACAAAGTGGATAGAGTGCCTCCCAGCTCCCAATGATACAGCAGAAACAACAGCCTGCCTGTTAATGAACCACATCTTCTCAAGATTTGGACTGCCTTTAAGGATCAACTCTGACCGCGGAACCCACTTCACCGCCGACATCATGCAGGAAGTGTGGAAACTCCTCGGTGTACAGGCCAAGCTCCATATAAGCCATCACCCAATTTCCTCGGGTCAAGTTGAACGGGCCAATAAAACAGTGGTCAGCATGTTGAAGAAGTATGTGTCCGCCAATCAAAAGGATTGGGATATTAAACTTCCGCTGGTACTGATGGCTGCTCGAGCCACCCCTCACCAGTCTACCGGCGTACCCCCATTCACATTGATGACAGGGAGAAACATGACGCTACCGCTACACCTGCTGTACCAACCTGGTGACCTGAACCTCGTCACCGCCTATACCACTCACCAATACCTGGAAGAGTTGCATCAGCACCTGAGAACGACTTTCGCCTTCGCTCAACAGCAACTACAACGAAGCGCGGAAGGTCGTAAAGCCTACTATGACCAAAAGGCCTCTCATCATGAGTTCAATGTCGGAGACAAAGTGTGGTACTACAGCTTCGCCCGACCAAGGCAGAACGCTCCCCATCGCCTGTCAAAGAAGTTCCTACCTCACTGGACAGGACCCCACGCGATTGTAGACAAGCTCTCACCTGTCGCCTACCGAATCAAAATCGGACAAGGGCGCAGCGAGTCAGTCCTTCGATGGGTCCATCGAAACCAGATAAAGAGGCACCAGAGCTCCAGCCGACCGGAAAAGGGGGAAGATCAAACCCACTGACACAGACCGACAATCATATGCTCTACACCACACTAACATAATTTCTGTTGTTAGGAAAACATATAGCGACCTTGTTGAAACACAACACTTACACTCTCTCCTCAGCTGCACTGCTAGAGCCAGCCTCTAGTAGAGAGGAGATACTCCACACATGTGACACTCGTTTGCTGCCTAACCTCATTCGGTGTCCTTGTGCCGCCGTTTCTCGTTTTGTTGTTTCCTTTCACCTGTGTCTCCCTTTGTTTTTTTTTTTTGTTTTTTGTTTTTTCTTCTTCCTCTTTCACTATAATTCCCTCTCCCCTCTAGTCCCCTCATCAGGGAACTTCCTTTACCAATTATTTAAATCCAGGTCCCAAAATTAAGATTGACTCCCTTCAATAAAGTCGTTGTAACTCGTTGTGAGAACCGTTATCAACCGATCGAGGCGACCCACCAAATCATGACCTACATGCTACGTGAAGTAAGTCCTCAATTGATAACTTAGCCATGGGTAGGATTGCACACTACTTGATACCTCTTGGACCTTGTCCAAAATATCCTAACTTCGGCCACCGCGGGCCATGCTAGTCCCATCCAAACCCATCTCGCCTTTTCCCTGGGTATCGCTATTCCCTTGTACGTAGACCCGGAAGCAGGCGACTTGGCCTTTCTCCTCAGTTTGCCCATTATCGACTCGAATAACATTTACCGGCTCAAAGACGTTGTGAATGTGGGATTTTGGCAAGGGAACACCTATGTCAAAATCCACACTCCTGAAGTCGTTGCGTATCACGATAGCAACGAACAGTTGTACTTGGTCCCAAACCTGAGGATGTGTACGCGCACGAAGGACATTCACTTCCTTTGCCCGAGTAAACCTTTCGTACGCGATAATACTGAGGGCATCTGCGGCCTAGAATCCATTAGACACGACATTAGCTGCCCCGCCGAAGCGACACCACGTTCTCAAGTTGAGGTAACGCAAGCCGAAATCATCGGAAACCGATGGCTGGTCAACACCCCGGCACGAACAGCTACCCTCACATACGATCAACACGACACAGCCACACGCATGAACTTGCCCAACCAAACTTTATGGATCACTGTCCCTAAGGGCTCGATCCTCCATATCGACGAGTTAGCATCGTATCACCTTACCGACGACGAGTATCAGGCTGAAATCGAAATCTCGCCCTTCTTCAAACAGCACTCCTTCGTCCTTGATCCAGAATTGGAAGAAAGGATCAAGGAGGAAGGAACGCAACTTATTGACTTGACTCCTGTTGATACAGCTTTAGAAGCTATCGCTCGCCTTCCGCCCGCTAGCGCGCCTATTATTCGGTCTTGGTCTGCCGCTGACACAGCGCTTTGCATCTCTACTATTGTAGGGTACGTTGTGACATTGACACTGGCCTTCCTCCTACACAAGCGAGTGAACGCCGTTCAAGAGTCTTTCAACAAATGCACGTCAGGCGTCCCACGCATTTTCCGACGTGATAAAACCGACCAAGAACCTGAACCTGAGAACTCAACCAACCTGCTTGAGATCACGCCTATACCGCCTCGTCGAACCCCTGACAATTAAGCCAATCGGAATGACTCAATTGCCAGTAATCCTAAAGAATGCACCCCTACATCTTCTCAAGTTCCTAACCTGTTCTTTCCCAAATTACCCTACACCAGGATTCAGTCAGTGATGGAGATGTTGTTTGTGTCTTGTGTGTGCCTGTTCTCCCTGCTTCTTGTTCCAGTGCCCACCGACGTTCGCAATGGGAACCTCACCGAGCAAAAGGGGGATGTGTAAGACCTTGGGGAAGGTAGAACGCACACACATCTGAACATAATAGCGAGCACATGCCTGAACTCAGATTTCCTGCCATAAAACATCGTTATCTGAAGAGACTTTGTTAAAACAAGGAGGAATTGGAGGAGAGCATCGTGAATGTGGTTAAAACAGGACTTCACTGGTTTCTTATCACTTAACCATCATTTAACCAGGATGGAACAAGGATCACTGGATCTGAACATGGTCTGGGGATGATCCTTAAAGCAGTAACTCAATGATGGTATCAAGAACAAAGGCTGTTTTACGAAGAGTCCGAATGTTGAGGTTTTACAGACACTGCCCCAAAGTGACTTTATGACCTCCCATCCTCCCAGGACATGGCAAGGATATGTGCCTTTCATTTCTTTAACCGAACAAAGACTCAAAGACTTTTATAAAGTGTTCCAAAAGGACAATTGATAGTAGTCACTACTGCTATTCAAGCTATGTTATCAAAAGCAATATATACAATATATTTTACAAAATATATCAATGTGTATTTTATGTCATTTATAAGCTGACTGTGTCAGTGTAATCAATGATATCTTCGAAATCTGTGACATAACTTTGTCCTGTGTTTAATTCCTATGTGTGGTGGTATTATTCAGAATTTAAGATAGTTTAATCTTTGCCTTAACCACGGAGTAGATAAAGTTATTATATGTATATGCCAAATACGTGGTGTTTGAGTTTGAATGAAAGCTGACTTCGTTGGCAACAAGTTGGTGTAAACGAAAGTTAACTCTTAGTTTAATAATGTGTGATTAGAACGTGTTAAAAGATATTTTCTTCATGTGACAACGTGAATAGGCAGATAATGTATGCAACGGAAGAAGCCTTGTGTAGGCGGAGCTCCGCCCTTCAAGACCTATTTCATTGGAAGAGCATCTAGTGGGAGGGACCAAATTCTCCGGTCTAAAACGGACTCCCAGCTGCTCTCTCTCTCTCTCTCTGTTCTGCTCGGAAATCGCGCGCTTCTTTGAAACTCGGAGCCTTTAACACCTGGCCGAGTTTTGAAGACTAAACCAACACTTCGTCAAAACTCTGAAGAAACTCTTGAAAGTCTGAAGCTACGCGAAAGGAACTTCAACATCTAAAGCCATAAGAAATCGAAACAGATTTCCTTGAAGCATTAAGCAACGCAGAGCAACCAAACCAGCAACAACAGAAGGGCATCCCCAAGAGTGACGTCACACAGCGACACGCGGGGTTTCCCAACATCTGGGAAACGCGGGGTTTCCTCGATCAGTGACCATTTCAACTTAAAAGCAAGGTATCGAACAACCTTTATTCTGCTGAACTGGTCGTATCTATCTCTAAGGTAAAATTAAGATAGTTCTCCATTTGATGATCGACACGGGTAAAATCGTGTGGAAGTAGAACAGTGCTAGATTGTAATCATTCTCAATTAAATTCATTGCCGGTGTGTATGTGTGTATGTATGTATTTTGTTTTATGTTATTTAGCTTAGTTCATGTATTGTAGTAAGATAGCAAATAAACTCTTGTTTGATTTATAGAGAAGTGTTCTGTATTCTGTGTGTAATATAGAGAAGTGTTCTGTATTCTGTGTGTAATATTCAAATCAAATCCTGCTCAGATCAAGTTACCTATATGCTCATAACTGTCATACAGTTATTTAAATAATTCTGTATTATATTGTGGCCACAAGAATAAACAGAATTTATCAGATATACTGACAACTCGCTGGACGAGTGTTAAATAAGGACGTTTTGATTAATATCAATTGATCATATCAAATCGTAAGATCCCCTAAAGCTGAAATAAAGCTTAAACAAAAGAGTTAAATTAAACAATGTAAATGAGTAATTCATTACAGAGGATTATTACAGAGGCAACTGAAGTTAATGGTGGAATTTGCAGCTTTACTCACAAACTACATTACCTATTCATCAATAAGATGAGAACCAGACCCATTATGAATCTAAATGTACTCAAAATTAAATTAATTGAATAGTGTGATATCCAAGTAGTAATAAAGATTTTTGCTGTCATAATGCATAGCACATACAAATAGCGCATACAAAAATAGTAAATTAACTGTTCCATGCTCCGGTGTGGTACACACTACATGTGTACCGCACCAGAGCCACCTCTTCAAGCGGCCCAGGGCATGGTTAAACAAACCGCACTGGACACGGTACAGAGCAGTCACACTTGTGAAATGAACTGGACTTTGGGGGTCAATCGCCCTCAAGCATGGATCTAGTGCGAGTACATCCTATATCTAAGTGAATAGCACAGGGCTCGACAGTGCGAGCATTTCACTCGCATTTGCGATTAAAAATAGATGTGTGCGAACTGGAAAATGTATTTAGGAGCACGAGTGCGAATACAATACAAAATACAAAACAGCCTAACTTATACAGTAGCCTATAACAAACGTATTCATTTATTCAGTTTATTTATGGAAAAATAGAGATACAGCCTCATATGAATACTGAACTTTAAAAAGGCAATGGTTTAATTTAAATTAGCACAGATGAGAAGAAAGGCGGAGCGAGTGAAGGAGACGCGCTGAATGACGCACATTCGCCACTAGAGGGAGCTGACGCTGCCGTTACCCTGGTAACTCTGTAAACACAGCATCTGCTACTTTCCTAAAACTGTAAATAATGTTTCACAGTCATTTAGATGTTTATATTCGCTTTAGTCTTCACAATAGCATACAATAATTATTACTTAAAGACTTAATGAGCTATTTATTTTTCAAAAAGAAAATCGAACCTAAAACATGGCCTATCCACTGATCTATAATAGAGAACAGTGTATCTATCTATATATTGACTGATTCGTTATTATTGTTCAGTAACACTTGACAGGTTCCATTAGTTAACATGAAAAAACAATGACTGCATTTATTAATCATGTTCATCTTAATTTCAACTTTTAATAATACATTATACAATCAGAAGTTGTGTCTGTTAATATTATTCAATGGAGCTAACATTAACTAACATAGTTGTATTTTTTATTAATGAACATTAACAAAGAAAATTAACTACAATTAGCTATTGCACATTGTTAATGTTAACCTGCTTTAACTAATGTTAACAAATGGGACCTTATTGTAAAGTGTTACCTGTTGTTCTTTCCTTCATTTGAACAATCTTTTGCACTCTAATCTTGAAACACTTGTTTACTTTATATTTTTGTGTATTTTTTAATAAAGTCTTTTAGTAAATTATCTTTAATAAAGTTATTTAACCTGTTAGGAGGACAACACTTTTTTCACTTAGAAATTATATATTGTGATTAAAAAAAAAAAAAAAAAACATACCGTGACAAAAGCTTCAATGACTATTGTGAAAATTTGAAACCGTCACATACCTAATGTACACTATATTGCCAAAAGTATTGGGACACCCCCTTCTTTAGAACAGAAAAATGCACTTCCAAATCTGTGGCAACAACGATGGGAACATAATTCATGCATTTAAAAATTGTATTTCAATCTCTGTTGCAACAGTTTTGTAAGTGTCTAAAATGACTGTACCCATATGTACAAGTCATTGGTGTTTGGTGATGAGTTTTTGTCTCAAGGTCTGCATTTACAGTCACACCAGAGGTGTTAAACTGGGATTAGGACTTGGTTTTATGCAGACCAGTCAAGTTCTTCCACACTGACTGAATCAATCATTTTCTTTTTGAACCTTGTCTTATACACAGAGGCATTGTCATGTTAGAATAGAAAAGAGTCCAAACTGTTGATATAATATTAGAAGCACACAATTTCCTAAAATATCATTATATGCTTTAACATTAAGATTTGTACTCATAGAAATTACTAAAGTAGTCAAACCGGTTCAAAATATAGTGCACATACAGTTTAATAGGACTATAATTAATTACATAATTAGCTTATTAAATAGAGTCTGATGGTGTAAAAACAGGTGCTCACAGACACACATTGTCTTGATCTGCTGTTGCTTCAAAACTTATTTTGTAATATTAGTTATGTGTGCTACTCAATAACATTTAACATTTAGAATTTATAGTGATTTATACAGATGTTGGTTGTTGCTGCAGTCTCTTTGATGTTGTGTCTTCGGTTGTTTTCTCTTTTTGTCAGCAGGTATTGAAGCAAATTGTCTGTTTTTTTTTGTTTTTTTTTCTCTCTCTCTCTCTATCTATCCCCCATTCTCCTTTTTTCTCTCTCTCTCTTCCCCTTCTTTGTTGACTTTCCCCACAACCTTTTTTTTTTTTCCTTCTTTCTCTCTCGTTTTCTCTGTCCCCTGGTCTTGTCTGTCACAGTGTGGTTAAGTAAAAGGGTATATAAAATTAAATTAATTAATTAATATAAAAAAAAAAATTTAAAAAAAAATAATATATATATATATAAAAAAAAAAAAAAAAAAATTATAAATATATTTAATAAAAAAAAAAAAAAAAAAAGAAAAAAGGCTGTGAATGATGATAGTATAGCCATGCATATGTACTGCCATGTGTTATCTGTGCTACTGACAGGCCAAAAAAAAAAAAAAAAATAGAGTCTGAAGCAAAATTATTTAAAAATCTTGTGTACTTTCTGTATTCTCAGAAATTAAATAATTGTGCTTGTAAATGTCTCTTTATATCCCCTTATTAAGCTAAAACACCTCATTTAAAAAATTTGCATTGCGCCCCTAAATTTTTCAAAATGCTAAAATACTGTATTTGTATTTAAATACATTTTCCCACACAGTATTTTGTATTTGTATTTAAATACATTTTTTCCACACAATATTTTGTATTTTTATTTTAAATACATTGATGAATTTGTGCCCATCTCTGACAGTGAGAAAAAGAAAATCTGTATTAAAAACAAAAGATACATCGATAATCGTTTTATCATTGCATTGCAGCCCTCTGAATCGTAATTGAATCGAATCGTGAGGTGCCTAGAGATTCCCACCCCTAGTTTTGTGAGAATAATCCTCAAACTTAACCTTGAACTTTGTAAAACGATTATCTTTATTTAAGCTGACGGCAACAAGACTAGCAGTCATCTATAATAAACCAAGGCAGCCCTAGGACAAATAGAAAAACCACTTAGTACATAAATAAAATTCCTTAAAATAAAAACATTTGCAAACATAAAACTGGAAAATAAAATAATTCAATTAAGTTTTTCACGCACAGTAGCCTGGGTTTAAAGCAGGGCTCCAGACAGCGACTAAAACGGTCACATTTGCGACCAAAAATATTAATTTGCGAGTGACGTTTTTGCTGAGGTCGCCACTGGCGACTATCTATATTTACATTTTATGACACAAAATTTGCATGTAAGGACTTCTTTCCTGATTGTTTTGTGATCACATCTTTTGCTTTGTTCACGTATTAAACTTAAAATTAAAAGACGATACGCATCAAAGTTTTAGTGGAAAAAAGTTTAAAACAGTCCTCGTCTCTGCCGCACAGCAGCGCTGACGCACACAGTCTGCTGAACACAGCTCAGTTGAGCAGCACGAGAGAGATTGAAATGATGGAGACGTGCAAGTGCAGAAAAGACATGTCTATTTCGTGCACAACTTGAACAAACTTCAACAGGTAAAGCTGTCAGCTATGTGGATACTGGCAATATTGTCAACAATTCTCATTTATAATCATTACTAATATGGCTTCTTATCGAGATCTTAGTCTATATGCTGTGTTCTGTTAATGCGTGGACTTCATGTTGGTTATTTGAAGCGCACTTGCCATCCAGTAATCGCAAAAATCTTTGTGCTTTGTTACTTTTTAATAAACAAAATATAAGCTTTAAAATGATGCCAAATTCATAACGAAATTCAAACAATATGGTTTTGGCGCTCTTTAATGCGGACCTGCAGCGTACACTTTCGGTAGTATAAATACAAGTAGTCCGCGTCCACGCATGCATCCGGATTGTGCACGCGGAAAGTATAACACAGGCTTAATGCAGCAGGCGCGATCTCTTTAGCACCTCAGTTAAAGCAGCAAGTGAACCCATTATATCTTTCTATGTACTACTATAGTACGAAATGAACATGATTTAACATCAAAAGGTAGGCTATTTTATAAGAGAGCCTACAGTACAACTTACTGAAATGTTTCATGCAAAAGCTCATTCAGTGTTTCAAACTGAGGAAAACGTGTAAAGCTTGTAAACATTGCATTGTAGTAATACATTTACCTCAGAATAACCACTCAGTGTCCATAAGCTCATCAGTTAGCTAGAAAAATAACTATAAAGAGGAGCATTTTGCTATATTAATGCGCTATTGCATATTAATATTTTTACTTAATCTGCTATCTACATGATTCAACTCCTCCTATAAAATTGCATTTTACTAATGAAGAAAAACAGACTGAATGTGTGAAAGACATGACAACATTTATAGGATGCACTGAGGAGGAGCCCAAACTACACTCAGTGGCCAAGTGATGCTTATGGTCCATGATATTGGTACAGATTCTGTGTAACAAACAATTCTTTGTGACTGTATATTTCAAGTTGGAAAATACATTTAGTTCCCACTTTAAATGAACCGTAGTTCCCAGGTCGACCTGATCATCTACAAGATGGATTAAAATGCTGATAAAGTCAAGAAAATATGAGACATAAACACATGACAGAATGACTGAAATGTTAAAATGTAGGGAAAAAAAATAAAATGCTAATAAAATAAAACACTTTTATTCTGCGTCACATAAAAAAATTATTTGGCGCCTAAGTTTTTCTCTTATAGGAGCCAATGGCTCCTTACTCGATTGTTTTGTCTGGAGCCCTGTAAAGAGCATATTGCAGTCAGTGTTGGGTAAGTTACTTTCAAAAAGTACTTAATTACAGTTACTAATTACTTCATCAATATTGTATTTAAATTACTTTACTAATTACTCTGTCTGAAAAGTAACTTAGTTACTCAATAAGTAACTTAATTATTCAAATTGCTAATTAGGCTACATCTTAAAATCCCTATAAACCTTAATAGAAATTAAACTCTGTATTCTTTCAATTCATCATTAATGATTTATTTTATCCACCTGCGACCCACCCGCAAATAATCAGAATGCATGTTTTTATTACCCGACGCGCGGATTATCCACAGCGCCCGCGGATATAACCTCCATCCGCGCATCACTACTGCGCACAGTGCGCAGATATCAACAGCATCACTGGGTTGTAAAGTGAGGGAATTTGTATGTGTCGATTGTGTGAGAAGGATGCTTTTCATACAAGATCAGCAACCGGACAACCTTGGAATATACTGATTTGATTATTCATATAATGAGGTTTGGGCTACTCAGTGACGGTGCTACACCGGGGCTAGGGGGGCTATAGCCCCGTCAGAATTTTGAATAGCCCCGTTTTAGCCCCCCAATAAGGTGACAATATGTCCCGTTTTTCCCGGGACAGTCCAGTATTTCAACTCTATTTTTAGTGTCCCGCTAGAACAGCCTAATCAAAGGCAACCAAGCTCATCGTAGAACAAATTTACCATCCAATCCACAACTTGTTATCGATTAACTAGCAGTAAGTGAAGCCGGGATAGGCGGAATCACGCTGAATGACACAACTGATGCGCTATATCAGCCGCGCGCCCGCATGTTCCTACAACGCGTGATTAGTTCTCCTTGAGCCTGAATTGTCAAATAATGCGAGACACTATGATCCAAAAGCGCAACTTTTGTTAATAAAAGTTTAATTTCTTCATTTAATATAAGCGAGTTTGTCTTTATTGTTGCTGTGTTTTCATTAAAAAATTAAAATAAATAAAACAATGAACCACAAACTACGCATTTGTTTTAAAAGAGGGAAAAGACCTTAACGCAAGTAGGCTATAGCCTATATCCGTCTTATTACTTTTGTTAATAAAAGATAGATGTTTAATATAGGTCTATGCGAATTTACCATTATACTATTTTGGTTGATGTGTTTTATGAACCACAAACTTATGATCGTTTTAAAGAAAGGGGAAATCCAAAGACCGTTTATTTATTTGTGTTAGAATGCGGGTAAAACATATTTCCCTTATTCATATTGTTAATAAAAGTTCAACGTTTAATATAAGTGAATTTGTCATTGTACTGTTTTATTGTATAGCCTTATTATTATTATTATTATAAATTGTTGTTGTTATTAATAATAATGAGCCAAAAGCATTCGTTTGAAGTAAGAGGAAAATCCAAAACCTTTCATTTATTTGTTACAAAGCGGTTATGTCTTATTCGTTCAGTTAATAACATTTTATGTTTAATATAAGCTACTTTGTCATTGTAGTAGGCTATTGCTGATGTTGTGTGTGGGATTTTTTTTTTCATTAAGAGTAATACTGAATCAACCTTAAGCATTTTGTTCCAAGAATAGGAAAGATAACGTTAAAGATCATCATAAGCGCTGCAGAGGCGAGAATGTGAGATTGGTTGCTGCTGAGGAGCGCTCTCGATCTTTCTCTGTATCTTTGTAATGGCTGTAGAAATGACCGTTAATTCTTGATTTAGGTATGGCACACACATGTTATAATATGATTAAAAAAGTCATGGCAACAAACGACTTCCTATGTCAGTTGAAGTTGAAACGACTTTCACAATCAATTTGATTCAACTTAATTCATGTTTTACTGTTGCTTATTGTCTTGTACGCTTAGGCTTCATTTTTCTATTAATTTTAATGAATATACAAATTAATAAAATTAGTTTTATTTATTTTCTGTTATAAAATGTTCATTTATTTATTTTTAACACCGTGGTAATGCTTCTGTTAAATGTGGTGTGTACCATAGCTGCTTTAATTTTTTTTTAAACAAATTTTTTGGATTATTTTCTTAGCACCACATTTACATTACATTTACATTTATGCATTTAGCAGACGCTTTTATCCAAAGCGACTTACATTGCATTCAAGTTACAGTTTTTTTACATTTGACCAGCTCTTGCTTTCCCTGGGAATCGAACCCATGATGCTGGCGTTGCTAGCGCCATGCTCTACCATTTGAGCTACAGGAAAGCTAGCACCCCCAGATATTGGTCTAGCCCCCCTTTAGCCCCGGTAGAGAAACAATTCTGGCGCCGTGCCTGGCCATACCAAGCCATACACATTACGGAGTTTTACCAGAGGTGAATGTAGTAAACATAAAACACGCCCAGTGGGATTTTTTTTATAGCAAGATTAAAAAATATGGGAGAAATACGGGAAAATATTTAAACGGGACGACAGCAGAATAGAATGAAAAATACGGGAGAATCCCGGGAAAAAGTCCCGAGGGTTGACAGGTGCATATGGGAAAGACTGTACCTTAGTTTTATACGGATTACATAATCAGATAATATTCGTTAATTCGTTCAGTTAAACGTAGACACTTCAGGCTGTAAGATACAGGAAAGATTGTACCTTGCTTTAGTTCCATACGGATTACTTAATCAGGAATATTCATTTTCGATTTGAATTCGTTAATTTAAAAGTAAAATTCAAGCTTTTTAGAGTCTATTGATTTTAGTCTTGTATATATATCTGAGTATTTAAGGTTTCTCTGTGAATCAGGAAGATCTGAAAGTGAACGAGCTGGCAATTTGAATTCAATTCGATCTTTAGAGGGTAAATTTAAATTTCAAATTCAATATTGATTTTAGAACTGTTGAAATTATTTACTGTTTGTAACGCAAGTACTTTATAAGTAACTGTAATTAAATTACCTTAAAAATGAACAGTAATCCCTTACTTTACTTTTTCAGTGGATAAGTAATTTAATTACAGTTACACCCAACACTGATTGCAGGTAAAAAAAATTTCTTCAAAATGAATATAACTAGGGATGCATCGATCTGATACTCTGGATCGGTATCGCTGCCGATCCAAGCTTTTTGAATTGATCGGATATTGCAGATGCGTGACCGATCCAAATTTGATACCGTGTTACCAGTGGTTGATGAATGAATAGCAATAAACAATGGCCTACTGTAAAAGCTATAATATAATTCTTATAAGAACTCAATTATTTGTTTTTAAACATTTCCTTTAAAAATTAAATACATTTAAAATATGTTGCGCTGCTTGCACAACCACATGTAAATGTGTGACAGGCAGTTGAGCGGGAACCTTTTACATTCGAAGTATCTCAGCGCGTTAAACATGTCCCTGATTTGGAAATATTTTACCCTTGATACATCAGCGAGTAGCACTGCAAATTGTACTATTTGCAAAGCCAAAGTTTCAAGAGGTGGAAGTAGTGTTTTGACTTACAATACGACAAATTTAATCAAGCATCTTCAGAAGCATCACGCAAAAAGAACACAAGGAGTTCGCGCAAATCAAACGGAAAAAGGATGAGTCAAAGCAGCTGGCAAGAAAAACGTTCAAATCAGAACCCTAGAGCTGTAAAAATAACAGAAAAGGTACTTGAATTCATTGTTCTAGATGATCAGCCCTTCTCTGTTGTCGAAAACACTGGTTTCCGTCGCCTCATGGACCATCTGGAACCACGATATAGTTTGCCATCTAGAACATACATTTCTGAGACCACTTTGCCTGAGCTGTATTCCAGAGTTTCCTCACACGTTGCAGACCAATTAAAAGATGTGCAGACCTTCAGCTTCACTACAGATATTTGGAGCTCCGACGTGTGCCCCAAGTCCCTTCTAAGTTTAACGGCACATTGGTTGAATGATAGTTATGATTTGCAGAGCTCTGTGCTACACGTAAAGGAAATGAGAGGGTCACACACCAGCAGGGTGATTTCAGATTCAATCAAAGAAATGCTTGATGGGTGGAAAATCCCTATATCCAAAGTACATGTGATTTTGAGGGACAATGCCAGTAATATGAAGAAAGCGATGGATGATTTGGGAGTCCCTAGTTTGGGCTGTGTCGCGCACTCACTACAGCTTGTTGTTAACGAGGGACTTTTGTCCCAACGAAGCGTGAATGACGCAATTGCAAGTGCCAAAAAAATTGTGGGGCACTTCAAATATTCCCCATTAACATACTCGCGGTTGGAGGACATTCA
The DNA here is from genome assembly GCA_023376895.1 of Aspiorhynchus laticeps. Lineage (NCBI taxonomy): Eukaryota > Metazoa > Chordata > Actinopteri > Cypriniformes > Cyprinidae > Aspiorhynchus > Aspiorhynchus laticeps. Next base: position 35,071,158 of record CM041801.1, read on the forward strand.
GCACGAATTTCAAATGCCCCCGAAACGTCTTCAGCAAGACGTCAAAACCAGATGGAACAGTACATATTATATGATTCAGAGCATCCTTGAACAGAAGCGAACCTTATGCGCCTTTGCTGCTGACCATGAGCTGCCTGCAAACCACTGGGCATTACTGGAAAAAACAATGATCGTACTGTCACCTTTTGAAGAACTGACACGAACCATAAGCTCACCCAGTTCAACCACAGCAGATGTCATTCCAAAAGTTTCAGTTCTGAAACGTTTGCCGTCTCAGGAGAGAGAGACACAGACACTTTACTCTGTTGCCACTTTACTTGACCCACGGTACAAAGACAGGTAAGCTAAAAGTCTATGCACACACAAAATGTCAATTGCACAATAAAATATATTTTCCATTATTCAACTTTGACAATGACAACGTTCTTGTTTTATTGTATATAAGATTATTATTATTATTAGGCTATTATTACTATTATTTAAAAAATATAGTAAAAAAATATATATATTTTCAAGTTTATATCAGTTTCGTTTAATTCATTTTAAAGTTTTAGTCATTAACTCTGTTGTTAACTTTTTATGCTAAAATAACGGTTAGATATGCTTTCCATATTCTGCAGATTTACGTTAGTTTTAAAATAATGTGAAGCCGTCCGAGCCGTTACGCATTTAGAGCGAATTGTTTTTCATTTTGATTCTTTCTGAACAAAAACTATATATATACACATTAGTTTTTGTAACGTTTGTATAAAATAGACTATTTATTCTGCAGGTTTTGTTGTTTCAGATGCTTTTCAAATGCAGACGCTGCCAGGCATGCAAAAAATGCTCTGATACAAGAGGTCGAGAAGATGGAAGATGCACTGAAGAGGACAACTACTGCCTTAGCTGCTACAGCAGATCCAGCAGAGAATAATTCTCATGCAGAAGCAAGTGGGTCAAGCGGACACACAAGCAAGAGCACCTTCATGATCATGTTCGATGAAGTTCTCAAGGAGCAAGAAGAACCTGGAGGAGGAATCATTACCATTATCTCAGCGCGTTAAACATGTCCCTGATTTGGAAATATTTTACCCTTGATACATCAGCGAGTAACACTGCAAATTGTACTATTTACAAAGCCAAAGTTTCAAGAGGTGAAAGTAGTATTTTGACTTACAATATGACAAATTTAATCAAGCATCTTCAGAAGCATCACGCAAAAGAACACAAGGAGTTCGCGCAAATCAAACGGAAAAAGGATGAGTCAAAGCAGCTGACCTTGACAGAAGCATTTCAGAGGCAAGAAAAACGTTCAAATCTGAACCCTAGAGCTGTAAAAATAACAGAAAAGGTACTTGAATTCATTGTTCTAGATGATCAGCCCCTCTCTGTTGTCGAAAACACTGGTTTCCGTCGCCTCATGGACCATCTGGAACCACGATATAGTTTGCCATCTAGAACATACATTTCTGAGACCACTTTGCCTGAGCTGTATTCCAGAGTTTCCTCACACGTTGCAGACCAATTAAAAGATGTGCAGACCTTCAGCTTCACTACAGATATTTGGAGCTCCGACGTGTGCCCCAAGTCCCTTCTAAGTTTAACGGCACATTGGTTGAATGATAGTTATGATTTGCAGAGCTCTGTGCTACACGTAAAGGAAATGAGAGGGTCACACACCAGCAGGGTGATTTCAGATTCAATCAAAGAAATGCTTGATGGGTGGAAAATCCCTATATCCAAAGTACATGTGATTTTGAGGGACAATGCCAGTAATATGAAGAAAGCGATGGATGATTTGGGAGTCCCTAGTTTGGGCTGTGTCGCGCACTCACTACAGCTTGTTGTTAACGAGGGACTTTTGTCCCAACGAAGCGTGAGCGACGCAATTGCAAGTGCCAGAAAAATTGTGGGGCACTTCAAATATTCCCCATTAACATACTCGCGGTTGGAGGACATTCAGCACGAATTTCAAATGCCCCTGAAACGTCTTCAGCAAGACGTCAAAACCAGATGGAACAGTACATATTATATGATTCAGAGCATCCTTGAACAGAAGCGAACCTTATGCGCCTTTGCTGCTGACCATGAGCTGCCTGCAAACCACTGGGCATTACTGGAAAAAACAATGATCGTACTGTCACCATTTGAAGAACTGACACGAACCATAAGCTCATCCAGTTCAACCACAGCAGATGTCATTCCAACAGTTTCAGTTCTGAAATGTTTGCCGTCTCAGGAGAGAGAGACACAGACACTTTACTCTGTTGCCACTTTACTTGACCCACGGTACAAAGACAGGTAAGCTAAAAGTCTATGCACACACAAAATGTCAATTGCACGATAAAATATATTTTCCATTATTCAACTTTGACAATGACAACGTTCTTGTTTTTTTGTATATAAGATTATTATTATTAGGCTATTATTACTATTATTTAAAAAAATATAGTAAAAAATATATATTTTCAAGTTTATATCAGTTTCGTTTAATTCATTTTAAAGTTTTAGTCATTAACTCTGTTGTTAACTTTTTATGCTAAAATAACGGTTAGATATGCTTTCCATATTCTGCAGATTTACATTAGTTTTAAAATAATGTGAAGCCGTCCGAGCCGTTACGCATTTAGAGCGAATTGTTTTTCATTTTGATTCTTTCTGAACAAAAACTATATATATATATATATATATATATATATATATATATATATATATATATATATATATATATATATATTATATATTATATATTGAGTGACCTTATTTTCAGAAAATATATATTTGATATATATTTTCAAATAAATTACTCGTGTAACGTTTTGGTCATATGGCCCAAACATAATCGTGTTAAATAATCGTGATTACAATACTGACCAAAAATAATCATGATTATGATTTTTACCATAATCGAGCAGCCCAGCCTGAATTGAAAATTAATTTCACAAATCAGAACACACAACAGCAAATTAGAAAATGGAAAGTAAGCCTTTTGATCGGACAGATACAGTATAAGTCAATTTTCATGAGCCACTCAGAATGAGTATTTGAAAAAGGAGAAGCAGAAAAAAGAAGACAAGAATACGAAGAAGAAGAAAAAGGAGGAAGAAGCAGAAAAAGGAGGAAGGAGAGGCAGGAAGAAGAAGCCTGTGTCAGTTAATGTGGAAGAAGAGCATGAGGAAGAAGAGAAGATTGGAATGTGAGATTAGGAACAAAATCTGTGCATGTGAATTACCTCGGGTGATGACTCTTGCGCTGCAGCAGCCCTCTGCTTTTGAAAGGTACTGCTACTGTGAGGTCTTTCCTGGTCTGCATCAACCCTCGTATGGTGGGCCTGTAGTGCAAATGAATTTCATAATTCAGAACAACACAGCAAATGAGAAAACTCAACAGCCAATTTGCTAATGGAAAGTGAGTATTTTAATCGGACAGATATAGTTTCAGTTTATTGTCATGACCAGCTCAGTCTATGATGAAGGAGCAGGAGGAAACAGAAAAAGAAGCACGAGAAGGAGAAGAAGCAGAAGGAAGAAGGAGACTGGTGTCAGTTAATGTGGTAGAAGAACACAAGGAAGAAGAGAAGATTGAAATGTGAGATTAAGAACAAAATCTAGGTTCAAGGTTCTTGTTTATTTGTCACATACACAATCATACAGGGTATAATCAGTAGTGAAATGTAGGTCAGGACGGATCCGCTCAATGGACAGTGCAAAAAAATAAAATAAAAGATGATACAAAACACAGGAGCATATATTTAAATATAGGTAGGAATAAGATAAAAAAATAAGTAAAAACAATAAAATAAAATAAGGAGTAAAATGGGCAATGAACTAAAATGTGCAATTACTGTGGATTTAATAAATATTAATATAACCAGGGATGTGCAAGAGGAATGTGCAAACAGGTTGTACCGGGTATGTACACATAGCAGCAATGCGGATGATGAAGAATGATGGGTGTTTTTTTTTTGCAGTTTATTAAATTGAGTCCTGTAGATGTTATGAGACTGAGTTTAGGAGCCTGATGGCCTGAGGGTAGAAGCTCCTCCTCAGTCTCTCAGTTTTTGCCATCACGCTTCTGAAGTGCTTGCCAGAACCACGATATAGTTTGCCATCTAGAACATACATTTCTGAGACCACTTTGCCTGAGCTGTATTCCAGAGTTTCCTCACACGTTGCAGACCAATTAAAAGATGTGCAGACCTTCAGCTTCACTACAGATATTTGGAGCTCCGACGTGTGCCCCAAGTCCCTTCTAAGTTTAATGGCACATTGGTTGAATGATAGTTATGATTTGCAGAGCTCTGTGCTACACGTAAAGGAAATGAGAGGGTCACACACCAGCAGGGTGATTTCAGATTCAATCAAAGAAATGCTTGATGGGTGGAAAATCCCTATATCCAAAGTACATGTGATTTTGAGGGACAATGCCAGTAATATGAAGAAAGCGATGGATGATTTGGGAGTCCCTAGTTTGGGCTGTGTCGCGCACTCACTACAGCTTGTTGTTAACGAGGGACTTTTGTCCCAACGAAGCGTGAGCGACGCAATTGCAAGTGCCAGAAAAATTGTGGGGCACTTCAAATATTCCCCATTAACATACTCGCGGTTGGAGGACATTCAGCACGAATTTCAAATGCCCCTGAAACGTCTTCAGCAAGACGTCAAAACCAGATGGAACAGTACATATTATATGATTCAGAGCATCCTTGAACAGAAGCGAACCTTATGCGCCTTTGCTGCTGACCATGAGCTGCCTGCAAACCACTGGGCATTACTGGAAAAAACAATGATCGTACTGTCACCATTTGAAGAACTGACACGAACCATAAGCTCATCCAGTTCAACCACAGCAGATGTCATTCCAACAGTTTCAGTTCTGAAATGTTTGCCGTCTCAGGAGAGAGAGACACAGACACTTTACTCTGTTGCCACTTTACTTGACCCACGGTACAAAGACAGGTAAGCTAAAAGTCTATGCACACACAAAATGTCAATTGCACGATAAAATATATTTTCCATTATTCAACTTTGACAATGACAACGTTCTTGTTTTTTTGTATATAAGATTATTATTATTAGGCTATTATTACTATTATTTAAAAAAATATAGTAAAAAATATATATTTTCAAGTTTATATCAGTTTCGTTTAATTCATTTTAAAGTTTTAGTCATTAACTCTGTTGTTAACTTTTTATGCTAAAATAACGGTTAGATATGCTTTCCATATTCTGCAGATTTACATTAGTTTTAAAATAATGTGAAGCCGTCCGAGCCGTTACGCATTTAGAGCGAATTGTTTTTCATTTTGATTCTTTCTGAACAAAAACATATATTATATATATATATATATATATATATATTTATATATATATATATATATATATATATATATATATATATATATATATATATATATATATATATATATATTTGAGTGACCTTATTTTCAGAAAATATATATTTGATATATATTTTCAAATAAATTACTCGTGTAACGTTTTGGTCATATGGCCCAAACATAATCGTGTTAAATAATCGTGATTACAATACTGACCAAAAATAATCATGATAATGATTTTTACCATAATCGAGCAGCCCAGCCTGAATTGAAAATTAATTTCACAAATCAGAACACACAACAGCAAATTAGAAAATGGAAAGTAAGCCTTTTGATCGGACAGATACAGTATAAGTCAATTTTCATGAGCCACTCAGAATGAGTATTTGAAAAAGGAGGAGAAGCAGAAAAAAGAAGACAAGAATACGAAGAAGAAGAAAAAGGAGGAAGAAGCAGAAAAAGAAGGAAGGAGAGGCAGGAAGAAGAAGCCTGTGTCAGTTAATGTGGAAGAAGAGCATGAGGAAGAAGAGAAGATTGGAATGTGAGATTAGGAACAAAATCTGTGCATGTGAATTACCTCGGGTGATGACTCTTGCGCTGCAGCAGCCCTCTGCTTTTGAAAGGTACTGCTACTGTGAGGTCTTTCCTGGTCTGCATCAACCCTCGTATGGTGGGCCTGTAGTGCAAATGAATTTCATAATTCAGAACAACACAGCAAATGAGAAAACTCAACAGCCAATTTGCTAATGGAAAGTGAGTATTTTAATCGGACAGATATAGTTTCAGTTTATTGTCATGACCAGCTCAGTCTATGATGAAGGAGCAGGAGGAAACAGAAAAAGAAGCACGAGAAGGAGAAGAAGCAGAAGGAAGAAGGAGACTGGTGTCAGTTAATGTGGTAGAAGAACACAAGGAAGAAGAGAAGATTGAAATGTGAGATTAAGAACAAAATCTAGGTTCAAGGTTCTTGTTTATTTGTCACATACACAATCATACAGGGTATAATCAGTAGTGAAATGTAGGTCAGGACGGATCCGCTCAATGGACAGTGCAAAAAAATAAAATAAAAGATGATACAAAACACAGGAGCATATATTTAAATATAGGTAGGAATAAGATAAAAAAATAAGTAAAAACAATAAAATAAAATAAGGAGTAAAATGGGCAATGAACTAAAATGTGCAATTACTGTGGATTTAATAAATATTAATATAACCAGGGATGTGCAAGAGGAATGTGCAAACAGGTTGTACCGGGTATGTACACATAGCAGCAATGCGGATGATGAAGAATGATGGGTGTTTTTTTTTTGCAGTTTATTAAATTGAGTCCTGTAGATGTTATGAGACTGAGTTTAGGAGCCTGATGGCCTGAGGGTAGAAGCTCCTCCTCAGTCTCTCAGTTTTTGCCATCACGCTTCTGAAGTGCTTGCCAGATGGCAGTGTACCGTTACATCTATTAGGGGCAAATAGCGACGCTTGAAGGCGGGCTTGCAGCTGATAAGTGGAGATAAGCCAATGAGCGTCTAAAGCCCAGGTATACGAAATTTGCATATCTGGTCAGTAATAACGTATGCTGCGCTGAAAAACAGGGCAGAAGCAAAAACAACAGCATTGTGAGAAGGCTGCACAGAGATAACTGTGTTAACAGCAGTCAACACAAAACATGATGGTACACCAATAGAATATACATTGTATAACTGGAGCTGCACTGATTACAGGGCAGACAACAACAACAATAGCATAAAAGGGCTGCACAGAGTAATTACTGTGTGAGGCAGCAAACACATATGAATAGAGGTAGCATAAACGTGAATCAGTCACTCACCGACAGCACTTTGTCCAGCTTGTAAAACCTGGCAAGGTATTCTAAGACCAGCCTGCTGCAAAGCATATTTCCCGAATAGACATACCTCTCAACCACGCACAGGAGGCGATAACCCTTGTTGAGTAGACCCTAATGTGAAAGGGGCATTGCAAACCTTGGCTCGTATAAGCAGCCGTGATAGCGTCCACAATCCAGTGGGAAGCCTCTGTTTTGATACGGCCTTTCGCACAACCACCGTAACATAGGGCTGGGCGATATGGCCAAAAAAATTATCACGATAATTTTTTTTATCGTACAAAGTACAGTAAAAAAATTATCACGATCATTTTTTTCATATCAGTCGATATCGATAATTATGGCCAAAAAAATTATCACGATAATTTTTTTAATATCAGTCGATATCGATAATTATCACGATAAATGTCAAATCTTTATTTCTTTCAAGTTTAAAGCCAGAATTTTGCTCCATTTGCTAATTTTCCTTAAAATAAATATCTAAATTAAAAAATTATTTATTAGTTTCTGCATGTTCTAATGAGTGATATTGTTTCAAATCAAGAAACAGGTTCAGGTTTCCTGATAATATTAATAATAATAATAATAATAATAATAATAATAATATCACTTTTTTGTCTCTTAGAAATGCACATTTGATAGTAGCTTGAGTTAGGATGCAGAGGTAAATTTTTTTCATTTTTAAAATCAGTAATTGTATCAACCTCAGTTTTATATATGGTTAAATTTATTCTGACCAAGTTTTTTTTAATTTTTTTTAAGCATATGGTCTCCCATAGTAGCATACATTTAAATTAGGGCTGTGCGATATGGACAAAAAAAGAAATCGCGATTTCTTTGATCAATTTTGCGATTTCGATTTTAATCACGATTTTGACACACACAGACATTGCTTTACAGTCATAAATGCATTCAGTGTGAATTTGAAATGTATTTCCAAAAGAAAACCAAATAGAGCTTTATCAAAAAGCTGTAACGTCTCTAGAACAGACATAAGGCAAAAAAATAAAAAATAAATCCTGTGTCCAGGATTTTTTATTTTTTTTTGCCATGCATTGGTCATAGAGCTCTTTGTGGCACTGCCTCGGGTGTTGAAATAGATTTGTTGCACTAGGTTCATACTCCGTCTGCAGTGCGTAACTGCGTTCGTGCACGCTCAAATCATGATTTTATGACATTTCGATTAATCACACAGCCCTAATTTAAATCATGATAAACACAATTAAAACCACACATATAGCACCTCAATACCATGGTAAAAATATAACTATATGGTTTTTAGGTAGCCTATTTGTATGAAAAACAGTAGTCTAAAAACATTCTGTATAAATGCACACATGCTAGCTTAATCACAAATACATGCACTATAATTATATACCATTACTCCCGTAATAAAATTCAATGTGAATATCCCACATTTCTGCCACAATACCATGGTGCAGTGAGTGTTACTACAGTAAATCCATGGTAAATGAGGGCGATGTGTAGATTGAAAAGCCTTCTGACTGTCTTGTTGCACACAGTGTTTCTCTTGTTTGGCTGTTAACTAGTTTAAATCACGGAGTCATTTGTGTTCATCACTGAATGCAAGCGCTTCACACTGGATCTCACAGTGCTGTTTAGTGCTCGCGTGACCGAGTAAAGCATCTGCTCTAGTCAGCTGACTGTGCTCGCGCCACGTGGCAGTTTGAACTTTGATCTGAGCGATAAACGGACGGTCCGTGTGGCGCGATTCAAATGAGTCGCGCGGGTTCGTTCCGCTTTTGGCGCATAAACATTATATCGAACATTTATCGAACTCTTCGTATCATTTTATCGAGGAAAATGATATCTCGATAATTATCGTTATCGAATTATCGCCCAGCACTACCGTAGCACACAAGATTGCCGAAAGCAGGCCGAACGGTCGATGTAAATCCTCAAAGCCCTGACTGGGCACACCGAATCTGAGCATTCGCATCATCACGTGAGGTCGATGACTCAGAAAACAGGGCAGACAGCAAAACAGTCTGCGTTCTGAAGGGGGTAGATGGTGATTTTAAGCACGTGATTCTCGGCCAGAGAGTGACGCCGCAGTCACCGGGTCCACAGTGAATACAGTCGCTGTCCACAGAAAACGCATGTAAATCCCCTATGCGCTTAGCCGAAGCAAGGGCAAAAAGAAGTGCACTTTGAGAGTCCTTCATATCAACGGATGCTAAAGGCTCGAGTTGTAGCTGTGAAAGAGCTATTGACACCACCTCTAGGACCCAGGGCGGGACTGAAAGAGGGCGCGGGGAATGCAATCTACAAGAAAACTCACCACCAGCACGTGCCTACCAATTGATTGCCCGCCCAGCGGGGAACGAAACAAGGCAATAGCGGCCAAGTAGACTTTCAGTGTTGATAGTAAAGATCCACTATTAGTGTTGGGCGATATGGCCATTTTTCATATCGCCAGCCTGTGAGATCGCCGATACACGATATTATCGTGCATGGGTGGGGGCAAGAGAGAGACTCTCTGTACTTGTCATAAGCTATTTCATAACTATTTGGTGATTTTAACTGCGCGTGCGTGAGAGAGAGAGAGAGAGACAGAGCTGGACATACCAATAACCAAAATAAAATACTTTCAAACATACTGAAAAACTAACATGTTAAATATAAAAATATTTAAAACAGCTAGTTCATATTCGGATACAGCAGTCATACATCGCTATTAGGACCGCGCGTTGTACTGTGACAAGTTTGCCATGGAAGTTATTATTCTAAAAATCAGTCAAGGTGAAAATCAAAAGTAGATTTATTTTAAAGACCAACAGTTTAACACTAAATGTTGGACATAAACGAACATGTTAAATCTAAAAGTATTTTCAGGTAAGTTCATATTTTTGGAGTATGCTAAAGTTAAATTAAACGGATAGGCAGGTTGTCATACAGCGCTCCGGACAGCGCACCCCATGACGAGCCCTGTTTTAGACTGATAACTTATTAACTGCATATTTTTATAATAACAATGATGAAGAATAAGCATCCATGTGTTTTGATAATGTGCTGTAAAGAAAACGAAATGCTGCTGGTGCAGTTTCGTCATGTTCATGCTTGAAGCTGTTCAAGAAGATGTCTAAAAGATGTCTCTTTTTGCACTCTTGACATAGCCTAATTTGTAAATAAAGATTATCACCCTGCAGTTCAATTTTGATGTGGGCTTCGTTTTAGAGTCCGTTTTTAAAACATTTCCAATGAGGAGGAGAAGCCTAAAGGCCCGGGTATGCTTTCCGTTCCGTCTCGCACACAGCCTCGTCCGCGCAGCATTCAAAGTATACTCAGCCGCAGAAGAGTGCGTACGGATGAGCTCGACACATGCACAGTACCACCAACTTGACTTGCGCAGTCTCAAAAAAATTGCCTGCACTCGGACGGGGTGCGCGACTGTCCGCGAGCCCTCTTGACGATGAAAATGACGTAATAAGGACATTATTACTAGAGGTATACTTTGGCTTAATCCTCATTTGCACGTGTGTGTGAAGTGCGGCGCTGAGGTGAAATAGCAGGGCAATTTGATAGCCCAATAATAATAGGCCGCCTAACAATAATAATAATAGTTTATACATTAATAGGAGATTGAGCCTAATATAATCTTGACTATCGACAAAAAAATTTGCTACGTCGATATCTCTGACTATCGTCGATACACGATACTATCGTCTATTGGCACAACCCTATCCACTATCCAGTCTATCCAGCAAGCAGCCGGGTCGATATGAACATAACGGCACTGTTTCACAAACACTCCCCATTTCAGAGCATACGAATGCCTCGTAGAAGGTGTCCGCGCTTCCGAGAGCATGTCGAGCACACGAGAATGCAGGGCACTCAGCTCCTCTGATATCCCCGAAGCAACCACACATGAAGGCTCCACAACTCCGGGTTCGGGTGCCACCCCGAGCCGCTCATCTGAGATAGCAGATCCTTCCTGACGGGGATCGGCCAGGGCAATGCCACCAGCAGCTCTGTCTGGTCCGGGAACCAAAGCTGGGTCGGCCAGTTCGGGGCGATGAGTATCACCGGAGCACCTGTTTTTTTTTTATATTATATATATATATATATATATATATATATATATATTGCCTGGCTGCTTGCCAGTGCGATGTCAGCGCATACCCCTTCAGCGGGGAGTGAGACAGGGAGAAGAACAGCAGGCAATGTGCATTCTCGAGCTCGTGGTGAACAGATTCACCTCCGCTACCCGTAGAATATATTTGAGAACTTATTAAGAATTTTTCAAGAATTGCACTTAAGAACATTCTTACGAACGTCTTATAATTTATCTTAAGACATTTCTTAACTTATTTCTTAAGAAGATTTTCGTGAATCCGGCCCCAGGTCCACCGCTGATCGAGGGCAGATGGACTCATCTTAAGAAAAACATCATACTCACCTGAACGCTGCAGAAGGGCGGCCATACAGAGACAGCCCTCTGATGAGCGAACCTCAACTGTGAGCTGTAATAGTTTATAAGCCATAAATCTAGGTTGTTCAGCAAAGCTAAGAAGAAGATTCTAACGTAATTGTCGCGTGCACCGCATTTTATACTGCCTCTCAGCTTGTCAGTATTTGCCTGCGATGTGTATACTTCGCGACAATTGGCCAGTCATTTGACTGGCGTGAGCCAATAGGACTTCAGGAAAGGTTGGAAGGAAGGAGTCCCCATAACGGAGAATTCTCTGTGATGTCTCGTGAAAGCTCGAGAGGGAACTTAAAGCACTTTTTTCACGTCGCTTTTTTTGTTTAAAATAGACATATATGATGTGACAGATCATCCACTAAATATAGCAGATGGCTAATTTTGCATGTTATTTCCATTAATATAGATTAGAAATGTACATTTGACATAAAATGTTGCCATTTTATATGAAAATATACAAAAGATCATATTTTTGATGCAAATAATTAAAAAAGTACCCCCAAACGCTGCACAACTTTAAAGAAAATGTAATTATGGAGTGATATTACATTTTACATATAAAAAAGCAATTAAAATGAACTTCATTGTCTATGACTGATATTACAACTGTGGGTTACATCTTCATCACCTTTTTCAAACCTGACCTGATAAATTCACATCCCTGATATTACAAAGAACTTAAGTTTTAATTGCAAGGGAAAACTGATAGATCTGCTATGTACCTCTGTCTTCTATTTTCAAGGGTAAGAATTCTTTATAAATCATCTTCTCACCCATATATCTTTATTTTGTGGAACACAAAAGGAGAGAGTGGAATAGTCTCAGTCACCATTAATTTATTTTATTTTATAGAAAAGAATCAATGATTGTGAACGGTGACTGAGGCTGTCAGTCTCTTAATGTTCTGCCTTGCATCTCCTTTTGTGCCCCACTGAAAATAAAAGTCAAGCACATTTGGTAAAAAAATAACATGATATTTTTATTCTTAAGTGAATATAGCTTTTTATTTGTAACTTGACACTATTTAAATTAGCCTATAATTTATTTAATACCGCTTTGTGTGTATTTGATTGTAAATGCATGTTCTGTGTTATATGTGATATAGAATGTTTGTGCTCTAATCATGTATTTGTAACGGTTTATAAACTGTGTTGTATAAATAATGAAATTATGACTGAATGTGATGTTTAATATATTATTAGTAAATTATTACCTATACAGGCTAATTTATCAATGAAGTATGTGAGACTTTTAAAAGCAGCAGAAAAAGTTTATTGTATAACGTCGGTTTACACAACTGAAATCAACATCGTTTCAACGTTAGGTAAGCAAACCAATTAGAACGATTTTATGTTGAATACCTGTTGATTCTATGACGTCGTTTCAACCAACCTAAAATCAACGTCGATTCAAGGTTAGGCAAGTAAGCCAATTGCGTTAGATTTGAATGACGTTGGTTCAACATTAATGTACCCCGATGAGCAAAATGATGCCGGATCGACGTCGTTTCGACGCCACGAGAAACATCGATTCTATGTTGATTCGATGTCAGTTTGCTATCTGGGATTTTATCAATTTGAAACAGCTAAGTAGGTTTCTCTAATATTGCACAGGTATATGCTGACATGGAAAATAGCTGGTAACGTTAGGCTGCTAAAATACGCACGTGAACACGATGTATTAAAAACATCGAATAAAGTAATAATAACAACAATAATGATAATTATTATTATTGTCATTTCAAAATTTGGCCGTTTCAAACTACTAACTTGATATTTGCGCCGCTTCCTCTTCGGTGCCTCCATTTTCACTCTATAAAGATATTCGGTTCTTGAAGCTGAAAATACTAACGTTATCCCGATCAACTAACGTTACGTGATGGCGCGCGTTTCTCACGCAACACCGGAAACACGGCATGTCGCAATCTATGATGAACCCGCACAACACCGGCGAGAACCAATGAGCGTTTGATGCTGCATTGTAAAACTTCTTAACGGCAAATTTTGAATCTGTTACTATAGCTACAGAGGAATGTACCTGATCATCCAATCGGTCTTTGACAGTCACGTGCGTTTATTATGTGTGACGTCACCGAGGCGCCATTTTGAAGATATCGTTGCATTGAACAGTGTAAGTGTATAGAGCTGGACAGTAAAGACCGATTAAATCGTCATTCTGGAGAAACAGATGCAAACCAAATAGATACGGTACCGAGATAATCTCAGCAAATTGTTTTAGGAACAGTAATTTATATAATTTGTCATTGATGATTAACAATTAACACTCCATAACGTTACCTGACAAAAAGTGCCACCCGCATCGCTGCCTCCAACCTCGCTGGATATATGATTATCTTGTTTACAGTAAAAAAAACTTATTTTATTTATATAACATATATTACTTACTTATACACTTATATGTTCTGTTTTTGTCTACCATTGATTTGCACACATAATTTGCACAATTGTATGTAATACATCATGTGAGTCCTTAAACCTTACTCTGTTTGTTCAAATTTTTCCGTGCTTTATTTGGCTGATAACAAGTACTGAATAGTACTGCTAATAATAATGAGATGATGATGATACTTTCATATTCAATCATATATGGCATCAACTTAAAAGCAAGCAAAATAAAATTACATTGAAACAGGTAAATGGCAATATAAATATCCATATCCAGAACAATATAAATATATTTAATTATATAAACATGACATATTTTTCTCAAATATATACATGTATGTGTTTGTATTTATATATACATAATACATAAACACAGTACACACTCATCTATTATGTAAACAAAAACTTTTATTTTGGATAGGATTAATCATTTGACAGCACTATTTAAACTGTTATTTATTTCTGTGATCTGCAGCTGAATTTTCAGCATCATTACTTCAGTGTCACATGATCTTCAGAAATCATTCTAATATGCTGATTTGCTGTTCAAGAAACATTTCTGATTATAATCAATGTTGAAAACAGTTGCGCTGCCCAATATTTTTGTGGACACTACAGTTCAAAAGGTTGGTGTCAGTAGGATTTTTTTTTCTTTGTGAAGACATTAATAGCAAGGATGCATTAAATTTGATCATATGTGGTTATAATGTTACCACATTTTTAAAATTTAAAACCTTTTTTAATGTTTTTAACTTTGTATTCATAAAATAATCCTGGACAAAAAAAATAAAAAAATTACACACATTAAGTAGCACAACTGTTTTCAACATTGATGATAGTGTTTCTTGAGCAGCAAATCAGTATATGAGAATGATAATGCGACACTGAAGCCCGGAGGCAAGGCTGCTGAAAAATTCAGCTTTGATCACAGGATTGAAGGCGGCACGGTGGCTCAGTGGGTAGCACTGTTGCCTCACAGCAAGAAGGTCTCTGGTTTGAGTCCCGACTGGGCCAGGATGCAGGGCTCACAAAATTTCAAAATCCCTGGTAGCCCTTCGGGCAGGTACTCTTCAGATTTTGGTAGCCCGAAATTAATTTAACTAGCCCAAATAAAAAAAAAACATAAATGTCAATCAAAAACATTTTCAATACTCAAATATCAAGGAAAGAGTTTTATTTTACTATTTACAGGCAATGTTCCCTCTAATGTTTATTTCTTGCTGAGAAAAAGTTTTCTTTATTGGGCGAACATTTCAGGCACCTGAGCAAAAACATTCTTTATACCAGACCTGTACAGCGCACACAAAAAAGTGTGAAACTTTTAACTTTAATGTGCTATTTATATTTGATTTGACCCTTGATGTAACTAAATGATGCACATTTTAGGTTACCTGAGAAAACATTTTTTACAATATAATACACTGCCGTTCAAAAGTTTGGGATCAGTAAATCTTTTTTTTAAAGAAGTGTCTTATGCTCATCAAGGCTGTAGTCTATCTATTTGTGTAGCCTATCTATCAGTGTGTTCCTGTGGCTCAGTGGTAGGGCATTGCGTTAGCAGCGCAAAAGGTTGTGGGTTTGATTCCCAGGGAACACACATAGTGATAAAACATGTATAGCCTGAATGCACTGTAAGTCGCTTTGGATAAAAGCGTCTGCTAAATGTAATATATATATATAAAAAATATATCTGTTTGATAAAAAAAAACAGAATATTATTCCACAAAATAATATTGTGAAATATTATTGCAATTTAAAATAAATGTTTTCTATTTTAATATACTTTAAAATCTAATTCATTCCTGTGAAGCAAAGCTGTATTTTCAGCATCATTACTCCAGTCTTCAGTGTCACATGATCCTTCAGAAATCATTCTAATATGCTGATTTATAATCAATGTTGGAAACAGTTGTACTGCTTAATATTGTTTGGGACCTGTGATATTTTTTTTTTTACAAAATAAAAAGTTGAAAAGACCTGTTTATTCAAAATAGAGATTTTGTGTTACAGTATACACTATTGAAAAGTTTGGGGTCAGAATTTTTTTTCTTTCTTTTTAAAGACACTTTAAAAGAGTTTAAAGAAAGTTAAAGAAACTTTATTCAGCAATGATGTGTTACATGGATAAAATTAATAGTAAAGACTTATATTGTTTTAATAAATTTTGAATAAATGCTATTCTTTTTAACTTTTTATTAATCAAAGAAAAAAGTAACACAACTCCAAAAAATATTAAGCAGCACAACAGTTTCACTGTAAATCAGCATATTATATCAGCAACACTGATAATAATTCAGCATTTCAGAGTGAGTCTGAAGGATCATGCGACACTGAAGATTGGAGTACTGATGCTGAAAATACAGCTTTGCTTCACAGGAATAAATTATATTTTAAAGTATAGGTATTAAAATATGAAACCAATATTAGAAATTGCAATATACTGTTGTTTCAGTATTTTTTTTAATAAATACAGCCTTGATGAGCAAGAGATTCCATTAAAAAACAAGGTCATTTATTTATTAGGTTTATAATATAGGCCTAACATAATATAATATATCAAAACAAACTATTTCAACTGATAGAATAGAATTGAATAGAATAGAAAACAAACTGAAGCAAAACTTAAGCTGAGATCTGTAAGTTAAATATATATATAAAAAAAACATGAACACATAAATTCTTCTATAGCTGTCTAAACATCCCTATGAAGTACACCCCTATGCTCAATACACCTGTGTGTGACTGTATATGTCTCAGAGTTTTGTTACCATTCTGTGCCCATCCTCCGCTGTTTCCAGCACATAATCAAGCCACTCTTCCTTAATACATGAGGACGTTTATTTCACATTTCGTGTCATTTGCGTTGGTTCTCATGTTGAGCGCACCGCAACCATTGAAGTATTCGGTTTCTACAGCGACTCGTTTGGCGCACTTCATTCTCTTTCTATGAAACCTGTAAACCACATTCACCGGTTCTAACTCTATAGCGACATCAACTCTATAGCGGTTTGCCTGAGTATTGCGATTCTTTCACTTTTACTGGCTTCCAATCAAATGACTTTCCCAACGAATTTTTGCGTGCGAGCGGCACATTATTTCTTCTGCGCGGCCGCGGTTGTAGAAGTGTGCGGCCGCGCGCATGCAGCTTAGAGGGAACATTGCATGGGAGCCCTGTATTTAAGGTAGCCCGTCGGGCAGGGCGGTGATACATTTTGGTAGCCCGACTGGAAAACACAATAGCCCCGGGACGTCGGGCTAGCGATTTTGCGAGCCCTGCCCGGAGGAAACCCACGCACACATGGGGAGAACATGCAAACTCCACACAGAAAGGCATCCCAGGGCTCGCAAAATCGCTAGCCCGACATCCCGGGGCTATTGTGTTTTCCAGTCGGGCTACCAAAATGTATCACCGCCCTGCCCGATGGGCTACCTTAAATACAGGGCTCCCACGCAATGTTCCCTCTAAGCTGCGTGCGCGCGGCCGCACACTTCTACAACCGCGCCGCACAGAAGAAATAGTGTGCCGCTCGCACGCAATAATTAGTTGGGAAAGCCATTTGATTGAATGCCAGTAAAAGCGAAAGAATCGCAATGCTAGGGTAAACCGCTATAGAGCTGCTGCCGCTATAGAGTTAGAACCAGTGAATGCGGTTTACAGGTTTCATAGAAAGAGAATGATGTGCGCCAAATGAGTTGCTGTAGAAACCGAATACTTCAATGGTTGCGGTGCGCTCAACATGAGAACCAACGCCAATGACATGACATGTGAAATAAACGTCCTCATGTATTAAAGAAAAGTGGCTTGATTAAGTGCTGGAAACAGCGGAGGATGAGCACAGAACGGTAACAAAACAGATATTTACAGTCACACACAGTTGTATTGTGCAAACTACTTCATAGGGATGTTTAGACGGCTTCAGATTGTTTTCTATTCTACTCTATTCTATTCTATCAATTTAAATAGTTTGTTTTGATATTATATTATGTTAGGCCTATATTATTAACCTAATAAATTATTGACCTTGTTTTTTAATGGAGTCTCAAGGCTGTATTTATTTAAAAAATACAGAAAAAACAGTGATATTGTGAAATATTATTGCAATTTCTAATATTGGTTTCCTATTTGAATACCTATACTTTAAAATATAATTTATTCCTGTGAAGCAAAGCTGTATTTTCAGCATCATTACAGTCTTCAGTGTCACATGATCTTCAGAAATCATTCTGAAATGCTGAATTATTATCAGTGTTGCTGATCTAATATGCTGTTTTACAATGAAACTGTTGTGCTGCTTAATATTTTTTGGAACCTGTGTTAAATTTTTCTTTGAGTAATAAAAAGTAAAAAAGAACAGCATTTATTTAAAATAGAAATCTTTTCTAACAATATAAGTCTTTACTATCAATTTTATCCATGGAACACATCCTTGCTGAATAAAGTATCTTTAAAAAGAAAGAAAAAAAATTATGACCCCAAACTTTTGAATAGTGTATATTGTAACAAAATCTCTATTTTGAATAAACACTGTTCTTTTTAACTTTTTTTAATTATTTTTTTATATCACAGGTCCCAAAAAATATTAAGCAGTACAACTGTTTCCAACATTGATTATAAATCAGCATATTAGAATGATTTCTGAAGGATCATGTGACACTGAAGACTGGAGTAATGATGCTGAAAATACAGCTTTGCATCACAGAAATTAATTATATTTTAAAGTATATTAAAATAGAAAACATTTATTTTAAATTGCAATAATATTTCACAATATTATTTTGTGGAATAATATTCAGTTTTTTTTAATCAAATACATAGTCTACAGCCTTGATGAGCATAAGACTCTTCTTTAAAAAAACCGAACTGATCCCAAACTTTTGAAAGGCAGTGCATTATATTGTAAAAAATGTTTTCTCAGGTAACCTAAAATGTACTTCATTTAGTTACATCAAGGGTCAAATCAAATATAAATAGCACATTAAAGTTAAAGGTTTCACACTTTTTTGTGTGCGCTGTACAGGTCTGGTATAAAGAATGTTTATTCGCAAAATGTCCGCCCAATAGAGAAAAGTTTTGCTCAGCAAGAAAAAATTTTTTTTAGGGAACATTGCCTATATAGTAAAATAAAACTCTTTCCTTGATATTTGTGTATTGTGTATTGTTTTGGATTGACATTTGTTTTGTTTTTTTAATTTGGGCTAGTTAAACTAATTTTCGGGCTACCAAAATCTGAAGAGTACCTGCCCGAAGGGCTACCAGGGATTTTGAAATTTTGCGAGCCCTGCTCCGGGTGCTCCGGTTTCCCCCACAATCCAAAGACATGCAGTACAGGTGAATTGGACAAAGTAAATTGGCCGTATTGAGTGTGTGTCCCAGCAATGGGGTTGCATCTGCACTCTCATGGCTGGGTTGCGGCAGGAACCGGTGTAAAACATGTGCCAAATCGGTTGTGCGGATCTCTCCGCTGTGGCGACCCCTGATAAAGGGAGCAAGCCGAAGAGACCCAAACAGCACACCAACGTCGACCCGATGTACAAAATTCCATCGGCACGATGTCGCTCAGGGAGCGTTTGCTAATCGGGAATACGTCGCCGTGACATCAGCCTCTGATCGGAAGTGCCCTCCGGCCGACGTTGGGACTATGCAGCTGTAAATACCGGCTGCTCTGCACTGACGCAGTTCAGCGGCGTTTTGCTCATCGCTACGGACCACCCGCGGCTACCGCAGCTGGTTTATCAAGGGGTTCAAGGTTCTTTATTATTTGTCACATATACAATCATACAGGGTATAATCAGTAGTGAAATGTGGGTCAGGACGGGTCCGCTCAATGGACAGTGCAAAAAAATAAAATAAAGATGAAACATAACACAGGAGAGTATATATAAATATAGGTAAGAATAAGATAAAAAATAAAATAAAATAAGGAGTAAAATGTGCAATGAAATAAAATGTGCAATACAGTCTACTGTGGATTTAATAAATATTAATATAAACAGGGATGTGCAAGAGGAATGTGCAAACAGGTTGTACCGGGTATGTACACATAGCAGCAATGCGGATGATGGAGAATAATGGGTGTTTTTTACAGTTTATTAAATTGAGTCCTGTAGATGTTATGAGACTGAGTTTAGGGTAGAAGCTCCTCCTCAGTCTCTCAGTTTTTGCCATCATGCTCCTGAAGCACTTGCCAGATGGCTGCAGAGTGAAAAGACGGTTACCGGGGTGAATTGAGTCCTTGATTTTTTTTGCAGCTCTGCTATTGCAGCGTTTGAGGTAGATGTCCTCAAATTATAATTATAATATAAAATATATTATAATAAAACAATACACACCACTCTCAATAACAGTTGCAAATGTAATATTTTCATTTAATTCATATTACATGTATAATTTAATTCATATTACATGTACAAATACACTTACATTTACCATATGCTTTGATCAAAAGTGGATAATTCATGATTATTTGTAGTCTTTTGAAAATTAACCATGATTTTACTACAGCATTTAAATAAAACTATAGTAAAAACAAAATCTACCTTAGTTGTACTACAATCACCATGGTTTATTTATGACTGTTGCAGTAAAACCATAGTAACTACGAAAATAACCGTTACTACGGCATTTGCAGTAAAAACATAGTAACAATTACCATGATTTCAAAAACTATGGTTACTAAGTCATGGTTACCACAGTTTTACTGAAGTGTTACTACAATAGTACTATAGTAGAATATTGCATCAAAACCATGGTTTGAAAAAAACAATCATGCTTACTACAGTTTTACTATAGTAAAACCATGGTTAAATGTTGTAAAAGTATAACACTTTTCACAATACTTATCATTTCAAAGTAGGTTTACAGAAAATACATGTTTCAAGGTTACAATTTAAAAACATCCTTTAATCAGCCAGAGGTGACTGAGACTCACTGGGGAAGACCATCTTCTGGCAACAAAATAATGTCCATATGACAGTAGTTCATAATACAGGTCATGTGTTAGATTACATAAACACATAATAAAAACCAGGCAAACGATAATTAAGCCGTTAAAATGTTTTAAATTGCATGATAAAAATTCTAAAATATTTTCCGATAAAATCTTACTAAACACATCTCTAGTTTTGTGTTCAGTAAAACATTATCCTTCAACATTACTAAAACCACTTAGACTCTGCGGACCCAAAAATGTGTATGCTTCATTTACATTGCCTTCCTTATATGGTATCAGCCCATAAATGGTCTCATTTGAAAGCTTAGAGCCTCTTCTTTACAAATAATTTTATGATACATAAAGCAGTACAATTAAGCTTAGAAATGTATTCGTCCCACACACGAATTTTCGCCTAACGATAGTGAACAATTTTTCCTAAGAATGTGTATTTTTTTTATATTTTTCACAATACAGTCAAGTCATATATCACAAGAAAGCTCTTATTCTCAGGAATCTAATATAAATTATTTCATTGTGTGACAACCACAGATCGAATGATCTTCAATAGAATCGCGATGTGAAATTTATACATTTTTCACAAACTTTGTTTTTGTCATTTTCCTACTCTAACTACTGCTTCAGTCAGCTGCAAACAGCCACAAACTCTATATTATCTTTTAGATTAGGATCTCTTCTTTCAAACGAGACCATTTTCACGTTTCTGTGTGCTTCCAATGCTGAGAAATCGTCGTGTGAGCCAGACGCGCTCCAGAGAAGAATGACGCAGTTTTTTTTCCCAGCCATCAGATCTCCAAACTATAAGCGCGCTCGTCCAAGCGCTCTTATGTCGTACAAATCTGTGCTTTTTAGAGGCTACTATAGGCCAGATTAGATGTCATTCTATTTCAGTGAACCAGTGAGATGGGGGAAACGTCACACCTCTGGGTTTGAAGGAAGTGTGTGCGCTTTCAGTGTCCGGTTGAGCTCTGATGGTGTTGCACTCTGAGAAATGTTGTTTTTGGTTTGTTTTGAAGACGGAGGATGGCAAACACATGCGTCCCGGATAAAGCAATCGTTGGACATAAAAATATAAGTTATAGATGATGAAGAGCGCTCAGCCGCGTCATGGTTTTTTGCTGAAATCGTTACTGTTTGAACGCCATGGCACAGCTAACGCTCGTATAAATCAATAGCGATATCAAATTGTGTACAGTATTAATTTCGGTGAATATACAGTAACTATACATGATATTACAGTGCAGTGTGGCTGAACCGGTATGTTTGTTTGTTTGATGGTCTGAAGGGCAGGGAACCGTGACAGGCAGCTCTTGTAGCATGGAGGATTAGCTGTTAGCTTGTTCCCATTGGCAACAAAGGACCGATGCTGCTGATGCGGGCATGGCATCTAAAGCAGGTATGTGATGCTCCAAACAGTACACAATACAGAATGCACATAAATTGAATGATATTAAGCTGGATGATGTGGATTCTATTTTAGATTGTGATAGACTAGATATATTTTATAATTTATACAGTCTTGTGTCTCCTGAAATAAAAAAACTGATAATATAAAACACAAAATGTGAAATTTGCTTCACTCCAGTTATGCAATTGTGTGTTTTACGACTTAGAAAAACATAAAAATGACACATAATTCAATCAATAATCAAGAAAAGTGCTTGTGGCACATAGTAAAATAGGATTATGGGTGCAATTTGTTTTATATAGCCTGTTTTTGCAAAGGAAACTCAAAATGACACTTCTAGGTGCAAAATAGGATATTTTCCCTTGCTTCATTTATGATGCAGTGACTCCTGTTTGAAAGCTGTTATTTGAAAAAAAAAAAAAAATTGGTACATTTTGGCATCAAACTTAGTAAGTTGCAAAGAGCAAGCCCTAATAGAACCTGTATTACAGATTTAATTATATTTTTTTTAAAGTCAAAAAGCGCCTATGTTTTTTTTAGTGTTTATTGTAATATTTGAAACACATATAATGCTATTTATAAAAAATTACACCCATATGTTATAGTTCAAAGGGTTTTCTTTACAATGAATCATGTTTTTTATTTCCTCCATTGTATGTGTGTAGGGTAAACATTTGAAATTGAGTGTGAACATTTAGGCGAAAATTAAAAAAACGCACCTGAGTTTAAGTGGTTAAAGGGTAAGTTAAAACACACAACTGACGTAATAGTCCAGCGAAAACTTGAAGGCTGATAGGGTGCGCGCCGGGGCATCAGGTGACTAATCGCCTTCGCGCGCTTTTCTGCGCAGGGGCATCAGGTGACTCCCCACCTTCGCGCGCTTTTCTGTGCAGGGATATCAGGTGACTCTCTGCCTTCGCGTGCTTTTCCGCGCAGGGGCATCAGGTGACTCCTTGCCTTCGCGCGCTTTTCCTCGCAGGGGCATCAGGTGACTCCTCGCCTTCGCGCGCTTTTCCGCGCAGGGGCATCAGGTGACTCCTCGCCTTCGCACGCTTTTCCGCGCAGGGGCATCAGGTAACTCCTCGCTTTCGTGCTCTTTTCCGTGCAGGGGCATCAGGTGACTCCTCGCCTTCGCGCGCTTTCAGCGCAGGGGCATCAGGTGACTCCTCGCCTTCGCGCGCTTTTCCGCGCAGGGGCATCAGGTGACTCCTCGCCTTCGCGCGCTTTCAGCGCAGGGGCATCAGGTGACTCCTTGCTTTTGCGCGCCGTTTCATAAAATGACTCACTGCCGCTCTGAGGCGGGGGGCGCTTCACTACTGGCGAGTGGGTGAGCGACTGAAGCATGGGCTCCATGTCACCTTGAATGAGTGAAAGAGCGGAGTCCTCTACACATGGCAGCCGCTGATGTGAGGCTGGTATCGTGTGAATAAAAGAGCAGTGTCTTCCAAAACACGGCAGCCGCTGATGTGGGGCTGGTATCATGTGAATGAGAGAGTGTCCTCTACACCAGTGGTCCCCAACCACCGGGTTGCGACCCACTACCGGGCCATGGAAGAATTCGTACCGGGTCGCGAGAAAGTTCTGGAGAAAATGTGTATAGATATGACGCTCTGTTAATTATTGTGCATAAATGATTTTTCTAAATATTCTGTATTTTCGTTGTATGCGATTGATATCGAGTAGCAATTTGACGATTTCATGTTAAATTAGTAAATAAAAGATTGCTCTGATGATCTGTCATGGCTAGGGCTTTAAACGGATCGCAGTTGATACGTGATATACAGACCAGGTCCAGCTCCAGACCCCACCCTTCGGCATGTGATTCGCAGATTATTTTGCCAATTTACACGTTCAAGCTATTTAAAACCACAAGAAGAAGAAGAAACGAAACAGAACTCAATTCGTTACTTGTGCGCTGTTCTCGCACACACCCGAAGTGCGCACAAGCACAGAGACGTAGTTCAGACAGCTGCAGCATACTGATTTGATTCCTCTTTCATGTATCCCTGCGTTTAAGATACATATGCATGGAGGTTGCGGTTACATCTCAATACTGGAAATATTTCTGTTTTAAACCATGAAGGCGAGTCAATGGATATCACAAAATCAACGTGCAAACTTTGCGCAATAGTTATGCCAGTGAACGTCTTAACTGCAGTCATACAGAAAGTGAAAGCGTTTTCTAATGCTGCATTAACAGCGCATATTCTCTCAGAGACAAGAGACAAATCTACTTCAACATGTGCTGATAACAGTATAAATGAATAGACCTGTTTTAAAGACCCCATCCACCCCCACCCCCCCGGTCCGCAAGATTTTTTCCAAACCGTAACCAGTCCGCCGTGTAAAAAAGGTTGGATTCCTCTGCTCTACACACGGCAGCCGCTGATGTGGGGCTGGTATCATGTGAATGAGAGATTGTCCTCTACACACGGCAGACCGCTGATGAGGGGCTGGCATCGTGTGAATGAGTGAGGAGCCAAGTGATTGTGCTTTGTACACGGCAGAGCGCCGCTCTGAATCTGCAGCTGAATTTTCAGCATCATTACTTCAGTGTCACATGATCTTCAGAAATCATTCTAATATGCTGATTTGCTGTTCAAGAAACATTTCTGATTATAATCAATGTTGAAAACAGTTGCGCTGCCCAATATTTTTGTGGACACTACAGTTCAAAAGGTTGGAGTCAGTAGGATTTTTTTTTTTCTTTGTGAAGACATTAATAGCAAGGATGCATTAAATTTGATCATATGTGGTTATAATGTTACCACATTTTTAAAATTTAAAACCTTTTTTAATGTTTTTAACTTTGTATTCATAAAATAATCCTGGACAAAAAAAAAAAAAAATTACACACATTAAGTAGCACAACTGTTTTCAACATTGATGATAGTGTTTCTTGAGCAGCAAATCAGTATATGAGAATGATAATGCGACACTGAAGCCCGGAGGCAAGGCTGCTGAAAAATTCCGCTTTGATCACAGGATGGCACGGTGGCTCAGTGGGTAGCACTGTTGCCTCCCAGCAAGAAGGTCTCTGGTTTGAGTCCCGACTGGGCCAGGATGCAGGGCTCGCAAAATTTCAAAATCCCTGGTAGCCCTTCGGGCAGGTACTCTTCAGATTTTGGTAGCCCGAAATTAATTTAACTAGCCCAAATAAAAAAAAAAAACATAAATGTCAATCAAAAACATTTTCAATACTCAAATATCAAGGAAAGAGTTGTATTTTACTATTTACAGGCAATGTTCCCTCTAATGTTTTTTTTCTTGCTGAGAAAAAGTTTTCTTTATTGGGCGAACATTTCAGGCACCTGAGCAAAAACATTCTTTATACCAGACCTGTACAGCGCACACAAAAAAGTGTGAAACTTTTAACTTTAATGTGCTATTTATATTTGATTTGACCCTTGATGTAACTAAATGATGCACATTTTAGGTTACCTGAGAAAACATTTTTTACAATATAATACACTGCCGTTCAAAAGTTTGGGATCAGTAAATCTTTTTTTTTAAAGAAGTGTCTTATGCTCATCAAGGCTGTAGCCTATCTATTTGTGTAGCCTATCTATCAGTGTGTTCCTGTGGCTCAGTGGTAGGGCATTGCGTTAGCAGCGCAAAAGGTTGTGGGTTTGATTCCCAGGGAACACACATAGTGATAAAACATGTATAGCCTGAATGCACTGTAAGTCGCTTTGGATAAAAGCGTCTGCTAAATGTAAAATATATATATAAAAAATATATCTATTTGATAAAAAAAAAACATAATATTATTCCACAAAATAATATTGTGAAATATTATTGCAATTTAAAATAAATGTTTTCTATTTTAATATACTTTAAAATCTAATTCATTCCTGTGAAGCAAAGCTGTATTTTCAGCATCATTACTCCAGTCTTCAGTGTCACATGATCCTTCAGAAATCATTCTAATATGCTGATTTATAATCAATGTTGGAAACAGTTGTACTGCTTAATATTGTTTGGGACCTGTGATATTTTTTTTACAAAATAAAAAGTTGAAAAGACCTGTTTATTCAAAATAGAGATTTTGTGTTACAGTATACACTATTGAAAAGTTTGGGGTCAGAATTTTTTTTCTTTCTTTTTAAAGACACTTTAAAAGAGTTTAAAGAAAGTTAAAGAAACTTTATTCAGCAATGATGTGTTACATGGATAAAATTAATAGTAAAGACTTATATTGTTTTAATACATTTTGAATAAATGCTATTCTTTTTAACTTTTTATTAATCAAAGCAAAAAGTAACACAGGTTCCAAAACATATTAAGCAGCACAACAGTTTCACTGTAAATCAGCATATTAGATCAGCTACACTGATAATAATTCAGCATTTCAGAGTGAGTCTGAAGGATCATGCGACACTGAAGATTGGAGTACTGATGCTGAAAATACAGCTTTGCTTCACAGGAATAAATTATATTTTAAAGTATAGGTATTAAAATAGGAAACCAATATTAGAAATTGCAATATACTGTTGTTTCAGTATTTTTTATAATAAATACAGCCTTGATGAGCAAGAGATTCCATTAAAAAACAAGGTAATTTATTTATTAGGTTTATAATATAGGCCTAACATAATATAATATATCAAAACAAACTATTTCAAATGATAGAATAGAATTGAATAGAATAGAAAACAAACTGAAGCAAAACTTAAGCTGAGATATGTAAGTTAAATATATATATATAAAAAAACATGAACACATAAACTCTTCTATAGCTGTCTAAACATCCCTATGAAGTACACCCCTATGCTCAATACACCTGTGTGTGACTGTATATGTCTCAGAGTTTTGTTACCATTCTGTGCCCATCCTCCGCTGTTTCCAGCACATAATCAAGCCACTCTTCCTTAATACATGAGGACGTTTATTTCACATGTCGTGTCATTTGCGTTGGTTCTCATGTTGAGCGCACCGCGAACATTGAAGTATTCGGTTTCTACAGCGACTCGTTTGGCGCACTTCATTCTCTTTCTATGAAACCTGTAAACCACATTCACCGGTTCTAACTCTATAGCGACATCAACTCTATAGCGGTTTGCCTGAGTATTGCGATTCTTTCACTTTTACTGGCTTCCAATCAAATGACTTTCCCAACAAATTTTTGCGTGCGAGCGGCACATTATTTCTTCTGCGCGGCCGCGGTTGTAGAAGTGTGCGGCCGCGCGCACGCAGCTTAGAGGGAACATTGCGTGGGAGCCCTGTATTTAAGGTAGCCCATCGGGCAGGGCGGTGATACATTTTGGTAGCCCGACTGGAAAACACAATAGCCCCGGGACGTCGGGCTAGCGATTTTGCGAGCCCTGGGATGCCTTTCTGTGTGGAGTTTGCATGTTCTCCCCATGTGTGTGTGGGTTTCCTCCGGGTGCTCCGGTTTCCCCCACAATCCAAAGACATGCAGTACAGGTGAATTGGACAAAGTAAATTGGCCGTATTGAGTGTGTGTCCCAGCACTGGGGTTGCATCTGCACTCTCATGGCTGGGTTGCGGCAGGAACCGGTGTAAAACATGTGCCAAATCGGTTGTGCGGATCTCTCCGCTGTGGCGACCCCTGATAAAGGGAGCAAGCCGAAGAGACCCAAACAGCACACCAACGTCGACCCGATGTACAAAATTCCATCGGCACGATGTCGCTCAGGGAGCGTTTGCTAATCGGGAATACGTCGCCGTGACATCAGCCTCTGATCGGAAGTGCCCTCCGGCCGACGTTGGGACTATGCAGCTGTAAATACCGGCTGCTCTGCACTGACGCAGTTCAGCGGCGTTTTGCTCATCGCTACGGACCACCCGCGGCTACCGCCGCTGGTTTATCAAGGGGTTCAAGGTTCTTTATTATTTGTCACATATACAATCATACAGGGTATAATCAGTAGTGAAATGTGGGTCAGGACAGGTCCGCTCAATGGACAGTGCAAAAAAATAAAATAAAGATGAAACATAACACAGGAGAGTATATATAAATATAGGTAAGAATAAGATAAAAAATAAAATAAGGAGTAAAATGTGCAATGAAATAAAATGTGCAATACAGTCTACTGTGGATTTAATAAATATTAATATAAACAGGGATGTGCAAGAGGAATGTGCAAACAGGTTGTACCGGGTATGTACACATAGCAGCAATGCGGATGATGGAGAATAATGGGTGTTTTTTACAGTTTATTAAATTGAGTCCTGTAGATGTTATGAGACTGAGTTTAGGGTAGAAGCTCCTCCTCAGTCTCTCAGTTTTTGCCATCATGCTCCTGAAGCACTTGCCAGATGGCTGCAGAGTGAAAAGACGTTTACCGGGGTGAATTGAGTCCTTGATTTTTTTTGCAGCTCTGCTATTGCAACGTTTGAGGTAGATATCCTCAAATTATAATTATAATATAAAATATATTATAATAAAACAATACACACCACTCTCAATAACAGTTGCAAATGTAATATTTTCATTTAATTCATATTACATGTACAATTTAATTCATATTACATGTACAAATACACTTACATTTACCATATGCTTTGATCAAAAGTGGATAATTCATGATTATTTGTAGTCTTTTGAAAATTAACCATGATTTTACTACAGCATTTAAATAAAACTATAGTAAAAACAAAATCTACCTTAGTTGTACTACAATCACCATGGTTTATTTATGACTGTTGCAGTAAAACCATAGTAACTACGAAAATAACCGTTACTACAGCATTTGCAGTAAAAACATAGTAACAATTACCATGATTTAAAAAACTATGGTTACTAAGTCATGGTTACCACAGTTTTACTGAAGTGTTACTACAATAGTACTATAGTAGAATATTGCATCAAAACCATGGTTTGAAAAAAAACAATCATGCTTACTACAGTTTTACTATAGTAAAACCATGGTTAAATGTTGTAAAAGTATAACACTTTTCACAATACTTATCATTTCAAAGTAGGTTTACAGAAAATACATGTTTCAAGGTTACAATTTAAAAACATCCTTTAATCAGCCAGAGGTGACTGAGACTCACTGGGGAAGACCATCTTCTGGCAACAAAATAATGTCCATATGACAGTAGTTCATAATACAGGTCATGTGTTAGATTACATAAACACATAATAAAAACCAGGCAAACGATAATTAAGCCGTTAAAATGTTTTAAATTGCATGATAAAAATTCTAAAATATTTTCTGATAAAATCTTACTAAACACATCTCTAGTTTTGTGTTCAGTAAAACATTATCCTTCAACATTACTAAAACCACTTAGACTCTGCGGACCCAAAAATGTGTATGCTTCATTTACATAGCCTTCCTTATATGGCATCAGCCCATAAATGGTCTCATTTGAAAGCTTAGAGCCTCTTCTTTACAAATAATTTTATGATACATAAAGCAGTACAATTAAGCTTAGAAATGTATTCGTCCCACACACGAATTTTCGCCTAACGATAGTGAACAATTT
The DNA here is from genome assembly GCA_023376895.1 of Aspiorhynchus laticeps. Lineage (NCBI taxonomy): Eukaryota > Metazoa > Chordata > Actinopteri > Cypriniformes > Cyprinidae > Aspiorhynchus > Aspiorhynchus laticeps. The sequence continues at coordinate 35,100,988 of CM041801.1, forward strand.
TTCCTAAGAATGTGTATTTTTTATATTTTTCACAATACAGTCAAGACATATATCACAAGAAAGCTCTTATTCTCAGGAATCTAATATAAATTATTTCATTGTGTGACAACCACAGATCGAATGATCTTCAATAGAATCGCGATGTGAAATTTATACATTTTTCACAAACTTTGTTTTTGTCATTTTCCTACTCTTACTACTGCTTCAGTCAGCTGCAAACAGCCACAAACTCTATATTATCTTTTAGATTAGGATCTCTTCTTTCAAACGAGACCATTTTCACGTTTCTGTGTGCTTCCAATGCTGAGAAATCGTCGTGTGAGCCAGACGCGCTCCAGAGAAGAATGACGCAGTTTTTTTTCCCAGCCATCAGATCTCCAAACTATAAGCGCGCTCGTCCAAGCGCTCTTATGTCGTACAAATCTGTGCTTTTTAGAGGCTACTATAGGCCAGATTAGATGTCATTCTATTTCAGTGAACCAGTGAGATGGGGGAAACGTCACACCTCTGGGTTTGAAGGAAGTGTGTGCGCTTTCAGTGTCCGGTTGAGCTCTGATGGTGTTGCACTCTGAGAAATGTTGCTTTTGGTTTGTTTTGAAGACGGAGAATGGCGAACACATGCGTCCCGGATAAAGCAATCGTTGGACATAAAAATATAAGTTATAGATGATGAAGAGCGCTCAGCCACGTCATGGTTAGTGTGTACTTTGAGTGTCTTTGCTCCGGTTTTTTGATGAAATCGTTACTGTTTGAACGCCATGGCACAGCTAACGCTCGTATAAATCAATAGCGATATCAAATTGTGTACAGTATTAATTTCGGTGAATATACAGTAACTATACATGATATTACAGTGCAGTGTGGCTGAACCGGTATGTTTGTTTGTTTGATGGTCTGAAGGGCAGGGAACCGTGATAGGCAGCTCTTGTAGCATGGAGGATTAGCTGTTAGCTTGTTCCCATTGGCAACAAAGGACCGATGCTGCTGATGCGGGCATGGCATCTAAAGCAGGTATGTGATGCTCCAAACAGTACACAATACAGAATGCACATAAATTGAATGATATTAAGCTGGATGATGTGGATTCTATTTTAGATTGTGGTAGACTAGATATATTTTATAATTTATACAGTCTTGTGTCTCCTGAAATAAAAAAACTGATAATATAAAACACAAAATGTGAAATTTGCTTCACTCCAGTTATGCAATTGTGTGTTTTACGACTTAGAAAAACATAAAAATGACACATAATTCAATCAATAATCAAGAAAAGTGCTTATGGCACATAGTAAAATAGGATTATGGGTGTGATTTGTTTTATATAGCCTGTTTTTGCAAAGGAAACTCAAAATGACACTTCTAGGTGCAAAATAGGATATTTTCCCTTGCTTCATTTATGATGCAGTGACTCCTGTTTGAAAGCTGTTATTTGAAAAAAAAAAAAAATCTGGTACATTTTGGCATCAAACTTAGTAAGTTGCAAAGAGCAAGCCCTAATAGAACCTGTATTACAGATTTAATTTTTTTTTTTTTAAAGTCAAAAAGCACCTATGTTTTTTTTAGTGTTTATTGTAATATTTGAAACACATATAATGCTATTTCTAAAAAAAATACACCCATATGTTATAGTTCAAAGGGTTTTCTTTACAATGAATCCTTTTTTTTATTTCCTCCATTGTATGTGTGTAGGGTAAACATTTGAATTTGAGTGTGAACATTTAGGCGAAAATTCAAAAAACGCACCTGAGTTTAAGTGGTTTCAAGTTCAAGTTTCAAGTTTTTATTTGTCACATACACGACTATACAGAGATTGTATAACCAGCAGTGAAATGTGAATCAGGTCCGCTCCATGGACAGTGCAAATATTGTAGAATACAACAATAAACAATAAGATATAAAGCACAGAATATAAAATATAAAGTATAAGAGAATGTGCATGACAGTATGCTGTAGAATTAAATATTAAGATAAGCATGACTGTACGGGAGGGGGGGGGGATGTGCAAACAGGTAGAACATGATGACATGAGCAGCAATCACAAAGAATAAATATAAAATATGATAAGATATCAAGATACAGAAAGTGTTGTGTGCAAATGACAGTATTGTGTGCAAAAGACACTGTCAGTATGAGGTAGATGATAATGGGTGTGAGTATATTCCAGATTGTGAGTGATTAGTAAGTGAGGTCATCATGATGTTAAGAGTTCAGTTCAATTTGAATTCAGGAGCCTGATGGCCTGGGGGAAGAAGCTCCTCCTGAGTCTCTCAGTTTTTGCCATCAGGCAGCGGAAGCGCTTACCAGATGGCAGCAGACTGAATAGACAGTTTCCAGGGTGATTTGAGTCTTTGGTGATTTTGACAGCTCTGCTTCTGCAGCGTTTGATGTAGATGTCCTGCAGAGAGGGGAGAGCAGACCCCGAGATGCGCTCAGCTAAGTGCACAACTCTCTGCAGGGCCTTGCAGTCTTGGCTGGAGCTGTTTCCATACCACACTGAGATGCACTGAGTCAAAACACTTTCTATGGTCCCTGCATAGAAAGTTTTCAGGATTGATGGTGAGACCCTGAATTTCCTCAGCTGTCGCAGATGGTACAGTCTTTGCCTGGCTTTCCTAACCTGTGTTTGTATGTGTGTAGTCCAAGTCAGGTCCTCGGAGATGTTTACGCCGAGGTACTTGAAGCTGCTTACTCTCTCCACAGGGGTCCCGCTGATCACAAGAGGAGTGTAGGGCAGCAGGTGTCTCTTTCTGAAGTCTACAATCAGCTCTTTAGTTTTGCTCACGTTCAGAGAGAGACAGTTGTCCTGGCACCATGATGTAAGTCTCTCCACCTCATCCAAGTATGCGGTCTCATCATTGTTGGAAATGAGGCCCAGAACCACAGTATCATCAGCAAATTTGATAATAGATGTGGAGCTGTGAGAGGACACACAGTCATGTGTGTAGAGAGAGTAGAGCAGGGGACTCAGAACACAGCCCTGCGGGGCTCCTACATTCAGGGTGATGGAGTTTGAGGTGTACTGGCCTACCTTCACCACTTGAGGTCTGCCGGTGAGGAAATCTTGGATCCAGTCACAGAGTGTAGAGTTTAGGCCGAGGCCTGTGAGTTTATTAGTCAGCTTGATGGGGACTATGGTGTTAAAAGCTGAGCTATAGTCTATAAATAGCAGCCTTGCATAGTTACCATTGCTGCTGTCAATGTGTGTGAGGGAGGAGTGAAGTATGTGAGAGATGGCATCATCAGTTGATCTATTGGAGCGATATGCAATCTGGAGAGGGTCCAAAGTAACAGAGATGGATGAGCTAATGTGGCTCTTAACAAGTCTCTCAAAAACCTTCATGACTATAGATGTGAGGGCCACTGGACGATAGTCATTCAGGCAAGAGGGTTTACTGTTCTTAGGCACAGGGATGATGATGGATTTTTTAAAGGAGGTGGGAACTACAGAGGTAGCAAGGGACTCGTTGAAGATAGAAGTGAACAAACCAGCAAGCTGATCAGCGCAGGACCTCAGGACACGGCCAGTAATCCCGTCAGGTCCAGCCGCTTTCCTGATGTTCACTCCCTTTAGTGCCCTCCGAACCTCGTCCTCCATCACGGTGATCACATGATCCTCGCTTCTCTGCCTGCTGCTTCCTGACGCGCTGCTCGGCAGAGCCGCGCTGCATTCAAATCGGCCGTAGAAGGTGTTTAATTCTTTGGCCAGCGACGGATCTGCTCTCACCTCCGCGGAGGATTTGTTTCCAAAGGCACAGATGGTCCTTAGTCCCTGCCACATGCGTCGAGAGTCAATAATTTAAACTAAAAGAGTAAGAATATGATTAGGAAGGCTATTTCAATGTAAAATATCAAAAAGCTCTACTTCCTTTAGTGGACTTTCATAAATCCTTGGTATTAGAATTTTGTGACCTCACTATAGACCAGAGGTTCAAGTTCAAGTTTTATTTGTCACATACACGACTATACAGAGATTGTATAACCAGCAGTGAAATGTGAGTCGGGTCTGCTCCATGGACAGTGCAAATATTGTAGAATACAACACAAGGGAAGTATGCATAAAATAAAATGAATAAAAAATAAGATATAAAGCACAGAATATAAAATTTAAGTATAAAAGAATGTGCATGACAGTATGCTGTAGATTTAAATATTAAGATAAGCATGACTGTACGAGAGAGGAATGTGCAAACAGGTTGAACATGGTTGACATGAAGCAGCAATCACAAAAAGAATAAATATAAAAAATAAGATATCAAGACACAGAAAGTGTTGTGTACAAATGACACTGTCAGTATGAGGTAGATAATAATGAGTGTGAATATATTACTGATTGTGAGTGGTTAATAAGTGAAGTCATGATGATGTTAAGAGGCTGAGTTTGAGTTCAGGAGCCTGATGGCCTGGGGGAAGAAACTCCCCCTAAGTCTCTCAGTTTTTGCCATCAGGTTGCGGAAGCGCTTACCAGATGGCAGCAGAGTGAATAGACGGTTTCCAGGGTGATTTGAGTCCTTGGTGATTTTGTCAGCTCTGCTTCTGCAGGTGGGTAGAGTACTCAAAAACTGTACTCAAGTAAAAGTACTTCTAGAAATATTTACTCAAGTAAAAGTAAAAGTAATCGTCTGAATAGTTACTTGAGTAAGAGTAAAAAAGTATCGGATAAAAAAACTACTCAAGTAGTTAGTTACTAGTTACTTTGGATCATATACTGAATATAGTCTATTTTTATTTAGATATATAGATTACATTTATATAATGTGTATGTGTGTGTATGTGTGTGTGTGTGTGTGTGTGTGTGTGTGTGTGTATATATACACACACACACACACACACACACTGCCGTTCAAATTATTTTTTATTATTTTTGAATGTAATTTATTTCAGTGATGCAAATCAGAATTTTCATCAGTCTTTTTCACCAGTCGTCAGTGTCACATAATCCTTCAGAAATCATTCCAATATGTTAATTTATTATCAATGCTAATCTTTTTAGCTTTCTATTCATCAAAGAATCCTGAACAAAATGTCACAGGTTCCAAAAAATATTAAGCAGCAAAACTGTTTCCAACACTGGTAATAAATCAATATATTAGAATGATTTTTGAAGGATCATATGACTCCGAAAACTGGAGTAACAGATTTGCATCCCTGAATTAAATGATATTTTAAAGTAAATTAATTATGTATTATTCTATAACCTCTGACACTGAAACCTCTGAAAACTCCTCACATGACTGCTACCGACATCTGAACATAACGAAACGAATGTACATTGACGGATCTTCTGTTCTGCAAAATGTAAACAAATGTAGCCTATTTTTTTGCAAGCATAAATATTTAAAAAATATGAATATTAATTGTGTCTAGAACAGGTCGCGTGCCTCTGCACAGAGCTAACGCGTTTTTGGCGGGTGTTCATTTCATACTCTGTGGCAGCTTATTTAATGTATAAATGATACATTCTATTTAATGTATAAGGTACATGTACAACAAACTGGTAATGTCATAGTGGTATTGTGGCCTATACCTGTGGAACAGTAGACAGCACACGCGGTGTTCATCTAATAAAAGATCTTCATATAGCTCTAGCAAACAAGCCTTTGCAGATTTGCTTTCAATTGACTGTAGATCCAAAGCCACGTCTTCATCGCTCTTGATGTTATCTGAGTGAACTTCTTCAGTCAGTGTGTGCGGCAGCCAGCAGGGTGAACTGAACAAATCATTCAAACTGATTCGCGAACCGATTCAATGGTTTGCCAACTGGTTTGATAAAGCCTTTAAACAGAATCGACTCAAAAGAATGAATCATTCTTGAATGGGCATCGTTCATTGCCCAGAGAAAAGTAGACGGCGCGTTTGGAATAAACTAAAGCATTTTTAACTTGTATTTCATTAAGATAAAGTAACGAGAGGAGAGTCGCCCACAGTAACGAAGTAAAAGTACCGTTTTTTCTCTAAAAATATACTTGAGTAAGAGTAAAAGTACCCATTTTAAAATATACTCTAAAAGTATTAGTTACCCAAAAAATTTACTCAAGTAAATGTAACGAAGTAAATGTAACTCGTTACTACCCACCTCTGCTACAGACCAAGCACCATAGCTGCTACTGCCCCCATTTTTGCTTATTTTGCTATATATCTGATTTAATCACGAGGTGTAATATGCGTACATCCAAAAACGTTAGTCAGGTGCTTAATCACATGAAACACTTCGTCTATCAATAAACAAAAATCAGCACACTGCCACTAATGTTCTCAAAAATCAATTTATTGTTAAAGTGTTTCATGTGATCCCTTAGCAAATGTATTATTTTGTCCTCATTATTTGGGGAACAGGCAATTTCTTTAGAATGGACTACACATGTCACAGTATCATTTAAGTGGGTGGAACATCATATTTGTAGTTTACACTACTCTTAAATGTTTGGGGTCAGTCAAATTTTTATATGTCTTTGAAAGTCTCTTCTGCTCACCAATGCTGCATTTATTTGATCAAAATTAAGTAAAAACAGTAATATTGTGAAATATTATTACAATTTAACCCAACAGTTTTCTTTGTGAATATATGGGGAAATGTAATTTATTTCTGTGATCTAAGCTAATTTTTATTATTCCAGTCTTCAGTGTCACATGATCCTTCAGAAATCAAACTGATACACTGATTTGCTGCTAAAGAAACATTTCTGATTATTATCAATGTCTTATCAATTATCAAAAGTTAGAGCAAACATTTCTGTTTCAAATAAACACTGTACTGTTTTAAAACTTTATTCATCAAAGAATCCTGAAAAAATGCAGCAGCACAGCTGTTTTCAACACTGATAATAATCAGAAATATTTCTTCAGAAGCAAATCAGAATATTATAATGATTATAATGATATATTATAATGATACTTCTGGGTATCTCTTGTTCTTTGAAACCACAATAATGGGGAACACTGCTGACTGAAGACAGTGATGATTTGTGGTGCCGTGACATCTGCTGGTGTTGGTCCATTGTGTTTTATCAAGTCCAAAGTCACTGCAGCTGTCTACCAGGAGATTTTAGAGCACTTTATGCTTCCTTCTGCTGGCAAGCTTTATGGGGATGCTGATTTCCTTTTCCAGCAGGACTTTGTCACCTGCCCACAGTGCCAAAAACACTTCCAAGTGGTTTGCTGACCATGACATTACTGTGCTTGATTGGCCAGCCAACATGCCTGACCTGAACCCCATATGGAATCTATGGGATATTTTCAAGAGAAAGATGAGAAACAGTTGATCCAACAATCCAGACGAGCTGAAGGATAAATAGTGCCTCACCAGTGCCACAGGCTGATCGCTTCCATGCCACACCTCACTGATGCTGGAGTTTGTGCTAAAGGAGCCCCGACCAAGTATTGAGTACATAAATGAACATACTTTAAAGAACTTGAACTTTTCAGTTTTGCAAATCCTTTTTTTGATTGATCTTAGGAAATATTCTAATATTTTGAGAGACTGATTTTCGACTTTCATGAGCTGTAAGCTCTAATCATCAAAATTAAAACAAAAAAACTTTTGAAATGTTTTACTTTACATACAATGAATATAAAATATATGAAAGTTTCACTTTTTGAAATAACTTACAAGAAAAAATGAACTTTTCCAGGACATTCTAATTTATTGAGATGCACCTGTATTAGAATGATTTCTGAAGGATCATGTGACACTGAAAATTCAGCTTTGCTTCACAGGAATAAATTATATTTAGAAGTATATTAAAATAGAAAACTTTTATTTTAAATTGCAATAATATTTCACAGTATTATTTTGTGAAATAATATTTAGTATTTTTATCAAATAGATACAGCCTTGATGAGCCTAAGAAATTTCTTAAAAAAAAGTACTTATCCCAAATTTTTGAACATCAGTGCATTGTACTGAAAAAATATTTTCTCAAATAACCTAAAATGTAAATCATTTAGTTACATCAAGGGTCAAACCAAATATAAATAGCACATTAAAGTTAAAAGTTACATAGTTTTTTTGTGTGCGCGCTGTACAGGTCTGGCATAAAGAATGGTTTTGCTCAGGTGGCCAAAATGTCCGCCCACTAGAGAAAAGTTTTGCTCAGCAAGAAAAATAAATAGAGGGAACATTGCTTATAGGGTTAGGATAACCAAGACAGTCCTGGGCAAGATCAAGCTTTGATCTCTGTAAATCAAACTATCACTTTAATGAAATATTTTTTTTCCCACTAATAAAAATATTTTATCATTAGCTAGCTCCACACTGGAGAGCTGCTTTATAACAGAAAATCAAATTATAATTCTAACTGAAAGCGACACTGACTCTGGTTTTTCTTGTTTAAACGGACAAATACCGTTTCCTTTTTTACTGTTACTTTAAAAAATCGCCACGGAAATACCGTTCAAACTATCCAAAATCTTTCCGCAATTTAAGTTCCTCAATGTTTTGGCATCATGTAAACAAATTTGGTGTATGTAGTATAATTCTCCTCTGAGGAGTATGCATTAATTCAGAGCCATATTTTGGCATTTTTCCACATAAAAATTAAATTAGCCGACTTCCTGTTGGTCGTAGCTAATGACTGTAAATTAGAAAGTTGTCCGGCTTGATTAGAGCAATATATGTACCGAGTTCGGTGTCTGTAGCTAAAACTAACCCCCCCATTTTTGACAAAAGGTGGCGCTATAGAGTGCCTCTTCCACGCCCGTTTATGAGCTTTTTCAGTGTCTAACTATCATTAATACTGATATGTGTGTTGAGTTTCATGGAATTCTAATCATGTTATCTGCCTCAAAATCACCGGAAAAGAATATTGAGATTTGACACGTTGCCATGGCAACAGTATTATAGATATCAATATTCCCTTCACAGTTTTACATCGGCCGTGTTTTGACATTGTTCTGATGAAGTTTGAAGCAAATTGAGTAAAAATAAGATGCTGAATTCAAAGCATTTTGAAAATGACACACTTCCTGCTGCCAGTTGGTGGCGCTATAACTTTGACTCCTAATAGTCACATATATAAGATCGGCATCATACAACGAACAAAACCCTGAAGTTTGATCAAAATCAGACAATGTATGTGGCTGTTATTAGACGCTTCCTGTCTTTCATTTTTCGCCATAACTTCATCGCCTCGCCACGGGCAAACCGTTCGAGATATCAAAAATATCCTGGCAATTTTGCGTCCCCAGTGTCTTGAGATCATGTTCACTGAGTTTGGTGGCAATCGGGTGGTAATCTTCAGAGGAGTATATCAAATTCCAAGAATGCGTTTTTTTAAACAGTCCATATGTGCTGTGAAAGACAGAAGGAAACGGCACTAATGATTGAGGGTGGAGATGGGGTAGCGTGAAAAAAACTTAGCGTGTGCGTTGATGCACAGCCTAGAGCCCTGCGTGGAACAGTTTTCTTAAGCCCGCTCCCGCTGAGTTTCTGACCATTACCAGCCACTCCCACAATGTGTGTGTCCCGCTCCTGCAAACATTCTAATATTGTATATAATTTTCACGCTATCAGTACGTGGGGTATTGAAATAACATTTGAATGAGCACTCGCAGTTCACTTTCGATTTCGCGATCACGCGCACTCTGTGTAAAGTGAGCACATCTAACAGTGCGTGCATAATTATTAGGCACGTTGATATACTGATCATACTTTTTTTCCAAGCACATTTTACCAATTCCAAACCACATCAATCTTAATAACTACTATTAATTTTATATTTAAACATTTATAAGTGATATATAATTGTCCATGAAGGCTGAAAGTGAAAAACTCCATATATTCAGGTGTGCAGAATTATTAGGCAGGTTTATTTTACAGATGAAATGAGCCAAAAAAGAGATTTAACTGAAAAGTCAAAAATTATTAAATCCCCATGAGAAATATTAAAAACCAATGCAATACAGAAATTGCAAAGTTAAGGCATGACCATTGGTCAGCAAAATGCTCATTGGGTCAGTGGGATCTGACAGAAACAGGTGCAGAAGAAAAGACGCATGTTAACTGCAAAATAATTAAGAATTAATGTGAAGAATTAGGTGTAAAACCATCGGGAACCATTTAGTCTCCAGCGCCTCCATTTTCCAGAACTGCAACCTACCTGGAGTCTCCAGAATTACAAGGTGTCAGGTTCTCGGAGACTTTGCTTGGATAAAAAATCCCAAAAAATTACCCTCACTTAATAAGAATAACATGCTGAAGTGTTGTGAAATACATGGACTAATTTATTTATAGGCTTAATTGACAAATAAGTTGAGAGCGACTCATGAAGGACCAGCACCACATCCTCTTGTACCACTGTTTGAAGAATTTATCTTCCAGAATCTGCCAGTATTTTCTAGGAGCTCATTTTTAGTAGAGCTGCACGATTCTGGATAAATTGTCAATCACGATTTTTTTTCTCAAATAGAGATCACGATTCTCCCACGATTCTGAAGTAAACAAAATAATGTGTGACAAAACATTAATTGCTGCAGTCTATTTAAAAGTGTTTAATTTAAATTAATTATTAAACATTTTAATATATAATACAGTATGGCCAGGTTTCACAGACGGGGCTTAGACTAAGCCAGGATTAGATCATAGTTCAATTAAGGCATTTAAGCAATTTTTATAAACATGCTTAGAAAAAAAACATTACTGGTGTGCATCTTGAGACAAAACAAAGGCACTGATATATTTTAAGATCAGTCAATGCGAGTTTCTTTCAGTTGAAACAGCTCAGATTTACATTTTTGTCTAGGACTAGGCTTAAGCCTTGTCTGTGAAACACGGGGTATATGTATTTAAAATATAGTGTATTTAATACACCAACTTTTAGAATTAAAATGCTGAAAAATTGGTTTGTATTACTGATTCAATGACTCACTCATACCTCACTTGTTTCATTAATGGATGAATCATTGTTTTTGAATGAATCTCGAATGAATGATTCAATAACAAATACATTTTTTAACAGTTACTTGTCGCCACCTAGTGGCGAAATGATGCAATCGACAAACGTTATTTGAAGCGCCAGTTGCTTTCAAAAGATGAGTGGCTCTATTTTGATCGCTACCATAGACATCAATGTTTGTAGCCGAACTATAAACTTTTATCCCAGTATTTCTATGAATGACTGTAAGACAGAAATAATACTGTGTAGTTGAAAAGAGCTTTTTCTTACCTAAACATGTTAACTGTCTGCTCTCTGGATCAGCAGCAGCACGAATGCAGATTTGAATGTTCCGGTATGATTTTTTCAAAGTTTTAATAGACACGGCCGAATCGTTGTCATTCAGAAATTAGATTGTGTGGGTATCTGAATCGAGATCGCGATCTTTTAACGATTAATTGTGCAGCTCTAATTTTTAGTCAATCTCTGCATGACAGACTTTTCAGGATAGGAGATGGACTAAAAATGAACTCCCAAAACTTACTGCAACATGTAGCTAAGGAGAAAATGTAGAACTTGAAAAATAAGAAAAACAGCTTATTGAAAAGTGTTTACAGTTTAAAAGCAAATAGAAAGTCCTATTTTTTATTTATATTTTTTGCAGATTTGCACATGTACAAGGTTTAAAATGTTCATCATGACATATTTTTTTAAAAATATTGAAGTTTTGAGCAGCTGCATTCCTCTAGGTCAAAGATAAAAAAATGGGATTTACAATAATAAGTGATTTACAAAATAATTTTGACTTGAGTTTATTTATTAATGAGTAACGTCTCTATTGAGAGAATGTGCAATTTTTTTATGTTAACAGGTTTTACTGTGTTATTACAACATTTAACCACTTTTTATTAATTAAAACATTGCTTTCAAATTTAAATCTTGTACAATAACTACAGCAAAAAACTGTTTGATGCATATTTAATCAATATTTTACAAATTGTATTTGAATATTCATTCAATTCCTTTGAACACGACTGCTCAAAACAGTCTAAATTTATGAAACCTAAACAATTCAAAACATTATTACTCTGAAAGTTTTAATGTAAATGTTAGGTGTAAGTGAAATGTTAAGTACTGTAAGGTCTTTTATGACACTACATATGCCGGGATGTGAATTTGATAGGTGCTTAATATAAAATAAATGGTGCTTAAAAAAGTCCTTGAATCTGGTGTTCATGAAAGAGTGGGAACCCTGAATAAAGATTAAGTTAAAACCAAGTAATATCCCACTCATAATGTCATGTTTCTTCTTTTTCTCCCCTTTACTTGTGTCTCAACAGCTGCTAAATACACCCCAAAGGCACTTTTAAGAGCCACAGAACAGAGTGGATTTTTGGCTTTGTAAGTATGTTTTGACTGTATATTAGACAGTTACATTATTTACTTTAATTGCTTAAGTAATGTTGATGGTATGACACCTTTTAGAGGCTCACTCACATTGTCATGTTTCTTATTTTTCTCCCCTCTGCTTGTGTCTCAACAGCTGCTAAATACAACCCAAAGGCTTATTTAAAAGAACAAAGCATATCTTTGGTTTTGTAAGTACAGTATATGTTCTAACTGAAAACTTAGGGTTTAGATGAATCAAGGCTACATCATGCAGCAAGTCAGAGTCATCTCTGTCTTAATAAAAACATTAACCAGATGATCCTATATCATCATTTTAAATGTAACACGTTTGTAACATTGGTTTGTAAATAACTCTTCTTTAATCTTAATGACTCTAGTTATTCTAGTTAAAGTTATTCTGAACATATGTCATACAGACCTATGTTCTATCCCCTTTTTCTTGTCTGCAAAAAGATCATTGGCATCCTAATATAATTTTAACCAGGCATGTTCTCAGAGTTTGACTTTAGATTTATCTTAGATATTCATATTATAGTTTTTCTCAGTGGCTTTGTCTCAGTTCTCTTATTATTGTTTTTTTCTCTCAAAACAATTATTTCAGATGTCTAAACAATTAGTTATTTTTTTCACATCAGATTTAAATTTCCTATTAATTTAAGCAAATTGTGTGTGTTTTGGCATATGTGTGCAAACGAGTAAGTGCAATTGTCTAAAATTTGCACAATAGCAAAATACTTGTAAATCAAAACAGATGCGTTGATTTTCAGTGAAATTGTCCAACTCTTCACAACTTCTAAATGTTCTATCATCGTGTGAGCCATCACATGCAAGATGATCCGATTCAATTAACAAAATCTGTCAGACAAGCATGTAAATTTCATAAATGTCTGCCAAGTTGGCAAATGGCTTTAGGGTTGCAAAGGGGCAGAACATTTCTCGTCAGAGGACGTCTTTTCAATGTGCAACAAAGACGTCCAAAAGATGTCATTTGGACGTACCTTCGCTCAGTGGGTATCATATTAATTCTATAATTCTATATAAATGCATCATTCATTCATAATTCTGTGACACTTAAAAGCACTCTGTGTACTACAGCACAGTTGAAGAGACTATTGCTCTTTATAAACTAACTTGTTTAGCTAACGTTCAGTAAAGTTGTTCCTGCTGGCCAGACTGTCTCTCCACCTGATGACAAAAAAACAAAAACAACAACAACAACTCAGTTTTACAGCAATGAATGAAACATTTATAATACTAGGTGGTAACAAATGAGCATCTTTTCTTGTAAGCAACTCACTGAATCATTGGCCCAACTAGTGGCAGTCAGGACCTAAAAAAAGTGAATCATTTGTTTATTAAAGATTTGTTGAAACTAAAGTATCAGATCTATTTGAGAATGAAACTAGCATAAAAAGCATGCATGTGAAAAACACCATTAAGACCATTAACTAGCAGATGACAGTTTACAGGCCTGTCACTTGAGGGGAAAATGCAGAAATTATTAATCCCACAGAAACTGACCATTATTTCAGCAGCCTCGGTCTAATTTATACAGCGGTTTATATTCAAGTTTACAATATGGCTCTAGCATGAGCATCATCGACTAGCGCGAATGGCAGTCAGTCAAACAAACTAACTTTTCTACGGTTAAGTTTAAAGAATTTGAAAGTGAATACTGTATAGTTTATCATGTTATTTCAAATAACAAAAAAAAAAGGTATACAATTTGTCAGTAAGAACTATGAATACAAGTAGATTTATAGCACTTACCTTTTCCTCCGTGTCTGTCCGCTGGAAGTTGACCGTTACAGAACGACAGGCAGAAAATGCTTCTTGATATATTTGGACTAGAAACAAGACAAAAACTCAAGTTTTTGAGTTTGAAAACACAAAAAAAAGCAGGAAAGCATTTTTTGCAGTGCACCATTCAAGAATAAACACCTTTATATGATTAAAAGACGTTTGAGCGACAACTACGGTCTGCTATCAACAAGGATTGTTGTTAAGATGTTACATGAACTTAGGGCAAATAAACCACTGTAAATCTTCATTTCAGCACTCGAATCTTTGAAGCAGCTGACGGGCTACTTAGCTATGGCTTAGCGCTGCCTGACTTGAGCTGAGTGATACTAATATTGCTGTACATTAAACGGTATGCTTTAGTTGTAGGTCGAACAGTTCTCAAATCGACTTCATGTCAGAGTAATAGATTACTGATATGTGAGACAAATGTTAAGGTTGAGACTGAGGAGCTTTTTTACCAAGGGTAGCGAAATAATGTAGCAATAACTTAACTTACAATCTTCATAGCTCAATAAAAAAAAAAAAAAAAAAAACAGCAGCCTCAAGCGGTAATCACCATTTAAACTGGAACACCCTAAATTACAGCAGATACAAATGCATTCCGTCCGAAATATGGACAGTTGCCTGCAGCGTCTAAAAGTTAGGCTTCAGGAGTGAGATTGGTTAGATGAGGGAAAGAACATTAAGGTAAGCCAATCAGAGGCAGAGTAGGGCGGGTTCATTCCTTTGCCAACAGTTCATGGTATTTTTATAACAATAAAGGATGTTGATGACATACAAAAAGTCTGCCTGTTATAATCAAAATCAACTATAGATCACAATCAGAAGTTAATAGGAGCACTCGATGATGGTTTAAAGTGACATAAACAATTACATTAATAATTACATAAATTTTCAAGTGTAGCTTGATGCTAATTTTACTTCTAGTTATATTATAGGATATTCTTGTAAGTATTAAATATATTTATGTTTCTAGTGCAGAACCAAACTTTATTTATCAAAATTGAATGCTGTACAGGGCAGTGTTAATTTCGTCGACAAAGACGATGAAAAATATTTCATAAAATATAATATTTGTCAATAAATATCTGATGATAAAAACTATGACGAAATGTATGCTGCGTCTTCGTTAACAAGACGAGATGGGACTAAAATGTTATTTGAGGACTATCGGACATTCAAAATACATCCTATAAACTAAGTTAACTGTCATGTCTATCAAAATGTGCATATCTAGTCTCAGTATGGCAGCTACCAAAACACTAACTAGTGATCTGAAATAATGGCCTCAGCACCCAATGTCACAGAATGGCCCGTATCCTCAGTCACTGATCACTTTCACCTGCACCTGATTACTTATCATGCGCACCTGCTCCTTATCACCACAGTCATTAGGACTGGATAAAAGCACACTCCTCAGCCTGCACTATTGTCGGATCTTGAAGTCACCTAGCTGCCAAGACATTGGATGTTACAAGGATCGCCACGCTATGGAAGAAGCTAGCTGAGTATACTTCCCTGAATACCTTACCTGCTTCTACTTACCTCCTGTTTACCTCTCACTACCAGATACCTGTATAGCTGTGGACTCTTGAGACCTTCAGGCTCTTCGGGATCCCTGTCTGCCGAGCACCTGCCAAGATACAGAAGCTCAGTCAGAATTCTAGCGCACTCTCCTCTATACTTCCAAGAAGGACCCCTCACCTCACTTGAAGAGTATAACCACTGTTGTCTCTGGGTGATCTAGTAATAAACTCACTGTGTTCAACACTCACCTTTGTGTCCGGCAGTTTCGTTACAGAAGATCCGACCAATTTCCAAAGATGAGGAGGTGGTTACTTTGGTTCCCCGAAAGGGAGGTTTGGGGATCGGCAACCTGCTGTTTACCTCGTCGAAAATGAATCCGCCTCTCGAAGCGACGATGATGGTTCCGCCACTCGAAGCGATGATGATGATTCCGCCTCTCGAAGCGACGATGATGGTTCCGCCGCCTGAAGCGACGATGATGGTTCCGCCGCCCATGATGGCGATGATAATTCCGCCGCCCGCGACGAAGATGGTTCCGTCACCCGCGGCGATGATGCTACCGCCGCCCGCGATTATGAGGGTTCCGCCGGCCGCGGTGAAGTATGGGTGATAAATCAGGAGCTTATGGATGAGGCTATACCCTCAGGATTCCTGGCTCCTGTCCTCTCCCCAGAACCTGCTCCTCAACTGCGCCCTCCTGTGCCAGCGCCACGCCAGCGCATTCCTGTGCCCTCTCCTCGCAAACCTCTTCCTAAGTCTCCGCTGGTCCCATCCAGCCCTCCTGTGTTTCCGCTGGTCCCGTCCAGCTCTCCGTTGTTCCTGCTGGTCCCGTCCAGCTCCGCTCTGCCAGAGCACCCCGGAGAGTTTGCGCAGCCAGAGCGTCCCAGAGAGTTTGCGCTGCCAGAGCGCCCCAGAGAGGTAGCGTGGCCAGAGCAACCCCGAGTGTCCGATCCCCCAGAGTCCCTGCTGGTTCCGTCCAGCTCTCCTGAGCTCACCCTAGTGTCCGCGCTTCAAAAGTGCCCTCCAGTGGCTGCTCCACGCAAGTGCCCTCCAGTGGCTGCTCCACGCAAAAGTCCCGCTGGTTCCGCCCAGCCGTCCTGAATCCGCGCCTCCAGAGCGCCCCTATGACTCCGCTCCTCCAGAGCGCCCCCTGGTGCCCGCTACTCCAGAGCGCCCCCTGGCGCCCGCTCCTCCAGAGCGCCTCCTAGTGCCCGCTCCTCCAGAGCCTCCTCAAGAGCCCGCTCCTCCAGAATGCCCACCAGAGGGGAGCTTCCCCATGAAATTTTTTTTTCGGGGGGCTATATATCCTCTGCCTGGGTGGCCGGGCCCAGAGCCAAGGCCACGGAGATCCCTGACCCACCATGGCCGCCCAAAAGAAATAGAAATCCCCGGATCCGCCATGGCCTCCTGAACCTCCTGTCCCGCCATGGCTTCCCGAGTCCCCGGATCCGCCATGGCTTCCCGAATCTCCAGTTCCGCCCTGGATGCCTTCCCTGTGTCCATGTCCTCCATCGACATCCAGGGCGCCCACCCCCCCTCCCCGGTATTGTTGTTACGTCGCGGGATGCGCCGTCCGGGAGGGGGAGGTAATGTCACAGAATGGCCCGTATCCTCCGTCACTGATCACTTTCACCTGCACCTGATTACTTATCATGCGCACCTGCTCCTTATCACGACAGTCATTAGGACTGGATAAAAGCACACTCCTCAGCCTGCACTATTGTCGGATCTTGAAGTCACCTAGCTGCCAAGACATTGAGACATTGGATGTTACAAGGATCGCCACGCTACGGAAGAAGCTAGCTGAGTATACTTCCCTGAATACCTTACCTGCTTCTACTTACCTCCTGTTTACCTCTCACTACCAGATACCTGTATAGCTGTGGACTCTTGAGACCTTCAGGCTCTTCGGGATCCCTGTCTGCCGAGCACCTGCCAAGATACAGAAGCTCAGTCAGAATCCTAGCGCACTCTCCTCTATACTTCCAAGAAGGACCACTCATCTCACTTGAAGAGTATAACCACTGTTGTCTCTGGGTGATCTAGTAATAAACTCACTGTGTTCAACACTCACCTTTGTGTCCGGCAGTTTCGTTACACCCGAAGGGTTAGGGACAGAGTGACCAGACGTCCCGTTTTTCCTGGGAGTCACAATTCGTTGTAGACTAAGTTAAATTTAGTGAAGGCAGGATAGGCGGAATTGCGCTGATGATAGAAGTGCTCTCTCTCGCGCACGCTCCACTTCTTCAGTTCTCATACAGAGCACGATCAGTTCTCAGTTCTCAACGCTCAAATACACACACAGCAGTCCAAATGTATATTGTGTAGAGTCAGAGTATCTCACGTAAATACAGTCGGTTATGACTTTAGTGAACGTAAACAGGTGAGTGAAAACTGAATGAGTGTCAGTATTACATGCAAACCTTCCGTCTTAAATGGACAGCATTTCTAATTATCTGTGTCATAAATGTTAACCAACAAAAGATGTTAAATAAATGTATACTTGTTAAGTAAACCTACTGGATCTGAAAAATGAGTTTAATTTGCATCTCTACCAAAAAATGAATTTATTCCAGTTTTTTCAAATTCAATCCTTGATTCAAATCTCTCATAAGCTTAATTGATTTGGTCTAAAGAGAGAAGAATTGATGACTAATTTTGTTTGAATACTACATATAAAATAGCTACCAAAATAAATGTTGTTAACTGCAGTTTGACTACAAGTACTGACTAAAAGTTGACAAAAATGCAATGACTTTTCGTCGATTAAATATAGACTAAAACCATGAAAGACTCAAATGACTAAAATGTGACTTAAGCCCTATTCGGACGGTAATTGTTTCTCAGGGGGACGTAAGTGATTTTCACCATATACAGGGGGTAGTTGGTGATTTAATTGCCGTCCGAATCCAGGATGTCAGTGTTTTTCTCCCACTACCCCCGTGAAAATCCCCGGCAGAATTACCTACTGTTTTTTGACAAACACCAAGGTCGTGTGGTAATTTAATTGCCGTCCGAATCCACATCTCTGAGTTTAGGAGAAGAAATCGATTCAAAATTCAGTGTTTAATCCCTTTTTGAGCGCTCCCGAACACCGTAACGTTGTACTTCGGTGTAATTTACATATTATTTCTGAAATGCTGGAAAGTATTTAAAAGAACAATACTTCATGACTGCTCAACCACAGCGACTGGGAGCAGAAAGAGAAGAAAAGCACATAAACTTTCAAATGGGTCTTTATTATGGCAGCAGCAGGTATGCAACACAATTTTAAAATGTGTATTATAAACAGATATATATCGCGTATAATTATATACAACTATAGCGCGTCTTTCCTATTTTTAAACAGGAGATTTAAATAAATACACAATAATAAGAATACATTTGTAAATAAAATTAATTTTATTTACAGCAGACAATCATGTGATTGGCCACGTGAGCAGCGCGTTCCCGGGTGTGCAGGATCACAGAACTCGCTCCTCCACTGTGAATAAATCTCCATCCGAATCCATGAGTTTTATCACCGAGGTGATATGTAAATTTATTTTCACAGACGTCCATATGAGAAACAATTGCCGTCCGAATCGGGCTTTAAGCCCTATTCGGACGGTAATTGTTTCTCAGGGGGACGTAAGTGATTTTCACCATATACAGGGGGTAGTTGGTGATTTAATTGCCGTCCGAATCCAGGATGTCGGTGTTTTTCTCTAACCACCCCCGTGAAAATCCCCGGCCGAATTACCTACTGTTTTTTGACAAACACCGAGGTCGTGTGGTAATTTAATTGCCGTCCGAATCCACATCTCTGAGTTTAGGAGAAGAAATCGATTCAAAATTCAGTGTTTAATCCCTTTTTGAGCGCTCACGAACACCGTAACATTGTACTTCGGTGTAATTTACATATTTCTGAAATGCAGGAAAGTATTTAAAAGAACAATACTTCATGACTGCTCAACCACAGCGACTGGGAGCAGAAAAAGAAGAAAAGCACGTAAACAATCAAAATGGGTCTTTATTATGGCAGCAGCAGGTATGCAATACAATTTTAAAATGTGTATTATAAACAGATATATATCGCGTATAATTATATACAACTATAGCGCGTCTATTCTCCTATTTTTAAACAGGAGATTTAAATAATCAAATAATAAATATTATACAATATGCTTGGAATAATAAGAATACATTTTACATAAGTATTTTAAAATACATTTTACACAATAATAAAAATACATTTGTAAATAAAATTCATTTTATTTACAGCAGACAATCATGTGATTGGCCACGTGAGCAGCGCGTTCCCGGGTGCACAGGATCACAGAACTCGCTCCTCCACTGTGAATAAATCTCCATCCGAATGCATGAGTTTTATCACTGAGGTGATATGTAAATTTATTTTTACAGACGTCCATATGAGAAACAATTCCCGTCCGAATCGGGCTTAAGACTATTAAGCATTTTCATCTCAAGATAAAGACAAAAGCCCTATTCGGACGGTAATTGTTTCTCAGGGGGACGTAAGTGATTTTCACCATATACAGGGGGTAGTTGGTGATTTAATTGCCGTCCGAATCCAGGATGTCGGTGTTTTTCTCTCACCACCCTCGTGAAAATCCCCAGCAGAATTACCTACTGTTTTTTGACAAACACCGAGGTCGTGTGGTAATTTAATTGCCGTCCGAATCCACATCCCTGAGTTTACGAGAAGAAATCGATTCAAAATTCAGTGTTTAATCCCTTTTTGAGCTCTCCCGAACACCGTAACGTTGTACTTCGGTGTAATTTACATATTATTTCTGAAATGCTGGACAGTATTTAAAAGAACAATACTTCATAACTGCTCAACCACAGCAACTGGGAGCAGAAAAAGAAGAAAAGCACAAACTTTCAAATGGGTCTTTATTGTGGCAGCAGCAGGTATGCAATACAATTTTAAAATGTGTATTATAAACAGATATATCACGTATAATTATATACAACTATAGCGTGTCTATTTTCCTATTTCTAAACAGGAGATTTAAATAATCAAATAAATATTATAAAATATGCTTGGAATAATTAAAATACATTTTACACAATAATAAGAATACATTTGTATATAAAATTAATTTTATTTACATCAGACAATCATGTGATTGGCCACGTGAGCAGCGCGTTCCCGGGTGCTGAGGATCACAGAACTCTCTCCTCCACTGTGAATAAATCTCCATCCGAATCCATGAGTTTTATCACTGAGGTGATATGTAAATTTATTTTTACAGACGTCCATATGAGAAACAATTACCGTCCGAATCGGGCTTAAGACTAAATCAAAAATGCCTGCCAAAATTAACACTGGTACAGGGCTCGATCATTAACGCTTGTCCGGGACAAGTGAATGTTTTAAACGGGCAAATGAATGAGAAATTTACTTGCCCAATCGGACATGTAACTTGAAAATGTCAATACCAAAAACAATAATAATGGCCTTTATTTGTGATATAGCCTTGCCTTGTTTGCGATAATATCATAATTGTTGTTTTAACGATGTGTGATTTGACGTTGAGTATAATGAGTATATTGCAAGAATCAAACAAAACACACCTACGGAATGCATGCCTACATTACGTAAAGAGTAACGTAAGTTAGACTAGCGCACGTGCGAGTGCGTTCTTTCACTTCATGATTCAGTATTAAAATTCATGAAAAATGATCAGAAAATTCAAGACATGGGGGCAGAATATATATATATTTATATAATTACATATAGTTAAACAATATTACACGAAGATCAAGCACCTTTTTTTTCTACTCATCTTTGGTGACATCTAACGTTATATCAGTAAAAACTATGAATACAAGAAGATTTCTAGCACTTACCTTTTCCTCCGTGTCTGTCCGCTGGAAGTTGACCGTTACAGAATGACGGGCACGCGCACTCGCGCAGTACTCAGACAGTGACACGCGCTGCTGGTTTAAATGATAATTTGTCTCGTGCCCTCTTTCAATAAATCCCATTCTCAGTCATTCACAAACATGTCATTAACAATGATCACCATTTGCTAAGCAAACTATTAGGTTTTTGTTTTGTCCTTGATGACAAATATTTTATATATCTACAAATATAATAATTCATGCCGTCTTTTAAAATGCTTATGAATTAAGTATATTTCCCAAATCGTATCTTAACATGATAATACATGTAGTGCAATATGAAAAGTTCTCATGTGACCAGCTGATCACGTTGCTACAACGTTCTCCATGGGACTAACTAGCGACGTCTTTTGAGGACGTGCTCATGACGTTATTGGGACGTTAGCCCTTTTCCGTTCCTGTAAAATTTGCCTAAAACGCCTAAAAAAAGGCATACCCAAAATAAATTGCATGCTGTTCTTGAACCATTTGGATTATATGCATGGTTTTGGTCTCTTTTGAAAGGTGACACTCTGAGGTTTGTTTCTCAACCATCAGAATCACTGTAAGTCTTACTGATATTGAGTAATAGAACTTTGAACACACTGAAAAAGTAAAAAAAAAATAATCTGTCTACATTTTTTTTGTAAACAAAAGCCTGCAGATGACTATAGCTGGCAGCTATGAACTGGAAAACACAATGGGATCACAGAATGAAGCCTTACCAAGCTACATTTCAAATTTGATAACAATACCTTAGAGAACGAGTGTTTTACACATGTTTATCTAAGTTTATGTCTAGGCGCTTCCCAAAAAAGGACACTCGGAGACTCCAAATGACCATCTGTAACCAACGACACATAAAAAGCTTTAATACTTGAATGCTTTAATGTACAGTCATAATTTTGGGCTCTAATGAAAGGTTACACTTAGATCTATTCAATTCCACATTCAGATTCACTGTCAATAATTGCTGACACATAGTAACTGAAGCATAAACACATTATAGTGACATTTATACACAGAATCCAAAATTTGTACACTTGTAAATAACATCTATTTCTAAATTCTAATCTAATTACCATTTTTTCCCTATACTTCTATTTTTGTACATAGTACATTTTAAGACTTTAGAGGAGTTTAAAAGACTAGCTCTGTTAAATCTCCTCTAGAGTCTCAGAGTCTCTTAGGGCCATTCAGAGACAATAGAAGTGTGTGAACGACGTGTGTGAAACAGCCCTTACAGTTCCTGCTCCGGTCTACAGGGGCGCTGCTGAGAATGACCTTAAACACACACACACACCCATGTCCCCTCTTAGTCGAAATTAAAAAAACTTCACCAGAGGCCTTTTCACATGATTTTAGCTTGATTTAAGGCATGATCATCAGGGGACCTGAAAAATGTCCCCACTTGGCTCTCAGGTCCCCTGTTAGTGAGTGTGTAACGACACCAAGGTCCCCTCTTAGATAGGTAGGCAAGTACACACACACACCTGTTTCACTATCCTTGTGTGGACTCTCCATAGGCATAATGGTTTTTCTACTGTACAATCTGTGTGTGCTATTGCCCTACACCAACCCTACACCTAAACTTAGCCCTCACAGGAGACATTTTGCATTTTTAGATTTTCAAAAAACTTCATTCTGTGTGATTTATAATGAGTCTGTGTGTATTCAGGTTTAAATCCCCACCGGTAACAAGCCCACACGCACCCAAACAAACAAACAGGACATAAGTGACCAGGGACGCATCAAAACACATACACATATACTGTAAAATATGTATAAGACACATAAATATGTATAATATATATAAATATAATTATATTATATAATAAAACACTTACTTGTTGACAGCGTTGCGTCGAGGTGTTCGCTCCACGCTTCATGGCTGAAACAATGGCTCCGCTTCAATGGCTCTCTTCGTCAAAAATGTCCTCAAACATCGCTATCTTCGTCTAAAATGTCATCTCTGTCACGCCGAGCACATTATTCAACAACTTTAACCATCGTCTTAGTGTAAAAAGTGTGTTTTTGTCATTTTTCGCCTCTCACCGTATCTCTTAGCCGTGTGCTATCATTGTGTGCGTCTCTGTGCGCTAACGCGCATCTGAGCATATCGTTCTGCGCAGCAAGATTTGAGCATGAAAGCCTGGACCGACCCACTAAAGCGTCATATCAGTCTGTTTAGAAGCTCATTGGCTATCTGAAACGACAGTCATTTGCAGACTATAATGCAATTGGTTCGATCTACTGTCGGTCAAACAAGAGCCGCGTCATTTCCCAAGCTGGAAGCTCATTAGCTTTCGCTGTATGGTGACCCCTCTAAGATGCAGCTATTGGTTCAAATGAGGTGTCAGTCAAAAGGTCAGATCTCAGCGGCCATTTTGACATCAAATAATTCCTTTTGTTTGTATGAGAATAGACGGAAAACACAGAAGAGTGGATAGCTCCGTCGGCTAATGTGAAATGATACTACTCCATTCTGTGGATGTTTATCAACATATACATGTGTTATGGACTAAATATTGAACTGAATTGGATCTCTGGACCATTTGCAGTGTAACAACACCGTTTTTGGTGGAATTTTATGGATCAGGAGGCTTCATATGTGAGTTATTTCATGTTTGTTATTGTTTATTTGGTTGTTGGTGGTCTGACAAAGACACTGACTGTACCTGCTGTGTTGATTGTATCTTAAAATGCCTTACATAGTTCGAATCAGAAGAATCTCAGCTTTCCAGAGATATATGACATGTTCAGATTTTTTTTGTTGTTGTTTTTGTGTCTGACGAACTTTACCCCCTGCTGGGGCAGTGTACCGCCGGCGGAACACCGGCACACAAACAGGCTTAGCCAAGATTCTAAAAAAATGGGACTTTACCATGACGTCCTCACAACGTCGCCATAAAGTAATGTCGCGCTGACCAAAGGACGACGAACTGGCGATGTCCTCACAACGTTCTGTGTTTGCTGGGATTCCACTGATGATTTCTGACTTCCAAAAGTCTGTTCACACTGTTAAGTGTCTGTGATGTAAACTCCTTCCTGAATTTCCACTTGCAATTCCATCATTGATGTCTGGCTTCCAAAAAGTCTGTGCAACAGTTAAATGTTTCTGATGTACAATTTTTCCTGAAGAAACTCATAGTTGCAATTCCACTGATGATATCTGTTCACACTGTTAAGTGTCTGTGATGTAAACTCCTTCCTGAATTGTCACTTGCAATTCCATCACTGATGTCTGGCTTCCAAAAAGTCTGTGCAACAGTTAAATGTTTCTGATGTACACTTTTTCCTGAAGAAACTCATAGTTGCAATTCCACTGATGATATCTGTTCACACTGTTAAGTGTCTGTGATGTAAACTCCTTCCTGAATTGTCACTTGCAATTCCATCACTTATGTCTGGCTTCCAAAAAGTCTGTGCAACAGTTAAATGTTTCTGATGTACACTTTTTCCTGAATAAACTCATAGTTGCAATTCCACTGATGATATCTGTTCACACTGTTAAGTGTCTGTGATGTAAACTCCTTCCTGAATTGTCACTTGCAATTCAATCACTGATGTCTGGCTTCCAAAAAGTCTGTGCAACAGTTAAATGTTTCTGATGTACACTTTTAGTTGCAAAAAGTTAGTTAGTTAAAATAGTTGCAATCCCAGCTAACACAGTTACGTTGTGACGACGTAACTGGACCGGACCATATCCGTTGCAGCGACGTACCAAATAATGTTCCAGTGACGTAACTTTGTGATTCCCATATACGTTGTGGCTACGTTATTTGTTACTTTGCTGGAACGTGCTGTGCTCATGACTTACATGAATGACGTGACACGCACCTGCAGTGGTGCGTTTCCCAAAATCATTGTTAGCTAACTATGGTCATTAGTTCCACTAAACTCTATTGGTAACTCAAGTTTCAAGTTTTATTTGTCACATACACGACTATACAGAGACTGTATAACCAGCAGCGAAATGAGAGTCGGGTCCGCTCCATGGACAGTGCAAATATTGAAAAAACAACACAAGGGAAGTAAACATAAGATAAAATGAATGAAAAATAAAATATAAGAATAAAATATAAAATATAAAAGAATGTGCATGACAGTAAGCTGTAGAATTAAATATTAATATAAGCATGACTGTACAGAGAGGAATGTGCAACAGGTTATATACATGGTTGACATGAAGCAGCCAATCACAAAAAATAAAATAAATATAAAAATAAGATACGATTTACAAGATACAGAACGTGTTGTGTGCAAGTGTGCAAATGAGCAAATGACACTGACAGTATGAGGTAGAGAGTAATGAGTGTGTGATTAGTGATGTGAAGTAAGTCAGATGATGTTTTTAAGAGGCTGACTTTGAGTTCAGGAGCCTGATGGCCGTGGGGAAGATACTCCTCCTGAGTCTCTCTGTTTTTGCCATCAGGCAGCGGAAGCGCTTACCAGATGGCAGCCTAGTGAAAAGACAGTTACCAGGGTGATTTGTGTCTTTGATGATTTTGTCAGCTCTGCCTCTGCATCGTTTGATGTAGATGTCCTGCAGAGAGGGGAGAGCCGACCCCGAGATACGCTCAGCTAAGCGCACAACTCTCTGCAGGGCTTTGCAGTCTTGACTGGAGCTGTTTCCATACCACACTGAGATGCAAGTGTTGAGTCAAAACACTTTCTATGGTCCCTGCATAGAAAGTTTTCAGGATTGTTGGTGAGAACCCTGAATTTTCTCAGCTGTCGCAGATGGTACAGTCTTTGCCTGGCTTTCTTGACCTGTGTTTGGATGTGTGTAGTCCAAGTCAGGTCCTCGGAGATGTTTACGCCGAGGTACTTGAAGCTGCTTACTCTCTCCACAGGGGTCCCACTGATCATAAGAGGAGTGTAGGGCAGCAGGTGTCTCTTTCTGAAGTCCACAATCAGCTCTTTGGTTTTGCTCACGTTCAGAGAGAGACATGGCACCATGCTGTTAGTCTCTCCACCTCATCCAAGTATGCGGTCTCATCATTGTTGGAAATGAGGCCCAGAACCACAGTATCATCAGCAAATTTGATAATAGATGTGGATCTGTGAGAGGACACACAGTCATGTGTGTAGAGAGAGTAGAGCAGGGGACTCAGAACGCAGCCCTGCGGGGCTCCTACGTTCAGGGTGATGGAGTTTGACGTGTACTGGCCTACCTTCACCACTTGAGGTCTGCCGGTGAGGAAGTCTTGAATCCAGTCGCAGAGTGAAGTGTTTAGGCCGAGGCCTGTGAGTTTATTAGTCAGCTTGGTGGGGACTATGGTGTTAAAAGCTGAGCTATAGTCTATGAATAGCAGCCTTGCATAGTTCCCATTGCTGCTGTCAATGTGTGTGAGGGAGGAGTGGAGAATGTGTGAGATGGCATCATCAGTTGATCTATTGGGACGATAGGCAAACTGAAGAGGGTCCAAAGTAGCAGGGATGGATGAGCTAATGTGGCTCTTAACAAGTCTCTCAAAAACCTTCATGACTATAGATGTGAGGGCCACTGGTCGATAGTCATTCAGGCAAGAGGGTTTACTGTTCTTAGGCACAGGGATGATGATGGATTTTTTAAAGGAGGTGGGAACTACAGAGGTAGCAAGGGACTCGTTGAAGATAGAAGTGAACAAACCAGCAAGCTGATCAGCGCAGGACCTCAGGACACGGCCAGTAATCCCGTCAGGTCCAGCCGCTTTCCTGATGTTCACTCCCTTTAGTGCCCTCCGAACCTCATCCTCCGTCACGGTGATCACATGATCCTCGCTTCTCTGCCTGCTGCTTCCTGACGCGCTGCTCGGCAGAGCCACGATGCCTCCGTTGCTTTCAAAGCGGCCGTAGAAGGTGTTTAATTCTTCGGCCAGCAACGGATCTGCTCTCACCTCCGCGGAGGATTTGTTTCCAAAGGCACAGATGGTCCTTAGTCCCTGCCACATGCGTCGCGAGTCATTGAGCTGAAAATGAGACTCAATTCTCTCTTTGTAGCGATGTTTGGCGGCACTTACAGCTCGTCTGAGAGCATAACACGCTGCTTTATACTCGCTCATATTCCCAGACAAAAGAGCCTCGTTGTATGCGGCAGTGCGTTTGTTAACCGCAGCACGGATTGTTCTGTCCACCCACGGTTTCTGATTAGGGAAGGTCCTTACAGTTATTGTTTCTGTAGCTTGTTCGGTAAGTGTGTTTACAAAGCTCACTGCCACCTCCGTGATCTCGCTGACATCAGATGAGCTCGCCCTGAACATGTCCCAGTCGACGTCATCAAGAGCCGACTGCAGCATAGCTTCAGAGTGGGAGGACCAACGCGTCACTTCCCTCTTCACCGGGGGTTCCTGTGCGAGCCTTTGTTTATATTCCGGTGTGAGGAAAATGGCGGCGTGGTCAGACTTACCAAAGGCAGGTAGTGAACGGGCTTTGTAGGCATTCTTGAACTGAGAGTAGCAGTGATCCAGTGTATTCGGTCCTCTAGTTGGACAGGATACATGCTGGTGAAAGTTCGGCATGACCTGCCTGAGGTTGGCTTTGTTAAAATCCCCCGCGATGATAAAAGCAGCGTCAGGATGTTTGTTAATGTAGCCGCTGATCACGTCGTGAAGTTTAGACAAAGCCAAGCCGGTGTCTGCCTGTGGTGGAATATAAACGGCAGTAGCGATGACCGCGGAGAACTCGCGGGGTAATAGAATGGGTGGCAAATGATGGATAGATGTTCCAGATGAGGCGAGCAGGATCGCGACAGAGAGGAGATATTCCTGGGGTCACACCATTTCTTGTTAGTCATGAAACACACACCACCACCCTTGGATTTACCGGCCTCAGCTGTTTTGTCAATCCGTAAAACAGAGAAGTTGTCAGACGGCGTTACAGCAGTGTCCGGAACTGAGGGAGTGAGCCATGTTTCAGACAAACAGATGATGTTACAGTCCCTTATGTCCCGTTGGAAACTAATCCTGGCTCTAAGATCGTCCATCTTATTCTCCAAGGATTGGACATTAGCGAGCAGAATGCTCGGTAAAGGAGGACTGTGAGCCCTTTTCCTCAATCTGTTTCGAATCCCAGCGCTTTTTCCACGGTGTTTTTTGTTCCGTCTCCTGTGTCCTTTGTTCTCCGCGTTACGAAGAATCTCAAGAGGCCACGATGGATTCGGTGATAAAGTGTCCTGAACCAGGTTAGTGAAGCGGTTTCCAATGTCCAAGAGTGCACTTTTGTCATAGGTGATCAGTGCCGACGTTATGTGTGTAAAAATAGAAATCAAAAGTAAGTAAAAAAGTAAATAAAAGCATAGTCTAAGCGGAGCGTCCCGGACGGCAGCCGAACATAGCAGCGCCATCTTGTTTTTCAACAATGGAACTTGTGACCATACTATGGAACTTGTGACCATAGTTGCTTTTGGGAAACGTACCCCAGATTAGAAATGATGGGGAAGAAAGCTTTGCATTTCTGAAGAGCCGAATCGCTATATAGAGAAAATGTTACACACTGCAAAAAATGCTTTTCTTACATTTTTTTTGTCTTGTTTCCAGTCAAAATGTCTAATAACTTCAAAATAATCTTATTTCAAACCGAAAACAAGATTGTTTTGTTTACACCATTTGCAGATTATTTTGCTTGTTTTTAGGAAACCTCACTTAATTTTTTTTTTTTTTCTGAAAACAAGACAATTTTTACTTGTCTAGAAAATGCTTCTCGATTTTTAAGAATTTTTAGATATATTTTAACTAGAAACAAGACAAAAACTCAAGTTTTTGAGTTTGAAAACACAAAAAAAGCAGGAAAGCATTTTTTGCAGTGCACCATTCAAGAATAAACACCTTTATATGATTAAAAGACGTTTGAGCGACAACTACAGTCTACTATCAACAAGGATTGTTGTTAAGATTTTACATGAACTTAGGGCAAATAAACCACTGTAAATCTTCATTTCAGCACTCGGATCTTTGAAGATTGGTTAGATGAGGGAAAGAACATTAAGGTAAGCCAATCAGAGGCAGAGTAGGGCGGGTCCATTCCTTTGCCAACAGTTCATGGTATTTTTATAACAATAAAGGATGTTGATGACATACAAAAAGTCTGCCTGTTATAATCAAAATCAACTATAGATCACAATCCGAAGTTATTAGAAGCACTCGATGATGGTTTAAAGTGACTTATAAACAAATACATTAATAATTACATAAATTTTCAAGTGTAGCTTGATGCTAATTTTACTTCTAGTTATATTATAGGATATTCTTGTAAGTATTAAATATATTTATGTTTCTAGTGCAGAACCAAACTTTATTTATCAAAATTGAATGCTTTACAGGGCAGTGTTAATTTCGTCGACGAAGACGATGAAAAATATTTCATAAAATATTATATTTGTCAATAAATATCTGATGATAAAAACTATGACGAAATGTATGCTGCGTCTTCGTTAACAAGACGAGATGGGACTAAAATGTTATTTGGGGACTATCGGACATTCTAAATACATCCTTTAGACTAAGTTAACTGTCATGTCTATCAAAATGTGCATATCTAGTCTCAGTATGGCAGCTACCAAAACACTAACTAGTGATCTGAAACAATGGCCTCAGCACCCGAAGGGTTAGGGACTGAGTGACCAGACGTCCCTTTTTTCCCAGGAGTCACAATTCGTTGTAGACTAAGTTAAAGTTAGTGAAGGCAGGATAGGCGGAATTGCGCTGATGATAGAAGTGCTCTCTCTCGCGCACGCTCCACTTCTTCAGTTCTCATACAGAGCACGATCAGTTCTCAGTTCTCAATGCTCAAATACACACACAGCAGTCCAAATGTATATTGTGTAGAGTCAGAGTATCTCACGTAAATACAGTCGGTTATGACTTTAGTGAACGTAAACAGGTGAGTGAAAACTGAATGAGTGTCAGTATTACATGAATACCTTCCGTCTTAAATGGACAGCATTTCTAATTATCTGTGTCATAAATGTTAACCAACAAAAGATGTTAAATAAATGTATACTTGTTAAGTAAACCTACTGGATCTAAAAAATTAGTTTAATTTGCATCGCTACCAAAAAATGAAAATTTATTCCAGTTTTTCCAAATTCAATCCTTGATTCAAATCTCTCATTAGCTTAATTGATTTGGTCTAAAGAGAGAAGAATGGATGACTAATTTTGTTTGAATACTACATATAAAATAGCTACCAAAATAAATGTTGTTAACTGCAGTTTGACTACAAGTACTGACTAAAAGTTGACAAAAATGTGTGACGTAGTGAGACTAACTATACCCGGTAACTCAAAGTCACTTGTCACAGAAACAATACAAAATAAAACACTCTTACAATTTCAACTGTCTTTTAATTTGAATCAGAAAAAAAAAATGGGACTTGAACTTTAAGGCACTTGACTTGTTCAAAACATACCAACAGTCACAATTAAACACTAAATTTCCGTTATCTCAGGAATTACTTCAGCATATCATAAACAATGCAATGTATCAGTACGAACTTAGATCTCAATCTCAAAGTTAAAGCTTTGGACACGGTAATTCAATGCATCAATTCATCAAAGCAAAACATAACATTTTAACTCATTTCACATTAATTCATAACATCACATAGCATATAATTCTTTAGTCAGTTCAAATTACTCTTTTCAATGGTGATTTTCTTACATGTAAGTTTCAAAGGAAATAAATGTTTGTTTTTGTGTGGGTATGAGTTCAGTTCATGTACGAGAGCGTATATGAGTGTTTGTATGCGAGTTTGTATGAGAGGTCTGCTAAGCCCATCTTTTCTGAGAGTTACTGAGGAGTAAGTATCTTCGTCGAGTTAGCTGAATGAATGGATCAAGGCCTACCTGAAGACCAAGCATAGTCAATGGAGTTGTTTCCAGCCAAGATACTCCAAACTCACTCACAGTACCGCATTCCGATCCAGTGCCGTTTCACACAGCCGATTAACGAGTGGCACAGCAACCTCCGAACTCGTCCTCTGTGCAGCCAGCGAACCTTGTGGAACACGGTAATTTTGAATCTGGTAGTTTCCTCGATTGCGGCTTTATTTCAGAAGTTTCTGCTTTCACACGCTCAGACACCCTGAATACAGGAGCAGCTTGCAGGAACATTGAATCCGGGAACTCCTCTTCAACGTAACAATGCAGCTTGTCTATCTCGGTAATCTTCAATTATTTTGTTTCATTTTACACTTTATTAACATCTACAACTTCAAGAACTCCAACTTCTTACTCTTAATAACGAAAAACTCTCACTCTCGACGTAAAGATCAAAGCTTTCCTCGGTGCAGCAGACAAACTTTCCCACTCGGTGCAGCAGGCAAGGCTCACACTCCTCTCCCTTCTCACACACCTGTGTTCAATTTTATCTCCATTTCACTCTGCGTAAGTGCTTAACTGACTCCTCCCCAAATTAACATGTTGCATCTTGGGTATCGTAGTTCGTTACCGTCACACTCCCCCTCCATTGATCCGAGCATCTCATAGTTCCTTATGAGATGTTTACACATCAAAATCCTAAGAATTCTTCATCATCTGAAGATTCCTGAAAAAGATCAATGAGCTTACGTTTCTCTTGTGCCTCTAGTTCAGAGGCAGTTGGAAAACAAGGTTTCAAGTTGCAAACATGTACAACACGAACATCTTCACCTGTAGATTCCAGTGCTATTTTGTAATTCACTGGTCCCATTTGGTGAATTACACGATAGGGTCCTTTCCATTTCGGTGCAAGTTTAGCGGTGAAGTGATCCTTTGCACTTGACTGTGGAAAGTTCCTCATCCAAATTCTCTCACTCTCTTTAAATGACATGTCTCGTCGATTCTTGTTGTAATTGCGGAGTTGTCTTTGATGTGCTTTTTTACTATTTTCCTTTGCTCTCTTTTGCAGTTGTTTTAAATGATACACTGTGTCATAGTGGGATGCATCAGGTGACAGATCATGACTTTCACCTTTCAGAAGTTTGTCCATCGGCCCTTGCAGTTTTCTTCCTAAATGAAGTTCAGCAGGAGACATTCCGGTGGTTTCCTGTACTGCAGAGTTAATGGCAAATCTGATTTCTGGTAGGTATTGATCCCATTTTTTATGATTGTCATCCACAAACACAGCAATCATACTTTTAAGAGTTCTGTTGATCCTTTCGGTCATGTTTGTCTGCGGGTGGTAGGCTGTAGTTAGCTTTGGTGTCACATTCCAATTTTCACACACTTCTTTGAATATTGCCGATACAAATTGTGTACCTCGGTCAGAGATAAGAAAGTCTGGAACTCCCCATCTAGTTAGTATCTCTTTTCGAAATACATTGGCAACAGTCTGAGCAGTAGCTGAACGAATGGGAAACATTTCGACCCAACGGGTGAAATAATCAACAAATACTAAAAGATATTCGTTCTGGTTAGTACTACGAGGCAATGGTCCCATGATGTCTACACCAAGGAGCTGATTTGGTCGAGTACTGTTGATTTTCTGCATTTTTCCAGCAGGTTTTCGTTGGTCACTTTTTAAGGTCTGGCATTTTACACACCTCTTCACAAACTGTTTGATGTCCGACCACATCCCAGGCCAGAAAGCGACTTCTTGAATTCTTTTGTAAGTTTTGAAGATTCCTGCATGTCCACTCATGGGGTTACAGTGGTAATGTTCCAGTATAGATGGCACAAGATCTTTGGGAAGAAAAATCCGGTAACTGGTATGATTTTCAGTCAGGGTTTTTAGATATAGCTTGTCTTCGATTACTTCGTATTTCCCTTGCTGACTCCCTTGGTTCTCAGCCAGAGTTTGAAGTATCCGCACAATTTCTTGATCACTGTGTTGTTTTTCCCAGATTAATTCATTTGTTATTGGAAAAATATTGACATCTTTTTGACGAGAGTACAAATTACAGCTTACATGAGGCGTAATCCGTGAAAGTGCATCAGGTGCTGCGTTCAATTTTCCTTTCCGATATTCGACAATGAAATCATATTTCTGCAATTGCAGTGCCCATCGAATGAGACGGCTAGTGGTTTTAGGAGAACTCATCACCCACTGTAAAGCAGAGTGATCTGTGACAACAGTGAACATTCTGTGTTCCAGATAATGCTGCCATTTCTCTAATGCCCATACTACGGCTAAGCATTCTTTTTCGGTTGCAGAATAATTTGATTCAGCGGGATTAAGAGTTCGGCTGGCATAGGCAATTACCTCTTCTATACCTTGGCTTCTCCTTTGGGTTAACACTGCACCCAGTCCCGTCTCACTAGCATCTGTATACACAAGGAAGGGATGCTCGAAATTTGGATGTCCGAGGATAGGTGGTGTCATCAGGCATGTCTTCAATTCTTCAAAGGCCTTTTGGCACTGTGGTGTCCATTGAAAAACTCTGCCCTTTTTCTTTAAAGAGTTAAGTGGTTCAGCAATTCGAGAGAAGTTTTCAACAAATCGATGGTACCATCCGGCTAAGCCAAGGAATCGTTGAACTTCCTTCAGATTTCTTGGAATGGGATAGTTTCGAATTGCTTCAACTTTAGTGGGGTCAGCGGTAATACCTTGGATATTTATTACATGACCGAGGAATATCACTTCAGGCAAGCAGAACTTACTTTTCTGAAGATTGATGGTTAAACCAGCCTTTTGTAGTTTATGGAAGACAGCTTGGAGGTCAAGGAAGTGCTGAGCAATAGATGGAGAATAGATGATAATATCATCGATATACACAAAACACACACTTCCACGTAGCTCTCCCAAGACAGTCTCCATCAGACGTTGAAAAGTGGCTGGGGCATTTTTAAGTCCGAAGGGCATTACATTAAAGTGAAATAGCCCAGCAGGAGTGGTAAAGGCAGTCTTCGCTTTACTGGAAGTATCCATGGTAACTTGCCAGTACCCACTGTTAAGGTCTAGGGTAGAAAAGATCGCAGATCCTGAAAGTGATTCCAAGATTTCAGAAAGATTGGGTAATGGATATGCATCATTGTCTGTTATAGCATTTAACTTACGATAGTCGACGCAGAATCGAAGTTGTCCATTCTTTTTCGGCACTAGGACCACCGGGGAAGACCATCCTGATTGTGACGGTTCCACAATGCCGGTCTCCAACATTTTTTGGAGCTGTTGATTCACAATGACTTGTTTGGAAGGTGACATTCGATAAGGCCGTTGCTTTATGGGTATTTGATGGTGGGTATAGATTTGATGTTGGAGTACATCGGTTCGTCCCAACTGAAGAGTGCACACTTGACTTGTTTGTAGAAGATGATTTAACTTGGGTTTTTTAATCAGGTGGTAAGTGAGCTGCATCCACTGCTTGGTGGATGAGAGTTGCATCATCTTCACAGTCACCATCTTTAAAGGCAAATGGTAATGTTACGGGTGGAAGAGAACTTAGTAGGGAAATACTTGGAATGGAACAGTGAGTGGCGTTTCCGTCTTGCAGAGGGACACTCGGAGGGGATGGCACACTGGCATAACCAGGCTGAAAGAAATAATCCACTTCTGGGTTAGAGATGAATGAATACTTCCCTTGAGACACTTTTATCTGTATTCCACTGAAGAAGATAAAGTCTAGACCCAGGATCATTGAATAAGCAAGTGATTTGATTCTCAACACAGCGACAGGTAAAGGGCATACTTGGTCATGCAGTTTAAGTGAAACATTCAACCATCCAAGAGGCATTTCAGCTTTTCCATTTGCCAAATACAATGGTCCAAGAGTCCAAGGATTAAGGCTTTTTCCTAATGGATCTAGGTCTTTCCATAAGCTTTCATGGATTAAAGTATAACTTGCTCCTGTGTCAACGATGGCTTTTCCTATCCAGGAACCAATACTAACTGGCACAATCAATTGTTGCGGTACAGCAGCAAATTTCGGACCATGGGTGAAATCAACTTTCCCAGGGAAAGCATTTGCAGTAGCCACAGAGTTGTTAGTGGATCTACCTCTGGACTTCAAATGGAAGGTAGGTTGTGCATGTTGAGTGGATGGTAGAGTAGATTGTGATGACAAAGTAAACTGTGGACAGTTACCTGGAGAATGATGACCTTTACAACGCCAACATTGAACTTGTGGTTTCTCCGCAAGTCGATTAACATGGGGACCAGCTTGACTCTGCTTTGAGCTCAAACGGTAATCATATTGCAACTGTTGTAGATGATCCTTTTCCAGCTGTTGTCCAAGTCGTACCAAGTCTTCCACAGTGGACACACGACTACGCAGCTGGCTGGCCAAATAAGGCTTTAGGTTTTTCAGAATCATTTTGACTAATTCTGACTCTGTTAAGGTAGGCTTCCACCTTTTACAAAGTGCTCTGTACGTAAAAGCAAAGTCTCGTACAGACTCTCTCTCACCTTGTGTTCTGATTCGGACTCGCTCAGCAAGTTCATCCTCATAGTCTTCTGAAAGAAAAGCAGTAAGGAATGAAGACTCAAACTCACACCAAGTCGTAACTGTAGTTCTGGCTACTTCCCACCAATCACGGGCAGTACCATACAAAACTGTTCTAAAGGTAGCTAGAATTTCAGGATCAGATAAAGGATGTAATGCAAGAAAATCCTTACATTTAGTTAGATACAACAAAGGATCAGGGTCATCTGATGATCTTCCAAAAGTAGGAAAAATTAACTTAAGATGATCACTCTTGACAGCGACAGCATTCACAGGAGGCAAGTCACCAATGGATGGAGGTAATGGAGTTTCCGTCGGTGGTTCCAAAGATACTTTGGTACTTACTGACAACTCATTCACTTTATCACTGAGAAGGTCAAGTTGAATTGTCACATGTGAAAAATCTTCAACAAATTCATTGTGACTTTTTTGAAAGTTTTGCTGGACAGCTTTAATGTCTGATAAATCTTTAACAAGTTCATCATGATTTTTTAAGAAGTTTTTCTGGACCGCTCTGATATCTTCTTGTACCTCTTGTTGAAGTTGCTCTACCATGAAACGAACATTGGATGTCAATGAATTTTCAACTTTTTTAAATTCATCCATTATTAACAATCTCATGGTCTTCACCATTTGATCAGTCTCAGTTTCAATTTGTTGTTTGTTTTTTAACAAAATCTTGGACATTTGCTGTGTGTGATTGTCTACTTTATCAGCAATACTTTTTAATTGGCTTTCATGTTGCAAAGAACTCTGCTTCAGTTCACTAGTAAGTGTACTTACAGCTGTCTCTTGTTTCTCCATGAGGTCAGACAATTTGTCCCAGTTACCCTGGACCTGGGCAGTAAGTTGTCCAATCTCCCTTGCTGGCGTGGGAAACGTTCCGGGTAAATCATACTGAGTACCTGAAGATACTTGAGAACCATCCCTTGCAGGAGAGGGAGTACACAGTTGCATCTGGTCCTGGTCTCCACTCCACGCAAGAGGCCGCATGGGTGTACCAAGGGAAAGGTTTGAAGGAGCAAACTGCACATGGGTTCTTGGTTGTAATGCAGTGGATTGAATGGGGGTAGAGAGATAATTAGTAACCTGAAGAGGTTGTAGGGCAGGTGTCCAGACTGGAGTGGCAACATCGGGAACATCTGGCATATCTATGTCCACCAAGATTGATGATGGGTGCAAAGCATCTGCCATTATGTACAGTGTGAAAGATAGAGTATGTATATGTTGTCTGTATATGAGGTGCAAACAACCAAACAAAAGTGAACATTTATCACAAGATTTACAAAGTCAAAGCGTTTTTTTTTTTTTTTTTTTCGTTCAGTCTTTGAGTCACAGTTCAAGTCAATTCAATATTCAGTTCAAATGTTCAGTTCTTTAAATTCACATCAACAATTTATAAGTTCAAGGTTAATGTCAAGTCAATTTTTAACATTTTTTTAATGTTCAAGTCCCTGTTTGGGCGCCATTTTCTGTGACGTAGTGAGACTAACTATACCCGGTAACTCAAAGTCACTTGTCACAGAAACAATACAAAATAAAACACTCTTACAATTTCAACTGTCTTTTAATTTGAATCAGAAAAAAAAAATGGGACTTGAACTTTAAGGCACTTGACTTGTTCAAAACATACCAACAGTCACAATTAAACACTAAATTTCCGTTATCTCAGGAATTACTTCAGCATATCATAAACAATACAATGTATCAGTACGAACTTAGATCTCAATCTCAAAGTTAAAGCTTTGGACACGGTAATTCAATGCATCAATTCATCAAAGCAAAACATAACATTTTAACTCATTTCACATTAATTCATAACATCACATAGCATATAATTCTTTAGTCAGTTCAAATTACTCTTTTCAATGGTGATTTTCTTACATGTAAGTTTCAAAGGAAATAAATGTTTGTTTTTGTGTGGGTATGAGTTCAGTTCATGTACGAGAGCGTATATGAGTGTTTGTATGCGAGTTTGTATGAGAGGTCTGCTAAGCCCATCTTTTCTGAGAGTTACTGAGGAGTAAGTATCTTCGTCGAGTTAGCTGAATGAATGGATCAAGGCCTACCTGAAGACCAAGCATAGTCAATGGAGTTGTTTCCAGCCAAGATACTCCAAACTCACTCACAGTACCGCATTCCGATCCAGTGCCGTTTCACACAGCCGATTAACGAGTGGCACAGCAACCTCCGAACTCGTCCTCTGTGCAGCCAGCGAACCTTGTGGAACACGGTAATTTTGAATCTGGTAGTTTCCTCGATTGTGGCTTTATTTCAGAAGTTTCTGCTTTCACACGCTCAGACACCCTGAATACAGGAGCAGCTTGCAGGAACATTGAATCCGGGAACTCCTCTTCAACGTAACAATGCAGCTTGTCTATCTCGGTAATCTTCAATTATTTTGTTTCATTTTACACTTTATTAACATCTACAACTTCAAGAACTCCAACTTCTTACTCTTAATAACGAAAAACTCTCACTCTCGACGTAAAGATCAAAGCTTTCCTCGGTGCAGCAGACAAACTTTCCCACTCGGTGCAGCAGGCAAGGCTCACACTCCTCTCCCTTCTCACACACCTGTGTTCAATTTTATCTCCATTTCACTCTGCGTAAGTGCTTAACTGACTCCTCCCCAAATTAACATGTTGCATCTTGGGTATCGTAGTTCGTTACCGTCACAAATGCAATGACTTTTCGTCGACTAAATCTAGACTAAAACCATGAAAGACTCAAATGACTAAAATGTGACTAAGACTATTAAGCATTTTCATCTCAAGATAAAGACTAAGACTAAATCAAAAATGCCTGCCAAAATTAACACTGGTACAGGGCTCGATCATTAACGCTTGTCCGGGACAAGTGAATGTTTTAAACAGGCAAATGAATGAAAAATTGACTTGCCCAATCGGACATGTAACTTGAAAATGTCAATATGAAAAACAATAATAATGGCCTTTATTTGTGATATAGCCTTGCCTTGTTTGCGATAATATCATAATTGTTATTTTAACGATGTGTGATTTGACGTTGAGTATAATGAGTATATTGCAAGAATCAAACAAAACACACCTACGGAATGCATGCCTACATTACGTAAAGAGTAACGTAAGTTAGACTAGCGCACGTGCGAGTGCGTTCTTTCACTTCATGATTCAGTATTAAAATTCATGAAGAATGATCAGAATATTCAAGACATGGGGGCAGAATATATATATATTTATATAATTATATATAGTTAAACAATATCACATGAAGATCGAGCACCTTTTTTTCTGCTCATCTTTGGTGACATCTAACGTTATATCAGTAAAAACTATGAATACAAGATTTATAGCACTTACCTTTTCCTCCGTGTCTGTCCGCTGGAAGTTGACCGTTACAGAATGACGGGCACGCGCACTCGCGCAGTACTCAGACAGTTACACGCGCTGCTGGTTTAAATGATAATTTGTCTCGTGCCCTCTTTCAATAAATCCCATTCTCAGTCATTCACAAACATGTCATTAACAATGATCACCATTTGCTAAGCAAACTATTAGGTTTTTGTTTTGTCCTTGATGACAAATATTTTATATACAGTGTCTACAAATATAATAATTCATGCCATCTTTTAAAATGCTTATGAATTAAGTATATTTCCCAAATCGTATCTTAACATGGTAATACAGTGCACAGCATAAATTAAGTACACCCCCTCTAATACTTAACAAATTCAGCAAATACTCTTTACTTAGATGACACGTTAGGGTTCTTTGGAGATATATAATGTTCCAACAAGCCTGCCTGACGTGAGCTGAGTGATACTAATATTGCTGTACATTAAACGGTATGCTTTACTTGTAGGTCGAACAGTTCTCAAATCGACCTCATGTCAGAGTAATAGATTACTGATATGTGAGACAAATGTTAAGGTTGAGACTGAGGAGCTTTTTTACCAAGGGTAGCGAAATAATGTAGCAATAACGTAACTTACAATCTTCATAGCTCAATCAAAAAAAAAAAAACAGCAGCCTCAAGCGGTAATCACCATTTAAACTGGAACACCATAATTTACAGCAGATACAAATGCATTCCGTCCGAAATATGGACAGTTGCCTGCAGCGTCTAAAAGTTAGGCTTCAGGAGTGAGATTGGTTAGATGAGGGAAAGAACATTAAGGTAAGCCAATCAGAGGCAGAGTAGGGCGGGTCCATTCCTTTGCCAACAGTTCATGGTATTTTTATAACAATAAAGGATGTTGATGACATACAAAAAGTCTGCCTGTTATAATCAAAATCAACTATAGATCACAATCAGAATTTATTAGAAGCACTCGATGATATTTTAAAGTGACTTATAAACAAATACATTAATAATTACATAAATTTTCAAGTGTAGCTTGATGATAATTTTACTTCTAGTTATATTATAGGATATTCTTGTAAGTATTAAATATATTTATGTTTCTAGTGCAGAACCAAACTTTATTTATCAAAATTGAATGCTGTACAGGGCAGTGTTAATTTCGTCGACGAAGACGATGAAAAATTCAATCCTTGATTCAAATCTCTCATAAGCTTAATTGATGTGGTCTAAAGAGAGAAGAATTGATGACTAATTTTGTTTGAATACTACATATAAAATAGCTACCAAAATAAATGTTGTTAACTGCAGTTTGACTACAAGTACTGACTAAAAGTTGACAAAAATGCAATGACTTTTCGTCGACTAAATATAGACTAAAACCATGAAAGACTCAAATGACTAAAATGTGACTAAGGCTATTAAGCATTTTCATCTCAAGATAAAGACTAAGACTAAATCAAAAATGCCTGCCAAAATTAACACTGGTACAGGGCTCGATCATTAACGCTTGTCCGAGACAAGTGAATGTTTTAAACGGGCAAATGAATGAGAAATTTACTTGCCCAATCGGACATGTAACTTAAAAATGTCAATACCAAAAACAATAATAATGGCCTTTATTTGTGATATAGCCTCACCTTGTTTGCGATAATATCATAATTGTTGTTTTAACGATGTGTGATTTGACTTTGAGTATAATGAGTATATTGCAAGAATCAAACAAAACACACCTACGGAATGCATGCCTACATTACGTAAAGAGTAACGTAAGTTAGACTAGCGCACGTGCGAGTGTGTTCTTTCACTTCATGATTCAGTATTAAAATTCATGAAGAATGATCAGAAAATTCAAGACATGGGGGCAGAATATATATATATATTTATATAATTACATATAGTTAAACAATATCACATGAAGATCGTTTTTTCTACTCATCTTTGGTGACATCTAACGTTATATCAGTAAAAACTATGAATACAAGAATATTTATAGCACTTACCTTTTCCTCCGTGTCTGTCCGCTGGAAGTTGACCGTTACAGAATGACGGGCACGCGCACTCGCACAGTACTCAAGACAGTTACACGCACTGCTGGTTTAAATGATAATTTGTCTCGTGCCCTCTTTCAATAAATCCCATTCTCAGTCATTCACAAACATGTCATTAACAATGATCATCATTTGCTAAGCAAACTATTAGGATTTTGTTTTGTCCTTGATGACAAATATTTTATATACAGTATCTACAAATATAATAATTCATGCCATCTTTTAAAATGCTTATGAATTAAGTATATTTCCCAAATTGTATCTTAACATGATAATACATGTAGTGCAATATGAAAAGTTCTCATGTGACCAGCTGATCACGTTGCTACAATGTTCTCCAGGGGACTAACTTGCGACGTCTTTTGAGGACGTGCTCACGACGTTACTGGGACGTTAGCCAAGATTCTAAAAAATGGAACTTTATCACGACGTCCTCACAGCGTCGCCATAAAGTAATTTCGCGCTGACCAAAGGACGACGAACTAGCGACGTCTTCACAACGTTCTGTGTTTGCTGGGATTCCACTTATGATTTCTGACTTCCAAAAGTCTGTTCACACTGTTAAGTGTCTGTGATTTAAACTCCTTCCTGAATTTCCACTTGCAATTCCATCACTGATGTCTGGTTTCCAAAAGGTCTGTGCAACAGTTAAATGTTTCTGATGTACAATTTTTCCTGAAGAAACTCATAGTTGCAATTCCACTGATGATATCTGTTCACATTGTTAAGTGTCTGTGATGTAAACTCCTTCCTGAATTGTCACTTGCAATTCCATCACTGATGTCTGGCTTCCAAAAAGTCTGTGCAACAGTTAAATGTTTCTGATGTACACTTTTTCCTGAAGAAACTCATAGTTGCAATTCCACTGATGATATCTGTTCACACTGTTAAGTGTCTGTGATGTAAACTCCTTCCTGAATTGTCACTTGCAATTCCATCACTGATGTCTGGCTTCCAAAAAGTCTGTGCAACAGTTATATGTTTCTGATGTACACTTTTTCCTGAAGAAACTCATAGTTGCAATTCCACTGATGATATCTGTTCACACTGTTAAGTGTCTGTGATGTAAACTCCTTCCTGAATTGTCACTTGCAATTCCATCACTGATGTCTGGCTTCCAAAAAGTCTGTGCAACAGTTAAATGTTTCTGATGTACACTTTTTCCTGAATAAACTCATAGTTGCAATTCCACTGATGATATCTGTTCACACTGTTAAGTGTCTGTGATGTAAACTCCTTCCTGAATTGTCACTTGCAATTCAATCACTGATGTCTGGCTTCCAAAAAGTCTGTGCAACAGTTAAATGTTTCTGATGTACACTTTTAGTTGCAAAAAGTTAGTTAGTTAAAATAGTTGCAATCCCAGCTAACACAGTTACGTTGTGACGACGTAACTGGACCGGACCATATCCGTTGCAGCGACGTACCAAATAATGTTCCAGTGACGTAACTTTGTGATTCCCATATACGTTGTGGCTACGTTATTTGTTACTTTGCTGGAACGTGCTGTGCTCATGACTTACATGAATGACGTGACACGCACCTGCAGTGGTGCGTTTCCCAAAATCATTGTTAGCTAACTATGGTCATTAGTTCCACTAAACTCTATTGGTAACTATCCCAGCAGGCACACAACGTCATATGACGTTGATATTAGGTTAGATTTAGGTCGCGATGTCAGGTGACCAAAATTCAATGTCAAGCCAACGTCTAATGACAACGTTAAATTGACGTCCAAGACCGACGTCAGCTGACGTTGATATTTAGTTGTTTTTAGGTTGTGTTGTAAAGTAACCAAGATCCAACGTCGAACCAACGTCTCAAGCCAATGTCACATTGACGTCAAATACTGATATTTAGTCGTCAGGTATGGCAACCAAAACCCAACGTCTGTTAGACGTCATAATGGTAACGTCAACACAACGTCAAATTCTAACGTCATTTGACGTTGATCTTTAGTTAGTTTTAGGTTGTGGCATTAACTAACCATAATCCAACGTCTTAAGCCAACGTCACATAGACGTCAAATTCTGATATTTAGTCGTCAGGTATGGCAACCAAAACCCAACGTCTAGTAGACGTCATAAGGGTAACGTCAACACAACGTCAAATTCTAACATCATTTGACGTTGATCTTTAGTTAGTTTTAGGTTGTGGTATTAACTAACCAAAATCCAACGTCAAGCCAACGTCTTAAGCCAACGTCACATTGACGTCAAATTCTGATATTTAGTCGTCAGGTATGGCAACCAACACCCAACGTCTGTAGACGTCATAATGGTAACGTCAACACAACGTCAAATTCTAACATCATTTGACGTTGATCTTTAGTTAGTTTTAGGTTGTGGCATTAACTAACCAAAATCCAACGTCAAGCCAACGTCACATAGACGTCAAATTCTGATATTTAGTCGTCAGGTATGGCAACCAAAACCCAACGTCTAGTAGACGTCATAAGGGTAACGTCAACACAACGTCAAATTCTAACATCATTTGACGTTGATCTTTAGTTAGTTTTAGGTTGTGGCATTAACTAACCAAAATCCAACGTCAAGCCAACGTCTTAAGCCAACGTCACATTGACGTCAAATTCTGATATTTAGTCATCAGGTATGGCAACCAAAACCCAACGTCTGTTAGACGTCATAATGGTAACGTCAACACAACGTCAAATTATAACATCATTTGACGTTGATCTTTAGTTAGTTTTAGGTTGTGGCATTAACTAACCAAAATCCAACGTCAAGCCAACGTCTTAAGCCAACGTCACATTGACGTCAAATTCTGATATTTAGTCGTCAGGTATGGCAACCAAAACCCAACGTCTGTAGACGTCATATTGGTAACGTCAACACAATGTCAAATTCTAACATCATTTGACGTTGATCTTTAGTTAGTTTTAGGTTGTGGCATTAACTAACCAAAATCCAACGTCAAGCCAACGTCTTAAGCCAACGTCACATTGACGTCAAATTCTGATATTTAGTCGTCAGGTATGGCAACCAAAACCCAACGTCTGTAGACGTCATATTGGTAACGTCAACACAATGTCAAATTCTAACATCATTTGACGTTGATCTTTAGTTAGTTTT
The DNA here is from genome assembly GCA_023376895.1 of Aspiorhynchus laticeps. Taxonomy (NCBI): domain Eukaryota; kingdom Metazoa; phylum Chordata; class Actinopteri; order Cypriniformes; family Cyprinidae; genus Aspiorhynchus; species Aspiorhynchus laticeps. The sequence goes on from CM041801.1 coordinate 35,145,313, forward strand.
AGGTTGTGGGATTAACTAACCAAAATCCAACGTCAAATAACGTCTTAAGCCAATGTCACATTGACGTCAAATTCTGATATTTAGTCATCAGGTATGGCAACCAAAACCCAACGTCTCCTAGACCTCATAATGGTAACGTCAACACAACGTCAAATTCTAACATCATTTTACGTTGAGCTTTAGTTAGTTTTAGGTTGTGGCATTAACTAACCAAAATCCAACGTCAAGCCAACGTCTTAAGCCAACGTCACATTGACGTCAAATTCTGATATTGAGTCGTCAGGTATGGCAAACAAAACCCAACATCTGCTACACGTCATAATGGTAACGTCAACACAACGTCAAATTATAACATCATTTGACGTTGATCTTCAGTTAGTTTTAGGTTGTGGCATTAACTAACCAAAATCCAACGTCAAGCCAACGTCTTAAGCCAACGTCACATAGACGTCAAATTCTGATATTTAGTCGTCAGGTATGGCAACCAAAACCCAATGTCTAGTAGACGTCATAAGGGTAACGTCAAAACAACGTCAAATTCTAATATCATTTGACGTTGATCTTTAGTTAGTTTTAGGTTGTGGCATTAACTAACCAAAATCCAACGTCAAGCCAACGTCTTAAGCCAACGTCACATTGACGTCAAATTCTGATATTTAGTCGTCAGGTATGGCAACCAAAACCCAACGTCTGTTAGACGTCATAATGGTAACGTCAATACAACGTCAAATTGTAACATCATTTGACGTTGATCTTTAGTTAGTTTTAGGTTGTTGCATTAACTAACCAAAATCCAACGTTAAGCCAACGTCACATTGACGTCAAATTCTGATATTTAGTCGTCAGGTATGGCAACCAAAACCCAACGTCTGCTAGACGTCATAATGGTAACGTCAGCACAACGTCAAATTCTAACATCATTTGACGTTGATCTTTAGATAGTTTTAGGTTGTGGCATTAACTACCCAAAATCCAACGTCAAGCCAACGTCTTAAGCCAACGTCACATTGACGTCAAATTTTGATATTTAGTCGTCAGATATGGCAACCAAAACCCAACGTCTACTAGACATCATAATGGTAACGTCAACACAACGTCAAATTATAACATCATTTGACGTTGATCTTTAGATAGTTTTAGGTTGTGGCATTAACTACCCAAAATCCAACGTCAAGCCAACGTCTTAAGGCAACGTCACATAGACGTCAAATTCTGATATTTAGTCGTCAGGTATGGCAATCAAAACCCAATGTTAAGTAGATGTCATAAGGGTAATGTCAACACAACGTCAAATTCTGATATCATTTGACGTTGATCTTTAGTTAGTTTTAGGTTGTGGCATTAACTAACCAAAATCCAACGTCAAGCCAACGTCTTAAGCCAACGTCACAGTGACGTCAAATTCTGATATTTAGTCGTCAGGTATGGCAACCAAAACCCAACGTCTGTTAGACGTCATAATGGTAACGTCCACACAACGTCAAATTCTAACATCATTTGACGTTGATCTTTAGTTAGTTTTAGGTTGTGGCATTAACTAACCAAAATCCAACGTCAAGCCAACGTCTTAAGCCAACGTCACACTGATGTCAAATTCTGATGTTGTTATTCTTATCGTTATTTCCCTATAGCTGCTAATGAACTGGAAGTCTCGCCCATAGGCTTACTTCCGCATTTAGGAATAAGGTGGATAAGTATGAAATCTTGAGTAATTTAATGATCTCCTCAAGTACATTTGTTAGACTTTTCACCCACTTGTGATAGAAGAACTGTGTAAACAGATTCATAATTATATTAGTTATAAATATTCAGGTATTAGCATATTAGCAATTGATAAAAATATTAATTATTATTTTTTTATTTGGTGTAATAATTGGCATTTGTCTGGGTACAGAATTTGTTTACTTTATGATACATCTGGGAAAAGTTGTTCATTGTTGTGAATACTCATTTCTTTATAACTATATAAGTAGAGTACACACACAGCAGTGAGTAGAGAACACACACCCAGAGCTTTGGTCAGCCATTTTTATTGTGCAGCCCGTGGGGGTTACGTGCCTTACTCAAGGGCACCTCAAGCCCCGTTTACACTAGTGGGTTTTTGAAGAGAGCACTGTTTATCTACATTTCCTACCAGGACTGAGACTCGAACCCATGACCTTCAGATTACAAGTCTGACTCTAACCATTAGGTCACAACTAGATTAAATGTGGACGTTACCATTATGACGTCTAAGAGACGTTGGGTTTTGGTTGTCATACCTGACGACTAAATATCAGTATTTGATCAGTATCAGAAGGTGATGTTGGCTTAAATTAGCCAGAATGTCTCATAATGTCAAATGTTGTTTAAAGAAAAGGTACACAAATGAAATCCTCCTTTTTAAGGACTTTTCAATAAATCTGTCTATATATATATATAATTTTTTTTTTTTCTTCTTTTTTTTTTAACCCCCAGATGCAGCAAGGATCCAGCTGATTACTTCAGATTTGGAGGACTGCTCTTTATCTGCTGTTTCTATCACTTCTGGTGCAGAATCATGGACCTTTATTTGTATGTTTTGATTTTACTTATTATTACACTTGTGTAGCTAGTGTTCAGGATTAAAATACAATGCAATTTTTGTCCACATATATTATCAGAGCTATATGGAGCCCAAAAGGGTCAATCGAATATTGATAAAAACACTATAAACCTGATTGGGAAAATGCAAGCTAAAATACAGTTCCCTGCACAATCTTTTTCAAAGAAAAAATCATGATACTAACCCTAACTTGTAAGATAAAAATATAATTTTATTTTTGCTCCTCAAGAATTCCTCCTCACAAATTTACATCTGAATAATGAAACTGTTTTAAAAGGATACTCCACCCCAAAATGAAAATTTTGTCATTAATCACTTACTCCCATGTCGTTGCAAACCCGTAAAAGCTTTGTTCGTCTTCGAAACACAATTTAAGATATTTTGGATGAAAACCGGGAGGCTTGTGACTGTCCCATTGACTGCCAAGTAAATTACACTGTCAAGGTCCAGAAAAGTATGAAACACATCGCCAGAATACTCCATCTGCCATCAGTGGTTCAATCGTTACGTTATGAAGCAACGAGAATACTTTTTGCATCACCGTAGCGTAGGGATGGGTATCGTTAAGGTTTTAACGGTATTACTACTCTTATCGATACTGCTTATCGATCCGGTACTTTAACGGTATTCTTATCGGTACTTTTTGTTATACTGTATATATATATATATATATATATATAATAACAAATTAGGAGCTGAATTAACATTACTTTATATTCTGAAATGTTAAATAAATATTTAATTAAATTAATATAAAACATCAATTTGTAAATGCACCAGTGTGCAGGCATTTTTAGTGTTTTATATAAATAAGATAAGATACAGTAAGAATATGAACTAAGAAACAAAGTAAAAACAAACTGACAAATACAATAAAACAAATATACAAATTAAATGAAATAAACAGTGCTTTCATTTTTCCATGAAGGTCTACTAACATTACTGTTCAGGCAAGTAATAGCCTACAAAAGAAATCTAAAAGTAATCAAATGTAAATGAACACTGCATAGTTTTCACTGTATGTATTGATAGATTAATGCTTATTAAAGCTATAACATTATTCAGATTAAGAGCTGTGGGGGATTTTCTCTTTGCATTTTGTTCTTTGATTAACATTGAAGCGCCAGTCTGTCACTTTAAGGCAATAAACTGACACACATCGGATTTTCTCCGAACAGTTCTGGTCCACTTAAGACAAACTGTTTAAGTGAATACTCTCGTAGCTGGCCATTGTGACATATTTTTGTGTGTATTTGATCGTTTGGATGCGCCCGAAGCTCAAAGTGTAATTTGCCTGTCCGTTTTGGAGCGCTCCGCGCAGGCACGCACACACACACACACATTTCAGCCTGGGAAACAGCGTCTCTTGTGCGGATTGTGCTTTCAACGTTTTATTATCAAACATGTCCCGCAATTTAGCAACAGTAAAGATGGCATTTTACAACAATCACCGATTGAGCTGATTCAGACGTTAAGTTTTGGTTAGGGAGGAACGAATGCGCGCCGCTGTGAAGGGATGGAAGTTGTGCTAGAAGAAACACGGCTATAATCCTTAGAAGCCAAAATCAAAATCAAAAATAAATAAATAAACTTAGCTTAATATAACAGCCACAGGCATAAAGTGCATATGTTTTAATAGTTAGTTCTCTATTCTATCATAATTAAACAGTGCTTTCATGTTGCGCGTGCTGAAGCTCCTCCACGTGAGCGCGATCTGGCTTCTGAATTACGAATAGCAAAAATGCATCATAGACAAATGTTTGAATATTATTGCATATAAAAACAGCTGGCAACTCTGGTGAGATAGAATTTGCAAGATAATGTGTATATATAGCAACAATAAATGTATGTGTGTTTTCATAATTTCTCCAGTACCGACAGCAGAACCGATAACGTCAGAGCTTATCGATACTCCGGTCTTTCATAATTTAGCCCCGAGACCGATTAAATACCGAGTTTCGGTACCCATCCCTACCGTAGCGCCATTTTGGAGATTATGCCCTGGACGCAAAATGCGTACACTCTTCTGTATCACAGGGATGCGTCTTCTACAGGGACGGATTATGACACAGCGGTGCCCTGGGCACGGACTGATTAAAGGCCCCCCTCAGTTGAAAGTGTTTTAACTATATCATGATATGTCTCGATTCTCAAATATAAGTAAATGGATTTTGGACCTTTATATCTCAGACGCACACACAGCACAGACACGGAAAGAAACTTGTTGTCAAGAGTTACGGCTGCCCTGTGAATTTATCAATAAAATAGTTTCGCAGCTGAAAAGCTACATGACATTTCTCAGTAGCGAGGTAATAGAATCAGTGATTCATTATTAGTAGATGCTGCTGCTGAACATGAGAGAAGCACAGACACTAGTATTCACACGCTCTCTCTCTCTCTCTCTCTCTCTCTCTCTAATAAGTGCGTTAGACTGCATTAATAACTGCATTAGCCTGCATATCAATGGCTCAAGCCCCTGTTATTAGCTCTAAAATGACGTTTTGGAATTGAAGGTTTATGAGGTGCGCAAGAAATTATTTCAACACACACACGAGATTTCAGGATGGAAACATGACAAAACTCTTGAAATAAATCTTCTGAACAATGTGACTCCAGGCCATTCAAATTATTACAGAAATAATGCACTCCCTAAGTGGTACAGTATAATGTGGCCACGACGCTGGAGCCTTTCTCCATTCTCAAACAAATTAATAAGTTCGATCTTTATTGACTGAACACAAGCACTTATTGCGATAGAAAACACTGTAACGGTTTCCACTGATTAGAAAATATTTTTGTTTGCTTGGGTGGTAATATTATATAGTCTTATTAATAAGGAAGGGGGGCCCAAAATATCGTTTTGCCTATGTCACGATAAGAGGTAAATCCGGCCCTGTTTATTGTACAGAAAGAGAGCAAAATAGCATTTACATTATCAAAGAACATTATCATTGACTTTAGTCTAGCCAGAATTCAAGCATTCTCAGAAACTCCCATTAATCACTGAAGTTGCTTTCATTGTTAAATTAATATCTTACTTACATCTTACACACATCTGCACTTTGTTGTTTCTGATGTGAGAAATCGGCAGAGAGCAGAATTCATTCAGGGAGCGCTCACACTGAATAAAACACAGCTGTTTCAGCGATGACTCATCTGAACGCCTCTTATTGGCCATTGTACTCATAAGCACAACAGAATCATGTGTGATTGGTTATAATGCGCACATATCGCAGTGCTGTAGCTAAAAACGCGGCTATCTCTGGCTCCATGCCAGCAAAGTTAATCGAACGCAGATTTGAATTTAGCAGCTGATGGATCTAATCACACCGGTGTGATGGTTTATCAAATATTATGCGGCTATTTTTGTCTTTTGGAAGCTGCATTCTAAATCCACTTGCCTCAAAAATCTGAGGGGGCACAGTTGAAATCGCGTTCCGGGAGTAGCGTTATTTTGGCCCGTGCGTTAATCCATCCCTGGTCTTCTACGTCGATTTACGCTTTGATTTAAACGCAAACAGCGCATCCCTGTGTCGAGGCTGATACTGAAGAGTGTACGCATTTTGCGTCCAGGGCATAATCTCCGAAATGGCGGTGCGCTGACGCAGAGGAGACGTTACGGTGCCTAATTGTTGAATAAAGTCATTATTTTTGTTTTATTTCCGTACAAAAAGTATTCTCGTTGCTTCATAACAGTCAGATTGTGAACCACTGATGGCAGATGGAGTATTCTGGTGATGTGTTTCATACTTTTCTGGACCTTGACAGTGTAATTTACTTGGCAGTCAATGGGACAGTCACAAGCCTCCCGGTTTTCATCCAAAATATCTTAAATTGTGTTCCGAAGACGAATTAAGGTTTTACGGGTTTGGAACGACATCGGGGTAAGTGATTAATGGCAATTTTTATTTTGGGGTGGAGTATCCCTTTAAAACACCAGGCATCACAGGGCTCCAAACTGCGACTAAAACGGTCGCATTTGCGACCAAAAATATTAATTTGCGAGTGAAGTTTTTGCTGAGGTCGCCACTGGCGACTATATTTACATGTTATGACATAAAAATTTGCATGTAAGGACTTTTTTCCTGATTGTTGTGCGATCACATCTTTTGCTTTGTTCACGTATTAAACTTTAAAGAAAAAAAATTAAAGACGATACGCATCAAAGTTTTAGTGGCAAAAAGTTTCAAACAGTCCTCGTCTCTGCCGCACAGCAGCGCTGACGCACACAGTCTGCTGAACACAGCTCAGTTGTACAGCGCGAGAGAGATTGAGATGATGGAGATGTGCAAGTGCAGAAAAGCCGTGTCTATTTCGTGCACAACTTGAACAAACTTCAACAGGTAAAGCTGTCAGCTCTGTGGATACTGGCAATATTGTCAACAATTCTCATTTATAATCATTACTAATATGGCTTCTTCTTATCGAGATCTTAGTCTATGTGTTCTGTTAATGCGTGGACTTCATGTTGGTTATTTGAAGCGCACTTGCCATCCAGCAATCGCAAAAAAGCTTTGTGCTTTGTTACTTTTTAATAAACAAAATATAAGCTTTAAAATGATGCCAAATTCATAACGAAATTCAAACAATACGGTTTTGGCGCTCTTTAATGCGGACCTCCAGCGTACACTCTCGGTAGTATAAATACAAGTAGTCCGTGTATGCGTCCGGATTGCGCGCGCGGAAAGTATAACAGGCTTAATGCGGCAGGCGCGATCTCTTTAGCGCCTCAGTTAAAGCAGCAAGTGAACCCATTATATCTTTCTATGTACTACTATAGTACGAAATTAACACGATTTAACATCAAAAGGTAGGCTATTTTATAAGAGAGCCTACAGTACAACTTACTGAAATGTTTCATGTAAAAGCTCATTCAGTGTTTCAAACTGAGGAAAACGTGTAAAGCTTGTAAACATTGCATTGTAATAATACATTTACCTCAGAATAACCACTCAGTGTCCATAAGCTCATCAGTTAGCTAGAAAAATAACTATAAAGAGGAGCATTTTGCTATATTTATGCGGTATTGCATGTTAATATTTTTACTTAATCTGCTGTCTACATGATTCAACTCCTCCTAAAATTGTATTTTACTAATGAAGAAAAACAGACTGAATGTGTGAAAGACATGACAACATTTATAGGATGCATTGAGGAGCCCAAACTACACTCAGTGGCCAAGTGATGCTTATGGTCCATGATATTGGTACAGATTCTGTGTAACGAACAATTCTTTGTGACTGTATATTTCAAGTTGGAAAAGACATTTAGTTCCCACTTTAAGTGAACCTTAGTTCCCAGGTCGACCTGATCATCTACAAGATGGATTAAAATGCTGATAAAGTCAAGAAAAGATGAGACATAAACATGACAGAATGATTGAAATGTTAAAATGTAGGAAAAAAAAATAAAATGATAATAATAAAATAAAACACTTTTATTCTGCGGCACCTAAAAAAATAATTTGGCACCTAAGTTTTTCTCTTCTAGGAGCCAATGGCTCCTTACTCGATTTTTTTGTTTGGAGCCCTGCATCATACACTTATCGACTTTGTAAATAATGACAAAGGAAAGCTGGGCATCATATATATTTAAGCCTGAAATACACTACACGTTTTTTGCCCTGATTTTCAGCCAATTTACAGTCTGGAGAAGTTGACGCTACTTGCCGAAAGTCAGAGACAGTCTGCAGATTTTAGATGACAGATTCCATAGAAAATCGCGTAGTGTATGATAGTCACAGACTCTGTTTTTTTTTGCTTCAGACTCAGATTCTATCCAGTCGGAGGATATCAAAAATGTTTGATATTTTAAGCCGATTTTAGAACACATATTGTTTTATTTGTCACGCGTCTCCTAGCAACAAGGCTCATGTTTCTGAGTGAGTTTGTTGTGATCGGAACAACTTTAAAGTCTGGTAGTGTATGATCCTCGATCATGTAGTGTATGATGCCCAGTATTCCTTTCACTATTTACAAAGTCAGTATACAGTATCTCACAGAAGTGAGTACACCCCTCACATTTTTGTAAATATTTTATTATATCTTTTCATGTGACAACACTGAAGAAATTACACTTTGCTACAATGTAAAGTAGTGAGTGTACAGCTTGTATAACAGTGTACATTTGCTGTCCCCTCAAAATAACTCAACACCCAGCCATTAATGTCTAAACCGATGGCCACAAGAAACATAAGTATTAAATATATTTATGTTTCTAGTGCAGAACCAAACTTTATTTATCAAAATTGAATGCTTTACAGGGCAGTGTTAATTTCGTCGACGAAGACGATGAAAAATATTTCATAAAATATTATATTTGTCAATAAATATCTGATGATAAAAACTATGACGAAATGTATGCTGCGTCTTCGTTAACAAGACGAGATGGGACTAAAATGTTATTTGAGGACTATCGGACATTCTAAATACATCCTTTAGACTAAGTTAACTGTCATGTCTATCAAAATGTGCATATCTAGTCTCAGAATGGCAGCTACCAAAACACTAACTAGTGATCTGAAACAATGGCCTCAGCACCCGAAGGGTTAGGGACTGAGTGACCAGACGTCCCTTTTTTCCCAGGAGTCACAATTCGTTGTAGACTAAGTTAAAGTTAGTGAAGGCAGGATAGGCGGAATTGCGCTGATGATAGAAGTGCTCTCTCTCGCGCACGCTCCACTTCTTCAGTTCTCATACAGAGCACGATCAGTTCTCAGTTCTCAACGCTCAAATACACACACAGCAGTCCAAATGTATATTGTGTAGAGTCAGAGTATCTCACGTAAATACAGTCGGTTATGACTTTAGTGAACGTAAACAGGTGAGTGAAAACTGAATGAGTGTCAGTATTACATGAATACCTTCCGTCTTAAATGGACAGCATTTCTAATTATCTGTGTCATAAATGTTAACCAACAAAAGATGTTAAATAAATGTATACTTGTTAAGTAAACCTACTGGATCTGAAAAATTAGTTTAATTTGCATCTCTACCAAAAAATGAAAATTTATTCCAGTTTTTCCAAATTCAATCCTTGATTCAAATCTCTCATTAGCTTAATTGATTTGGTCTAAAGAGAGAAGAATGGATGACTAATTTTGTTTGAATACTACATATAAAATAGCTACCAAAATAAATGTTGTTAACTGCAGTTTGACTACAAGTACTGACTAAAAGTTGACAAAAATGCAATGACTTTTCGTCGACTAAATCTAGACTAAAACCATGAAAGACTCAAATAACTAAAATGTGACTAAGAATATTAAGCATTTTCATCTCAAGATAAAGACTAAGACTAAATCAAAAATGCCTGCCAAAATTAACACTGGAAAAGGGCTCGATCATTAACGCTTGTCCGGGACAAGTGAATGTTTTAAACGGGCAAATGAATGAGAAATTGACTTGCCCAATCGGACATGTAACTTGAAAATGTCAATACGAAAAACAATAATAATGGCCTTTATTTGTGATATAGCCTTGCCTTGTTTGCGATAACATCATAATTGTTGTTTTAACGATGTGTGATTTGACTTTGAGTATAATGAGTATATTGCAAGAATCAAACAAAACACACCTACGGAATGCATGCCTACATTACGTAAAGAGTAACGTAAGTTAGACTAGCGCACGTGCGAGTGCGTTCTTTCACTTCATGATTCAGTATTAAAATTCATGAAGAATGATCAGAATATTCAAGACATGGGGGCAGAATATATATATATTTATATAATTATATATAGTTAAACAATATCACATGAAGATCGAGCACCTTTTTTTCTGCTCATCTTTGGTGACATCTAACGTTATATCAGTAAAAACTATGAATACAAGATTTATAGCACTTACCTTTTCCTCCGTGTCTGTCCGCTGGAAGTTGACCGTTACAGAATGACGGGCACGCGCACTCGCGCAGTACTCAGACAGTTACACGCGCTGCTGGTTTAAATGATAATTTGTCTCGTGCCCTCTTTCAATAAATCCCATTCTCAGTCATTCACAAACATGTCATTAACAATGATCACCATTTGCTAAGCAAACTATTAGGTTTTTGTTTTGTCCTTGATGACAAATATTTTATATACAGTGTCTACAAATATAATAATTCATGCCATCTTTTAAAATGCTTATGAATTAAGTATATTTCCCAAATCGTATCTTAACATGGTAATACAGTGCACAGCATAAATGAGTACACCCCCTCTAATACTTAACAAATTCAGCAAATACTCTTTACTTAGATGACACGTTAGGGTTCTTTGGAGATATATAATGTTCCAACAAGCCTGCCTGACGTGAGCTGAGTGATACTAATATTGCTGTACATTAAACAGTATGCTTTACTTGTAGGTCGAACAGTTCTCAAATCGACCTCATGTCAGAGTAATAGATTACTGATATGTGAGACGAATGTTAAGGTTGAGACTGAGGAGCTTTTTTACCAAGGGTAGCGAAATAATGTAGCAATAACGTAACTTACAATCTTCATAGCTCAATCAAAAAAAAAAAAAACCAGCAGCCTCAAGCGGTAATCACCATTTAAACTGGAACACCCTAAATTACAGCAGATACAAATGCATTCCGACCGAAATATGGACAGTTGCCTGCAGCGTCTAAAAGTTAGGCTTCAGGAGTGAGATTGGTTAGATGAGGGAAAGAACATTAAGGTAAGCCAATCAGAGGCAGAGTAGGGCGGGTCCATTCCTTTGCCAACAGTTCATGGTATTTTTATAACAATAAAGGATGTTGATGACATACAAAAAGTCTGCCTGTTATAATCAAAATCAACTATAGATCACAATCAGAATTTATTAGAAGCACTCGATGATATTTTAAAGTGACTTATAAACAAATACATTAATAATTACATAAATTTTCAAGTGTAGCTTGATGATAATTTTACTTCTAGTTATATTATAGGATATTCTTGTAAGTATTAAATATATTTATGTTTCTAGTGCAGAACCAAACTTTATTTATCAAAATTGAATGCTGTACAGGGCAGTGTTAATTTCGTCGACGAAGACGATGAAAAATATTTCATAAAATATTATATTTGTCAATAAATATCTGATGATAAAAACTATGACGAAATGTATGCTGCGTCTTCGTTAACAAGACGAGATGGGACTAAAATGTTATTTGAGGACTATCGGACATTCTAAATACATCCTATAGACTAAGTTAACTGTCATGTCTATCAAAATGTGCATATCTAGTCTCAGTATGGCAGCTACCAAAACACTAACTAGTGATCTGAAACAATGGCCTCAGCACCCGAAGGGTTAGGGACTGAGTGACCAGACGTCCCGTTTTTCCCGGGAGTCACAATTCGTTGTAGACTAAGTTAAAGTTAGTGAAGGCAGGATAGGCGGAATTGCGCTGATGATAGAAGTGCTCTCTCTCGCGCACGATCCACTTCTTCAGTTCTCATACAGAGCATGATCAGTTCTCAGTTCTCAACGCTCAAAAACACACACAGTAGGGATGTCAACGATTAATCGACGATCGATTAATTGTCGATAAGAGATGTAATCGATAAAAGCTATCGATGGTCGATTAAGCTGTTTCACTTTGGGGTGCGTGCGGCTCGTGTGCAAAACACGTGCAAACGGCTGTGAGTGACAGTGAAGGGGCTGGATCTTACAAGAAAATAATTTACTAATGTACAAACTACCCTTTTAATATAATCCAAACTTTAAAAGTACATTAAAATAGATAGTGCAAAGTTATTTTATATTGAAATGTAGTAATAAGTCATGTTCAATTATAATTTCCATAGATAATAGTTGCATATATCGGGCACTTCGCTTTGACAGGGCTGCGCACGCGAGCAGGACAGTCTATTCATTCATACAACTTGTTAATTCGTTCCTACATCATATTAATTTGTGGCAGCTGTCCATGTTTCATTAATTTGTTCCCTAGAAAACCCATGATTTAACTTAAATGCGGGAACAATTTAAGTCATAGTAACAAATTCTTAATTCATGGCCACCGAAATCTTTCATTTCCCCCCACACGTTTACCACAGTAAGAGATGCGAAAACAGTGATTAAAAGTGAACAACAATAAAATAAACCTGCGAATCTAGAGGGTGAGACAGTGAGGATTTGGGAAAAGAAACAATAAATATTATCAAATTCGTGACCATCCGGAAGAACAGAACACAAAGCCGCATATGGCTTGATTTAAATGTATGCGCTCGGCATGAATCAAAAAGCTTGGTCGCGATGTAACATTTGCCTGCTAACCAATTATTTCTCTTATTAACAAAGCTTTGTACCTCACTTATGAGCTTAATACTCACATTAAAATGTTTCAAATGGGTAACAGTGTGTTTTGCCGTAGCAACGCCGGTGGTTCTGGAAGCGCCACGCACCGTACTTGCGTTAGGGTGACCACCTGGCAATAGATCTGGTGCGGGACAGTAGATATGATTTTGCGGGACAATGCAGGACACGTGTGAGACAGATACATTTACTACTGTTATGCAATTTAAATACTGATTTAAATTACATCCGTTGTCTTGTGCGCCGATTTATGTTTATGCCGGTGGCCATTGCCCACACTTGAGGCTGCGCTTCTGGCAGCATTTAATCCAGGAGAGAGTATAAGGTTTGAGCGTGCACACGTAGGCCTAATGTCTGATCGAGAGAGAGAGAGAGCGCATCTGTTTTGTGTGAGAGTGAAGAGAATCCTGTGAGCGGAGACACTACTGCGCTCTCGCATTACAATAATGCGCTCTGGACACTTGTCATCAAAACAACGCCATAGAAACCGCCTGAAACGAACTATTAAAATGAGAAGATCTGAAAGGTGCAAGCTTTTTTTTTTTTTAATGAAAGGAGAATATCGATTTTAATCCGTGTGCGCTCGACCATTTCCGTCGGTGGTGCTCGAGCACTTGATGAGCTCCGCACATACTTTGCGCCGTCCACGCAGTCGTCATCAGCGGAAAAACCCTCTCTACCAATGCGTCGGTTGGTTATTTTCACAGCTAGAACATGACGGCTGCGTAAATGGATTTTTAAATGCCAGTCACAGTTTTAATGTATTTCTTATTTTGGTATTTCAATTTCTGGGATGAAAAAAAAAATAATACAGAATACATGATTGAGCTTACATCTTGCGGGATGCGGGACTAAGTTCCCAATTTCGGGACTGTCACCCTAACTTGCGTTTGGGATCATTTTATTTTAAATCCTGATAATGTCAATTGCAAACATTGCTATGTTTTAAAAATAAAAAAACGAGCACCATGAAACCATTTAAAAAGGCGCATTCAGCGGTCTCCGTGACAGGATATGAAACGGCGTGCGTAACTACAGCTCGCTCTCTTCCTTTTATCAAATGATCATAATCACATCCATTAATTTTACCATCCTGCTACTAGCCTTTTATTTAGACTAAAATCCCTTTTCATTTGGGTGAGTAAGCTGGCGTTTTGGGTGGCATTTGCACATCCTGTCATGCCTGTGACAATGCCACTGCAATAGACGCATTTTGCAGTAGTTAAGGTTAACGATTAATCGATTAATTGATCGTTAATTTAAACGACGATCGATTACGGAAATTATTGAAAATTGACATCCCTAACACACAGCAGTCCAAATGTATATTGTGTAGAGTCAGAGTATCTCGCTTAAATACAGTCGGTTATGACTTTAGTGAACGTAAACAGGTGAGTGAAAACTGAATGAGTGTCAGTATTACATGCATACCTTCCGTCTTAAATGGACAGCATTTCTAATTATCTGTGTCGTAAATGTTAACCAACAAAAGATGTTAAATAAATGTATACTTGTTAAGTAATCCTACTGGATCTGAAAAATGAGTTTAATTTGCATCTCTACCAAAAAATGAAAATTTATTCCAGTTTTTCCAAATTCAATCTCTCATAAGCTTAATTGATGTGGTCTAAAGAGAGAAGAATTGATGACTAATTTTGTTTGAATACTACATATAAAATAGCTACCAAAATAAATGTTGTTAACTGCAGTTTGACTACAAGTACTGACTAAAAGTTGACAAAAATGCAATGACTTTTCGTCGACTAAATATAGACTAAAACCATGAAAGACTCAAATGACTAAAATGTGACTAAGACTATTAAGCATTTTCATCTCAAGATAAAGACTAAGACTAAATCAAAAATGCCTGCCAAAATTAACACTGGTACAGGGCTCGATCATTAACGCTTGTCCGGGACAAGTTAATGTTTTAAACGGGCAAATGAATGAGAAATTTACTTGCCCAATCGGACATGTAACTTAAAAATGTCAATACCAAAAACAATAATAATGGCCTTTATTTGTGATATAGCCTCACCTTGTTTGCGATAATATCATAATTGTTGTTTTAACGATGTGTGATTTGACTTTGAGTATAATGAGTATATTGCAAGAATCAAACAAAACACACGTACGGAATGCATGCCTACATTACGTAAAGAGTAACGTAAGTTAGACTAGCGCACGTGCGAGTGCGTTTTTCACTTCATGATTCAGTATTAAAATTCATGAAGAATGATCAGAAAATTCAAGACATGGGGGCAGAATATATATATATATTTATATAATTACATATAGTTAAACAATATCACATGAAGATCGTTTTTTCTACTCATCTTTGGTGACATCTAACGTTATATCAGTAAAAACTATGAATACAAGAATATTTATAGCACTTACCTTTTCCTCCGTGTCTGTCCGCTGGAAGTTGACCGTTACAGAATGACGGGCACGCGCACTCGCACAGTACTCAAGACAGTTACACGCGCTGCTGGTTTAAATGATAATTTGTCTCGTGCCCTCTTTCAATAAATCCCATTCTCAGTCATTCACAAACATGTCATTAACAATGATCATCATTTGCTAAGCAAACTATTAGGATTTTGTTTTGTCCTTGATGACAAATATTTTATATACAGTATCTACAAATATAATAATTCATGCCATCTTTTAAAATGCTTATGAATTAAGTATATTTCCCAAATCGTATCTTAACATGATAATACATGTAGTGCAATATGAAAAGTTCTCATGTGACCAGCTGATCACGTTGCTACAATGTTCTCCATGGGACTAACTTGCGACGACTTTTGAGGACGTGCTCACGACGTTACTGGGACGTTAGCCAAGATTCTAAAAAATGGAACTTTATCACGACGTCCTCACAACGTCGCCATAAAGTAATTTCGCGCTGACCAAAGGACGACGAACTGGCGACGTCCTCACAACGTTCTGTGTTTGCTGGGATTCCACTGATGATTTCTGACTTCCAAAAGTCTGTTCACACTGTTAAGTGTCTGTGATTTAAACTCCTTCCTGAATTTCCACTTGCAATTCCATCACTGATGTCTGGCTTCCAAAAAGTCTGTGCAACAGTTAAATGTTTCTGATGTACAATTTTTCCTGAAGAAACTCATAGTTGCAATTCCACTGATGATATCTGTTCACACTGTTAAGTGTCTGTGATGTAAACTCCTTCCTGAATTGTCACTTGCAATTCCATCACTGATGTCTGGCTTCCAAAAAGTCTGTGCAACAGTTAAATGTTTCTGATGTATACTTTTTCCTGAAGAAACTCATAGTTGCAATTCCACTGATGATATCTGTTCACACTGTTAAGTGTCTGTGATGTAAACTCCTTCCTGAATTGTCACTTGCAATTCCATCACTGATGTCTGGCTTCCAAAAAGTCTGTGCAACAGTTAAATGTTTCTGATGTACACTTTTAGTTGCAAAAAGTTAGTTTGTTAAAAAAGTTGCAATCCCAGCTAACACAGTTATGTTGTGACGACGTAACTGGACCGGACCATATTCGTTGCAGCGACGTACCAAATAACGTTCCAGCGACGTAACTTTGTGATTCCCATATACGTTGTGGCTACGTTATTTGTTACGTCGCTGGAACGTGCTGTGCTCATGACTTACATGAATGACTTGACACACACCTGCAGTGGTGCGTTTCCGAAAATCATTGTTAGCTAACTATGGTCATTAGTTCCACTAAACTCTATTGGTAACTATGGAACTTGTGACCATAGTTGCTTTTGGGAAACGTACCCCAGATTAGAAACGATGGGGAAGAAAGCTTTGCATTTCTGAAGAGCCGAATCGCTATATAGAGAAAATGTTACTGCAAAAAAATGCTTTTCTTACATTTTTTTTTGTCTTGTTTCCAGTCAAAATGTCTAATAACTCTTTTTTTTCAGAAAAAAAGTCAAAATAATCTTATTTCAAACCGAAAACAAGATTATTTTGTTTACACCATTTGCAGATTATTTTGCTTGTTTTTAGGAAACCTCACTTAATTTTGACTTTTTTTCTGAAAACAAGACAATTTTTACTTGTCTAGAAAATGCTTCTCGATTTTTAAGAATGTTTAGATATATTTGGACTAGAAACAAGACAAAAACTCAAGTTTTTGAGTTTGAAAACACAAAAAAAGCAGGAAAGCATTTTTTGCAGTGCACCATTCAAGAGTAAACACCTTTATATGATTAAAAGATGTTTGAGCGACAACTACGGTCTACTATCAACAAGGATTGTTGTTAAGATGTTACATGAACTTCGGGCAAATAAACCACTGTAAATCTTCATTTCAGCACTCGAATCTTTGAAGCAGCTGACAGGCTACTTAGCTATGGCTTAGCGCTGCCTGACTTGAGCTGAGTGATACTAATATTGCTGTACATTAAACGGTATGCTTTACTTGTAGGTCGAACAGTTCTCAAATCGACTTCATGTCAGAGTAATAGATTACTGATATGTGAGATACATGTTAAGGTTGAGACTGAGGAGCTAATCTTCATAGCTCAATCAAAAAAAAAAAACAAAAAAAAACAGCAGTCTCACGCGGTAATCACCATTTAAACTGGAACACCATAATTTACAGCAGATACAAATGCATTCCGTCCAAAATATGGACAGTTGCCTGCAGCGTCTAAAAGTTAGGCTTCAGGAGTGAGATTGGTTAGATGAGGGAAAGAACATTAAGGTAAGCCAATCAGAGGCAGAGAAGGGCGGGTCCATTCCTTTGCCAACAGTTCATGGTATTTTTATAACAATAAAGGATGTTGATGACATACAAAAAGTCTGCCTGTTATAATCAAAATCAACTATAGATCACAATCAGAATTTATTAGAAGCACTCGATGATATTTTAAAGTGACTTATAAACAAATACATTAATAATTACATAGATTTTCAAGTGTAGCTTGATGCTAATTTTACTTCTAGTTATATTATAGGATATTCTTGTAAGTATTAAATATATTTATGTTTCTAGTGCAGAACCAAACTTTATTTATCAAAATTGGATGCTGTACAGGGCAGTGTTAATTTCGTCGATGAAGACGATGAAAAATATTTCATAAAATATTATATTTGTCAATAAATATCTGATGATAAAAACTATGACGAAATGTATGCTGCGTCTTCGTTAACAAGACGAGATGGGACTAAAATGTTATTTGAGAACTATCGGACATTCAAAATACATCCTATAGACTAAGTTAACTGTCATGTCTATCAAAATGTGCATATCTAGTCTCAGTATGGCAGCTACCAAAACACTAACTAGTGATCTGAAACAATGGCCTCAGCACCCGAAGGGTTAGGGACTGAGTGACCAGACGTCCCGTTTTTCCCGGGAGTCACAATTCGTTGTAGACTAAGTTAAAGTTAGTGAAGGCAGGATAGGCGGAATTGCGCTGATGATAGAAGTGCTCTCTCTCACGCACGCTCCACTTCTTCAGTTCTCATACAGAGCACGATCAGTTCTCAGTTCTCAAAGCTCAAATACACACACAGCAGTCCAAATGTATATTGTGTAGAGTCAGAGTATCTCACGTAAATACAGTCAGTTATGATTTTAGTGAACGTAAACAGGTGAGTGAAAACTGAATGAGTGTCAGTAATACATGCATACCTTCCGTCTTAAATGGACAGCATTTCTAATTATCTGTGTCATAAATGTTAACCAACAAAAGATGTTACATAAATGTATACTTGTTAAGTAAACCTACTGGATCTGAAAAATGAGTTTAATTTGCATCTCTACCAAAAAATAAAAATTTATTCCAGTTTTTAAGATTAAGATTATTATTTTTTTGTCACATACACAATTATATAGAGATTATATAACCAGCAGTGAAATGTATTCTCTGCATTTAACCCATCCTAAGTGAACACACCTGGAGCAGTGGGCAGCCATGTTACAGCGCCCGGGGAGCAGTTGGGGGTTCGGTGCCTTGCTCAAGGACACCTCAGTCGTGGTATTGAAGGAGGATACTCCCCCCACCAACAATCCCTGTCAGACCTGAGATTCGAACCCACAACCTTCCGCTTACAAGTCCGACTCGCTATCCATTAGGCCTCGACTGCCCCATTGAATTTGGTGCATCTCTACCAAAAAATGAAAATTTATTCCAGTTTTTCCAAATTCAATCCTTGATTCAAATCTCTCATTAGCTTAATTGATTTGATCTAAAGAGAGAAGAATTGATGACTAATTTTGTTTGAATACTACATATAAAATAGCTACCAAAATAAATGTTGTTAACTGCAGTTTGACTACAAGTACTGACTAAAAGTTGACAAAAATGCAATGACTTTTCGTCGACTAAATCTAGACTAAAACCATGAAAGACTCAAATGACTAAAATGTGACTAAGACTATTAAGCATTTTCATCTCAAGATAAAGACTAAGACTAAATCAAAAATGCCTGCCAAAATTAACACTGGTACAGGGCTCGATCATTAACGCTTGTTCGGGACAAGTGAATGTTTTAAACGGGCAAATGAATGAGAAATTTACTTGCCCAATCGGACATGTAACTTGAAAATGTCAATACCAAAAACAATAATAATGGCCTTTATTTGTGATATAGCCTTGCCTTGTTTGCGATAATATCATAATTGTTGTTTTAACGATATGTGATTTGACGTTGAGTATAATGAGTATATTGCAAGAATCAAACAAAACACACCTACGGAATGCATGCCTACATTACGTAAAGAGTAACGTAAGTTAGATTAGCGCACGTGCGAGTGCGTTCTTTCACTTCATGATTCAGTATTAAAATTCATGAAGAATGATCAGAATATTCAAGACATGGGGGCAGAATATATATACAGTATATTTATATAATTACATATAGTTAAACAATATCACATGAAGATCGAGCACCTTTTTTTTCTACTCATCTTTGGTGACATCTAACGTTATATCAGTAAAAACTATGAATACAAGAAGATTTATAGCACTTACCTTTTCCTCCGTGTCTGTCCGCTGGAAGTTGACCGTTACAGAATGACGGGCACGTGCACTCGCGCAGTACTCAGACAGTGACACGCGCTGCTGGTTTAAATGATAATTTGTCTCGTGCCCTCTTTCAATAAATCCCATTCTCAGTCATTCACAAACATGTCATTAACAATGATCACCATTTGCTAAGCAAACTATTTTGTTTTGTCCTTGATGACAAATATTTTATATACAGTGTCTACAAATATAATAATTCATGCCATCTTTTAAAATGCTTATGAATTAAGTATATTTCCCAAATCGTATCTTAACATGATAATACATGTAGTGCAATATGAAAAGTTCTCATGTGACCAGCTGATCACGTTGCTACAACGTTCTCCATGGGACTAACTTGCGACGTCTTTTGAGGACGTGCTCACAACGTTACTGGGACGTTAGCCAAGATTCTAAAAAATGGTACTTTACCACGACGTCCTCACAACGTCGCCATAAAGTAATTTCGCACTGACCAAAGGACGACGAACTGGCGACGTCCTCACAACGTTCTGTGTTTGCTGGGATTCCACTGATGATTTCTGACTTCCAAAAGTCTGTTCACACTGTTAAGTGTCTGTGATGTAAACTCCTTCCTGAATTTCCACTTGCAATTCCATCACTGATGTCTGGCTTCCAAAAAGTCTGTGCAACAGTTAAATGTTTCTGATCTACAATTTTTCCTGAAGAAACTCATAGTTGCAATTCCACTGATGATATCTGTTCACACTGTTAAGTGTCTGTGATGTAAACTCCTTCCTGAATTGTCACTTGCAATTCCATCACTGATGTCTGGCTTCCAAAAAGTCTGTGCAACAGTTAAATGTTTCTGATGTACACTTTTTCCTGAAGAAACTCATAGTTGCAATTCTACTGATGATATCTGTTCACACTGTTAAGTGTCTGTGATGTAAACTCCTTCCTGAATTGTCACTTGCAATTCCATCACTGATGTCTGGCTTCCAAAAAGTCTGTGCAACAGTTAAATGTTTCTGATGTACACTTTTAGTTGCAAAAAGTTAGTTAGTTAAAATAGTTGCAATCCCAGCTAACACAGTTACGTTGTGACGGCGTAACTGGACCGGACCATATTCGTTGCAGCGACGTACCAAATAATGTTCCAGCGACGTAACTTTGTGATTCCCATATACGTTGTGGCGACGTTATTTGTTACGTCGCTGGAACGTGCTGTGCTTATGACTTACATGAATGACGTGACACGCACCTGCAGTGGTGCGTTTCCCAAAATCATTGTTAGCTAAGTATGGTCATTAGTTCCACTAAACTCTATTGGTAACTATGGAACTTGTGACCATAGTTGCTTTTGGGAAACGTACCCCAGATTAGAAATGATGGGGAAGAAAGCTTTGCATTTCTGAAGAGCCGAATCGCTATATAGAGAAAATGTTACACACTGCAAAAAATGCTTTTCTTACATTTTTTTTGTCTTGTTTCCAGTCAAAATGTCTAATAACTCTTTTTTTTCATAAAAAAAGTCAAGATAATCTTATTTCAAACCGAAAACAAGATTATTTTGTTTACACCATTTGCAGATTATTTTGCTTGTTTTTAGGAAACCTTACTTAATTTTGATTTTTTTTCTGAAAAGAAGACAATTTTTACTTGTCTAGAAAATGCTTCTCGATTTTTAAGAATTTTTAGATATATTTGGACTAGAAACAAGACAAAAACTCAAGTTTTTGAGTTTGAAAACACAAAAAAAGCAGGAAAGCATTTTTTGCAGTGCACCATTCAAGAATAAACACCTTTATATGATTAAAAGATGTTTGAGCGACAACTACGGTCTACTATCAACAAGGATTGTTGTTAAGATGTACATGAATTTAGGGCAAGTAAACCACTGTAAATCTTAATTTCAGCACTCGAATCTTTGAAGCAGCTGACGGGCTACTTAGCTATGGCTTAGCGCTGCCTGACTTGAGCTGAGTGATACTAATATTGCTGTACATTAAATTTTATGCTTTACTTGTAGGTTGAACGGTTCTCAAATCGACTTCATGTCAGAGTAATAGATTACTGATATGTGAGACAAATGTAAAGGTTGAGACTGAGGAGCCTTTTACCAAGGGTAGCGAAATAATGTAGCAATAACGTAACTTACAATCTTCATAGCTCAATAAATAAAAAAATAAGAAAAACAGCAGCCTCAAGCGGTAATCACCATTTAAACTGGAACACCATAATTTACAGCAGATACAAATGCATTCCGTCCGAAATATGGACAGTTGCCTGCAGCGTCTAAAAGTTAGGCTTCAGGAGTGAGATTGGTTAGATGAGGGAAAGAACATTAAGGTAAGCCAATCAGAGGCAGAGTAGGGCGGGTCCATTCCTTTGCCAACAGTTCATGGTATTTTTATAACAATAAAGGATGTTGATGACATACAAAAAGTCTGCCTGTTATAATCAAAGTCAACTATAGATCACAATCAGAAGTTATTAGGAGCACTCGATGATGGTTTAAAGTGACTTATAAACAAATACATTAATAATTACATAGATTTTCAAGTGTAGCTTGATGCTAATTTTACTTCTAGTTATATTATAGGATATTCTTGTAAGTATAAATATATTTATGTTTCTAGTGCAGAACCAAACTTTATTTATCAAAATTGAATGCTTTACAGGGCAGTGTTAATTTCGTCGACGAAGACGATGAAAAATATTTCATAAAATATTATATTTGTCAATAAATATCTGATGATAAAAACTATGACGAAATGTATGCTGCGTCTTCGTTAACAAGACGAGATGGGACTAAAATGTTATTTGAGGACTATCGGACATTCAAAATATATCCTATAGACTAAGTTAACTGTCATGACTATCAAAATGTGCATATCTAGTCTCAGTATGGCAGCTACCAAAACACTAACTAATGATCTGAAACAATGGCCTCAGCACCCGAAGGGTTAGGGACTGAGTGACCAGACGTCCCGTTTTTCCCAGGAGTCACAATTCGTTGTAGACTAAGTTAAATTTAGTGAAGGCAGGATAGGCGGAATTGCGCTGATGATAGAAGTGCTCTCTCTCGCGCACGCTCCAGTTCTTCAGTTCTCATACAGAGCACGATCAGTTCTCAGTTCTCAACGCTCAAATACACACACAGCAGTCCAAATGTATATTGTGTAGAGTCAGAGTATCTCACGTAAATACAGTCTGTTATGACTTTAGTGAACGTAAACAGGTGTGAAAATTGAATGAGTGTCAGTATTACATGCATACCTTCCGTCTTAAATGGACAGCATTTCTAATTATCTGTGTCATAAATGTTGACCAACAAAAGATGTTAAATAAATGTATACTTGTTAAGTAAACCTACTGGATCTGAAAAATGAGTTTAATTTGCATCTCTACCAAAAAATGAAAATTTATTCCAGTTTTTCCAAATTCAATCCTTGATTCAAATCTCTCATTAGCTTAATTGATTTGGTCTAAAGAGAGAAGAATTGATGACTAATTTTGTTTGAATACTACATATAAAATAGCTACCAAAATAAATGTTGTTAACTGCAGTTTGACTACAAGTACTGACTAAAAGTTGACAAAAATGCAATGACTTTTCATCGACTAAATCTAGACTAAAACCATGAAAGACTCAAATGACTAAAATGTGACTAAGACTATTAAGCATTTTCATCTCAAGATAAAGACTAAGACTAAATCAAAAATGCCTGCCAAAATTAACACTGGTACAGGGCTCGATCATTAACGCTTGTTCGGGACAAGTGAATGTTTTAAACGGGCAAATGAATGAGAAATTTACTTGCCCAATCGGACATGTAACTTGAAAATGTCAATACCAAAAACAATAATAATGGCCTTTATTTGTGATATAGCCTTGCCTTGTTTGCGATAACATCATAATTGTTGTTTTAACGATGTGTGATTTGACGTTGAGTATAATGAGTATATTGCAAGAATCAAACAAAACACACCTACGGAATGCATGCCTACATTACGTAAAGAGTAACGTAAGTTAGATTAGCGCACGTGCGAGTGCGTTCTTTCACTTCATGATTCAGTATTAAAACAGAAGAATGATAAATAATTCAAGACATGGGGGCAGAATAATTTTATTATACAGTATATTTAAATAAATTTAATATTTATTTAAAAAATTTCACACGGATCGAGCACCTTTTTTTTCTCTCTTTCTTTGGTCATCTCTTATATCAGAAAATGTAAAATATTTATAGATTACCTTTTCCTTGTTTGTGGGGGTTACTAAACTAAATGCGTTACACGCCTTGCTGGTTTTAAATGATAATTTGTCTCGTGCCCTCTTTCAATAAATCCCATTCTCAGTCATTCACAAACATGTCATTAACAATGATCACCATTTGCTAAGCAAACTATTAGGTTTTTGTTTTGTCCTTGATGACAAATATTTTATATACAGTGTCTACAAATATAATAATTCATGCCATCTTTTAAAATGCTTATGAATTAAGTATATTTCCCAAATCGTATCTTAACATGATAATACATGTAGTGCAATATGAAAAGTTCTCATGTGACCAGCTGATCACGTTGCTACAACGTTCTCCATGGGACTAACTTGCGACGTCTTTTGAGGACGTGCTCACAACGTTACTGGGACGTTAGCCAAGATTCTAAAAAATGGAACTTTACCATGACGTCCTCACAACGTCGCCATAAAGTAATTTCGCACTGACCAAAGGACGACGAACTGGCGACGTCCTCACAACGTTCTGTGTTTGCTGGGATTCCACTGATGATTTCTGACTTCCAAAAGTCTGTTCACACTGTTAAGTGTCTGTGATGTAAACTCCTTCCTGAATTTCCACTTGCAATTCCATCACTGATGTCTGGCTTCCAAAAAGTCTGTGCAACAGTTAAATGTTTCTGATGTACACTTTTTCCTGAAGAAACTCATAGTTGCAA
This sequence comes from Aspiorhynchus laticeps, assembly GCA_023376895.1. Lineage (NCBI taxonomy): Eukaryota > Metazoa > Chordata > Actinopteri > Cypriniformes > Cyprinidae > Aspiorhynchus > Aspiorhynchus laticeps. The sequence goes on from CM041801.1 coordinate 35,170,133, forward strand.
TTCCACTGATGATATCTGTTCACACTGTTAAGTGTCTGTGATGTAAACTCCTTCCTGAATTGTCACTTGCAATTCCATCACTGATGTCTGGCTTCCAAAAAGTCTGTGCAACAGTTAAATGTTTCTGATGTACACTTTTTCCTGAAGAAACTCATAGTTGCAATTCTACTGATGATATCTGTTCACACTGTTAAGTGTCTGTGATGTAAACTCCTTCCTGAATTGTCACTTGCAATTCCATCACTGATGTCTGGCTTCCAAAAAGTCTGTGCAACAGTTAAATGTTTCTGATGTACACTTTTTCCTGAAGAAACTCATAGTTGCAATTCCACTCATGATATCTGTTCACACTGTTAAGTGTCTGTGATGTAAACTCCTTCCTGAATTGTCACTTGCAATTCCATCACTGATGTCTGGCTTCCAAAAAGTCTGTGCAACAGTTAAATGTTTCTGATGTACACTTTTAGTTGCAAAAAGTTAGTTAGTTAAAATAGTTGCAATCCCAGCTAACACAGTTACGTTGTGACGATGTAACTGGACCGGACCATATTCGTTGCAGCGACATACCGAATAACGTTCCAGCGAATTAACTTTGTGATTCCCATATACGTTGTGGCGACGTTATTTGTTACTTCGCTGGAACGTGCTGTGCTCATGACTTACATGAATGACGTGACACGCACCTGCAGTGGTGCGTTTCCCAAAATCATTGTTAGCTAACTATGGTCATTAGTTCCACTAAACTCTATTGGTAACTATGGAACTTGTGACCATAGTTGCTTTTGGGAAACGTACCCCAGATTAGAAATGATGGGGAAGAAAGCTTTGCATTTTTGAAGAGCCGAATCGCTATATTGAGAAAATGTTACACACTGCAAAAAATGCTTTTCTTACATTTTTTTTTGTCTCGATTCCAGTCAAAATGTCTAATAATCTTCATTTCAGCACTCGAATCTTTGAAGCAGCTGACGGGCTACTTAGCTATGGCTTAGCGCTGCCTGATTTGAGCTGAGTGATACTAATATTGCTGTACATTAAACGGTATGCTTTACTTGTAGGTCGAACAGTTCTCAAATCGACTTCATGTCAGAGTAATAGATTACTGATATGTGAGACAAATGTTAAGGTTGAGACTGAGGAGCTTTTTTACCAAGGGTAGCGAAATAATGTAGCAATAACGTAACTTACAATCTTCATAGCTCAATCAAAAAAAAAATAGAAAAACAGCAGCCTCATGCGGTAAGCACCATTTAAACTGGAACACCATAATTTACAGCAGATACAAATGCATTCCGTCCGAAATATGGACAGTTGCCTGCAGCGTCTAAAAGTTAGGCTTCAGGAGTGAGATTGGTTAGATGAGGGAAAGAACATTAAGGTAAGCCAATCAGAGGCAGAGTAGGGCAGGTCCATTCCTTTGCCAACAGTTCATGGTATTTTTATAACAATAAAGGATGTTGATGACATACAAAAAGTCTGCCTGTTATAATCAAAATCAACTATAGATCACAATCAGAAGTTATTAGAAGCACTCAATGATGGTTTAAAGTGACTTATAAACAAATACATTAATAATTACATAAATTTTCAAGTGTAGCTTGATGCTAATTTTACTTCGTTATATTATAGGATATTCTTGTAAGTATTAAATATATTTATGTTTCTAGTGCAGAACCAAACTTTATTTATCAAAATTGAATGCCGTACAGGGCAGTGTTAATTTCGTCGACGAAGACGATGAAAAATTTTTCATAAAATATTATATTTGTCAATAAATATCTGATGATAAAAACTATGACGAAATGTATGCTGCGTCTTCGTTAACAATACGAGATGGGACTAAAATGTTATTTGAGGACTATCGGACATTCAAAATACATCCTATAGGCTAAGTTAGCTGTCATGTCTAGCAAAATGTGCATATCTAGTCTCAGTATGGCAGCTACCAAAACACTAACTAGTGATCTGAAACAATGGCCTCAGCACCCGAAGGGTTAGGGACTGAGTGACCAGACGTCCCATTTTTCCCGGGAGTGACAATTCGTTGTAGACCAAGTTAAAGTTAGTGAAGGCAGGATAGGCGGAATTGCGCTGATGATAGAAGTGCTCTCTCTCGCGCACGCTCCACTTCTTCAGTTCTCATACAGAGCACGATCAGTTCTCAGTTCTCAAAGCTCAAATACACACACAGCAGTCCAAATGTATATTGTGTAGAGTCAGAGTATCTCACGTAAATACAGTCGGTTATGACTTTAGTGAACGTAAACAGGTGGGTGAAAAATGAATGACTGTCAATATTACATACATACCTTCCGTCTTAAATGGACAGCATTTCTAGTTATCCATGTCATAAATGTTAACCAACAAAAGATGTTAAATAAATGTATACTTGTTAAGTAAACCTACTGGATCTGAAAAATGAGTTTAATTTGCATCTCTACCAAAAAATGAAAATTTATTCCAGTTTTTCCAAATTCAATCCTTGATTCAAATCTCTCATTAGCTTAATTGATTTGGTCTAAAGAGAGAAGAATTGATGACTAATTTTGTTTGAATACTACATATAAAATAGCTACCAAAATAAATGTTGTTAACTGCAGTTTGACTACAAGTACTGACTAAAAGTTGACAAAAATGCAATGACTTTTCGTCGACTAAATCTAGACTAAAACCATGAAAGACTCAAATGACTAAAATGTGACTAAGACTATTAAGCATTTTCATCTCAAGATAAAGACTAAGACAAAATCAAAAATGCCTGTCAAAATTAACACTGGTGTAGGGCTCGATCATTAACGCTTGTCCGGGACAAGTGAATGTTTTAAACGGGCAAATGAATGAGAAATTTACTTGCCCAATCAGACATGTAACTTGAAAATGTCAATACCAAAAACAATAATAATGGCCTTCATTTGTGATATAGCCTTGCCTTGTTTGCGATAATATCATAATTGTTGTTTTAACGATGTGTGATTTGATGTTGAGTATAATGAGTATATTGCAAGAATCAAACAAAACACACCTACGGAATGCATGCCTACATTACGTAAAGAGTAACGTAAGTTAGACTAGCGCACGTGCGAGTGCGTTCTTTCACTTCATGATTCAGTATTAAAATTCATGAAGAATGATCAGAAAATTCAAGACATGGGGGCAGAATATATATATATATATATTATATATATATATATATATATATTTATATAATTACATATAGTTAAACAATATCACATGAAGATCGAGCACCTTTTTTCTACTCCTCTTTGGTGACATCTAACCAGTAAAAACTATGAATACAGGAAGATTTATAGCACTTACCTTTTCCTCCGTGTCTGTCCGCTGGAAGTTGACCGTTATAGAATGACGGGCACGTGCACTCGCGCAGTACTCAGACAGTGACACGCGCTGCTGGTTTAAATGATAATTTGTCTCGTGCCCTCTTTCAATAAATCCCATTCTCAGTCATTCACAAACATGTCATTAACAATGATCACCATTTGCTAAGCAAACTATTTTGTTTTGTCCTTGATGACAAATATTTTATATATCTACAAATATAATAATTCATGCCATATTTTAAAATGCTTATGAATTAAGTATATTTCCCAAATCGTATCTTAACATGATAATACATGTAGTGCAATATGAAAAGTTCTCATGTGACCAGCTGATCACGTCGCTACAACGTTCTCCATGGGACTAACTAGCGACGTCTTTTGAGGATGTGCTCACGGGACAAGATGGCGCCGAGGATGGCAGCCGTGTTGCGAGCTCCGATAAAACTTTGCAGGTTTTCGTATGTTTTTTTTGTTGTTGTTGTTGTTTTACGTGTTAGATGTTGTTAGTATAACTGTCAACGATAGAGACACGCTTTTAAACATCGGTTCTTTTGTCGCGCAACGCAAACCGGACTTTGAGTTCCTGAACGCCGGTGGATTGTTTACAGACACTGCATCAGAGCCCTTTGTCTGGAACGCATGACCACGACGAAAGAAACGTAGCCGGAAAAGAGGGAAGAGAGCTGGCGTTCTCGTCAGACTGAGACGCCGTGCCTTTCGACCTCCTCTCCCAACCATTTTGCTGGCTAACGTTCAGTCACTGGATAACAAACTCTGTGAACTGCGTGCGCGCATCTCATACCAACGAGAAACAAGGGAATGCTGCGTTATTTGCCTCACAGAAACATGGATGTCTGCAATGGTTCCAGACTCAGCCATCGAGCTTACGGTGCACCGCTCGGACAGAACGAAAGAGCTCACAGGGAAAAGCAAAGGTGGGGGCGTTTGTTTCTATATCAACAACTCGTGGTGTGATGAAAGGAATCTACACTCTATTAAATCCTTCTGCTCCCCTGATCTGGAATTTCATACGCTTCTGTGTCGACCATTCTGGCTACCGAGGGAATTTACAGCGATCATAATCACAGCTGTATACATCCCCCCTCAAGCCAACACAGACCAGGCACTCAGGGAACTGTACGGGAATATAAGCGAGCAGGAAACCGCATACCCAGATGCAGCGTTTGTTATTACGGGGGACTTTAATAAAGCCAACTTCAGAACAATAGCTCCAAAATACTTTCAACACATCACCATCAACACGCGTGGTGATCGTGTACTGGACCATTGCTACTCCCCCTTCCGGGACGCTTACAAATCCCTCCCCCGCCCACCTTTCGGCAAATCGGATCACTCCTCCGTTCTGCTTCTGCCTGCTTATAGGCAGAAACTGAAACGGGAAGCACCCGCCCTCAGGACAATTCAATGCTGGTCGGACCAATCGGACGCTATACTACAGGACTGTTTTGATCACGTGGACTGGGACATGTTCCGGGCAGCGTCTGATGACGACATAGAGGAGTACTGAGATTCTGTAACGTGTTTCATACGGACGTGTATAGAGGATGTAATTCCGACCAAAATAATACGCATCTACCCCAACCAAAAACCGTGGATTAACAGCGATGTTCGATCAGCCTTGTCAGCGCGGACATCTGCCTTTAAATCCGGAAACACTGACGATCGGAAACAAGCCAGTTACGATCTCAGTAGATCCATCAAAGCAGCCAAACGACAATATAAAAACAAAATTGAAGAACAATTCAACAACAACAACCCAAGAAGCATGTGGCAGGGCATCAACAACATCACAGGTTTTAAAGGGAATAAACCAGCTACTGTGAACATTGCGGCCTCTCTACCGGATGAGCTGAATACTTTTTATGCTCGTTTCGAGGCTCATAACACCGCCCACACAGACAGCGCTCCCACGGCTGCTGCAGAAGAGGTGAGTCCACTATCCCTTTCTGTCGCGGATGTAACTCGATCCTTCAAATGGGTGAACATCCGCAAAGCTGTGGGCCCGGATGGCATCCCAGGCCGTGTGCTCAAAGCATGCGCTTACCAACTAGCCGGGGTTTTTACAGACATCTTCAATCTGTCCCTCTCTCTGTCTGTGGTTCCCTCATGCTTCAAAAAAATCCACCATTGTGCCCATACCTAAGAAAAATAAAATCACATGCTTGAACGACTGGAGGCCCGTTGCTCTGACACCCATCTTCAGCAAGTGTTTTGAGAAGCTCATCAGAGACCACATCTGCTCTGTGCTGCCTGCCTCACTGGACCCACTACAATTTGCATACCGCAGAAACCGTTCCACAGACGACGCTATTGCCTTCACCCTGCACACTGCTCTCTCCCACCTGGAAAATAAGAACACCTATGTAAGGATGCTGTTCGTGGATTATAGTTCAGCATTTAACACCATAGTGCCTGCCACACTGGTTGAGAAGCTCCAGACTCTGGGACTGAACAGATCTCTGTGCAGCTGGATCCTGGACTTCCTGACAGGCAGAAGTCAGGTGGTCAGAATGGGCAACAACACTTCATCTCCGCTGACCCTCAACACTGGTGCTCCGCAGGGCTGCGTTCTCAGCCCGCTCCTGTACTCCCTGTACACACACAACTGTACAGCTACACACAGCTCCAACGTCATCGTCAAATTTGCCGATGACACAACGGTGATAGGCCTGATCACCGACAACGATGAGACGGCCTACAGAGAGGAGGTGAGTACCCTGACTAAATGGTGCCAGGAGAACCACCTCTCACTCAACATCGACAAGACCAAGGAGCTGGTGGTGGATTTCAGGAGACAGAGCACAGAACACACACCCATCTCCATCGACAAGACACCTGTGGAGCGGGTAAACAGCTTTAAGTTCCTCGGCGTTCACATCACTGAGGATCTCACATGGTCCACTCACACAGATGCAGTGCTGAAGAAGGCACATCAGCGCCTCTTCTTCCTGAGACGGCTGAGGAAGTTTGGAATGAGCCCCCAGCATCCTCAGATCCTTCTACACCTGCACTGTGGAGAGCATCCTGACCGGCTGCATCACCGCCTGGTTTGGAAACAGCATTGCTGGCAACCGCAAAGCTCTGCAAAGGGTCGTGCGAACTGACCGCCACATTGTTGGAGTTGAGCTTCCCTCCCTCCAGGACATCTACACCAGGCGGTGTATAAGGAAAGCCAGGAGGATCATCAAGGACTCCAGCCATCCATCCCACAGACTGCTCTCTCTGCTGCCCTCAGGGAGACGTCTCCGCAGCATTCGATCCCGCACTAGCCGACTGAGGGACAGCTTTTTCCCTCAGGCTATCAGGCTAATGAACAGTCAGAACTAATTCACCCTACATCACACTCCCACTCACACATCATGCCATGCACTGCACTTTACCGCCGTTCTACTGGACTACACGCACACACTGCAATAATACAACCTATCTGCTATCACTGGATACCATACAATGCACATCCACGACATTGCATATGTATAATCTGTTGCACCTTAACATATTACTATGTATAGATGTGTACATAATGTAAAATGTGCACATAGTGTATTGGTAACTAAGACTGTCTTTATAGTACACTGTGTATATTGAGTATGTGTATGTGTATTTTGCACATTGTCTTCTGTACAGTCTGTAAATATGTACTGTCTATATGTAAAATTTTATTTTATTTTTTTGCACTGTTTGGAGCACGCTCTCAAGAATTTCACTCACCAAGGCACTTGTGCTGTGGTGATGTGACAATAAAAGTGATTTGATTTGATTTGATTTGACGACGTTACTGGGACGTTAGCCAAGATTCAAAAAAATGGAACTTTACCACGACGTCCTCACAACGTCCTGTGTTTGCTGGGATTCCACTGATGATTTCTGACTTCCAAAAGTCTGTTCACACTGTTAAGTGTCTGTGATGTAAACTCCTTCCTGAATTTCCACTTGCAATTCCATCACTGATGTCTGGCTTCCAAAAAGTCCGTGCAACAGTTTAATGTTTCTAATGTACAATTTTTCCTGAAGAAACTCATAGTTGCAATTCCACTGATGATATCTGTTCACACTGTTAAGTGTCTGTGATGTAAACTCCTTCCTGAATTGTCACTTGCAATTCCATCACTGATGTCTGGCTTCCAAAAAGTCTGTGCATCAGTTAAATGTTTCTGATGTACAATTTTTCCTGAAGAAACTCATAGTTGCAATTCCACTGATGATATCTGTTCACACTGTTAAGTGTCTGTGATGTAAACTCCATCCTGAATTGTCACTTGCAATTCCATCACTGATGTCTGGCTTCCAAAAAGCCTTGTGCAACAGTTAAATGTTTCTGATGTACACTTTTAGTTGCAAAAAGTTAGTTAGTTAAAATAGTTGCAATCCCAGCTAACACAGTTACGTTGTGACGATGTAACTGGACCGGACCATATTCGTTGCAGCGACGTACCAAATAACGTTCCAGCGACGTAATTTTGTGATTCACATATACGTCGTGGCAACGTTATTTGTTACGTCGCTGGAACGTGCTGAGAACGTCCTAGCGACCAAACGGGCACATCGCGAGGACATCACTCTACCTGGTCGCAGCGATGTACCTACTAAAGTTCCAGCGACGTAACTTTGTGATTCCCATATTCGTCGTGGCGACGTTATAGTGGTACGTCGCTGGAACGTGGCGAGAACGTCCTGAAGACCAAACTGGCACGTTGTGAGGACGTCACTTTACCGGTTCATATTGGTCGTAGCAACGCACCAAGTATGTCCCAAGGACCAAAATACACAGCATAGCAGAGTCAGAGATTCCTTGCAAACTGGAATCTTCTAATAGAATTTACCATCTTTTGTAGTCAGGTTTATTGTTTTTATTATAACACATGGCAAAGGTATGAGAAAATTATGTTAAAAGTGTTCTTCCTCCTCTTCGCCATCCTGAGTCTGCACTGTCAATATTCTTCTCTGGCAGCTGAAAGGGAGGATATCATCTTGTTAATGCTGCTAATGTATCTACACAACCAGTCAAAAATCTGCTATCTTTAGGGGGAGGGGGGGGGGGGGGGGGTTAAATGTTTTTTGAAAGAAATCTCTTCTGCTCACCGAGGCTATATGTATTTGATCAAATGTATTTGAATTTAAAATGTATTTCATTCCTGTGTGTTTCATTTAGTTCCACTAAACTGTATTGGTAACTATGGAACTTGTGACCATAGTTGCTTTTAGGAAACGTACCCCAGATTAGAAACGATGGGGAAGAAAGCTTTGCATTTCTGAAGAGCCGAATCGCTAAACTCTGTTAGCACAACTTGCTGCCACCAGTCTCTGCTCCTTACCCTCATCCATCGCAGGCAAACCCAGCTAAAGTGGCATTGCCATCACATTTCTATGGTGCCGAAAAAGCATGAAATACAACAAAAGCATTTTGCATTAGACATAAATTAAATTAGCGGCCAGTAACACACCTACTCTTTCTGAATCCATCATTTGTGCTGTGCAGTGGGGTAACGTTATGTGAACAATGGCGGTAAAAAATAACCACAATTCAAATAATACGAATAATGGAAATTGCATGTAAACGGGAGTGAAGAGCTTTGCTCTTGACATGTAAACATCATAATGTGATTAAGTCCTTACTCTGATTATTGGAAATAATCACATTATTTGTGCACATATAAAAGTAGTCAAGTTTTGGAAACAGTTGTGCTACTTAATATTTCTGTGTAAATCATGATATTTTTCTTCATGATTATTTTATGAATACAAGTTCAAAACATTGAAAAAAAAAAAAAAAGTAAAAAAAAAATATATATATTTTGTAACATAATAAAAGTATTTTCTATCACTTTAATTCAACTGTATGCATCCTTGTTATTAATGTCTTCCCAAAGAAAAATCTGATCATATATAAAGCCATAATACCAACTCTGATCACGCACTGTTTAATTATTGAACAAAAAAAAATACCAACCTTTTTTTTTTATAATCTTTTTTTATAATACTTAGTGGTGTGCGGTGGGATTTTTTACATGTCAAAACTGTGCAGCGGCAGAAAAAAGGTTGGTAAAAACTGGTGTAGACAAAAATATTGGGCAACACAACTGTTTTCAACATTGAGAATAATCGTAAATGTTTCTTGAGCAGCAAATCAGCATATTAGAATGATTTCTGAAGGATCATGTGACACTGAAGACTGGAATAATGATGCTGGAAATCCAGCTTTGATCACAGAAGTTTAAGTTTATTTATTTTTAAAGCACTTTCAAAACAGCCTACAGGCTGACCTTCTGTACATGAGGAGAATAATAAATCCAATATAAATTCCAAAATAAAATAGGCTGCGATATAACATGGGCACACACAATTTGAAACAGACATAAATTATTTTTTAAAATATATTTCAAACTTTTGACCAGCTGTGAACATTGCTAGATTTAAATGTGTACAGGATTCAATTTTGATAAATAAATTTTGGTTCTGCACTAGAAACATAAATATCTTTAATACTTACAAGAATATCCTATAATATAACTAGAAGTAAAATTAGCATCAAGCTACACTTGAAAATTTATGTAATTATTAATGTATTTGTTTATAAGTCTCTTTAAACCATCATCGAGTGCTTCTAATAACTTCTGATTGTGATCTATAGTTGATTTTGATTATAACAGGCAGACTTTTTGAATGTCATCAACATCCTTTATTGTTATAAAAATACCATGAACTGTTGGCAAAGGAATGGACCCGCCCTACTCTGCCTCTGATTGGCTTACCTTAATGTTCTTTCCCTCATCTAACCAATCTCACTCCTGAAGCCTAACTTTCAGACGCTGCAGGCAACTGTCCATATTTCGGACGGAATGCATTTGTATCTGCTGTAAATTATGGTGTTCCAGTTTAAATGGTGATTACCGCTTGAGGCTGCTGTTTTTTTTTTTTGGTTTTGTTTTTTTTTTGATTGAGCTATGAAGATTGTAAGTTACGCTATTGCTACATTAGTTCGCTACCCTTGGTAAAAAAGCTCCTCAGTCTCAACCTTAACATTTGTCTCACATATCAGTAATCTATTACTCTGACATGAAGTCGATTTGAGAACTGTTCGACCTACAAGTAAAGCATACCGTTTAATGTACAGCAATATTAGTATCACTCAGATCAAGTCAGGCAGCGCTAAGCCATAGCTAAGTAGCCCGTCAGCTGCTTCAAAGATTCGAGTGCTGAAATTAAGATTTACAGTGGTTTACTTGCCCTAAGTTCATGTAACATCTTAACAACAATCCTTGTTGATAGTAGACCGTAGTTGTCGCTCAAACGTCTTTTAATCATATAAAGGTGTTTATTCTTGAATGGTGCACTGCTTTTTTTGTGTTTTCAAACTCAAAAACTTGAGTTTTTGTCTTGTTTCTAGTCCAAATATATCTAAAAATTCTTAAAATCAAGAAGCATTTTCTAGACAAGTAAAAATTGTCTTCTTTTCAGAAAAAAAGTCAAAATTAAGTGAGGCTTCCTAAAAACAAGCAAAATAATCTGCAAATGGTGTAAACAAAATAATCTTATTTTCGGTTTGAAATAAGATTATTTTTATTTATTTATTTCTGAAAAAAAAAAGAATTATTAGACATTTGGACTGGAAACAAGACAAAAAAAATGTAAGAAAAGCATTTTTTGCAGTGTGTAACATTTTCTCTATATAAAGCAGTTTGACTTGCCATTGTGTGTGAAATGTGCTATGTGAATTAACTTTAGGTAGTTTAGTTTGTCACCTTTTTCACTCCTGATGAGTTTGCACCCCTGCAACTCAACAAGCATTTTGCTTGTTCTGTATGGGGGATCTTGGGGCACGGTCTTGTTTAAGAAATTATGTACATTTTAAAGTTAAATTCATCTATCTGGTGCACTTTGAGAGTTCAATATTAAGAGCTCCAATGCATGCTCAGGGTAAAAATTTAACAAAGAAAAAAGTCAACCCTCAACCTTCTTTTTAGTTACTGTAGACCCTTAAGAGTTTTGTTAATATGTTTTACGCTAAATCTCCTAGCTAGGACACCTAGTAGTAAGATACAATTCTCTGTGAAAATGGCCCCAGAATCTGCCTTTCATTTAGAAGCTGGAGAACCACTTAAGATTTCAAAAGGAAGATTCACAGTTTGTGGCCACCATCAAAAAATGTTTCGGGTGACTTATCGAAATTGTCAATAAAATTATTTGTTTAATTATTTTTATTTCTTTATTTATGTGTAGATTCAAGGGAAAGATGAAAAATAAGGAAGTATGGGAATGACTGAAGAAGACAGCAGTGAGGGAAGGAAGTAATCATCAGAATGTAAGTTATTATTGTTTATTACAAGTTGTGTTTTCATTTAAATCTAGCAATGTTCACAGCTGGTCAAAAGTTTGAAATATATTTCAAAAAATAATTTATGTCTGTTTCAAATTGTGTGTGCCCATGTTATATCGCAGCCTGTTTTATTTTGGAATTTATATTGGATTTATGATTCTCTTCATGTACAGCAGGTCAGCCTGTAGGCTGTTTTGAAAGTGCTTTAAAAATAAATAAACTTAAACTTCTGTGATCAAAGCTGGATTTCCAGCATCATTACTCCAGTCTTCAGTGTCACATGATCCTTCAGAAATCATTCTAAAATGCTGATTTGCTGCTCAAGAAACATTTACGATTATTTTCAATGTTGAAAACAGTTGTGTTGCCCAATATTTTTGTCTACACCAGTTTTTCCCAACTTTTTTCTGCCGCTGCACAGTTTTGACATGTAAAAAATCCCACCGCACACCACTAAGTATAAAAAAAACAAAAAAAACAGAATTTTTTTTTTCAATAATTAAACATTGCGTGATCAGAGTTGGTATTATGGCTTTAATTTCTGAAAATCATACTCATGGAGTTGTTAAGGTTTTTGATGAGCGATTGACAGAGTTCCCTGGGCGCCGCAACATAAATGGCTGCCCACTGCTCCGGTTGTGTGTGTTCACGGTGTGTGTGTTCACTGCTGTGTGTGTGCACTTTGGATGGGTAAATGCAGAGCACAAATTCCGAGTATGGGTCAACATACTTGGTCGTATGTCACGTCACTTTCACTTTTCACAGGGATCTGTGTTTTCTCCATCATTAGAATTAATTTATCTGAGGCAGTAAATTAATAGCATCACGTTTTCATGAGTTTGCAGATTCTAAAGTTTATTGAAACTATATGGGCACTCAGTTTCTCTTGTTGTTAATGATAACGATGACCAATTGCACTGATTTAAAATAATAATAATAATAATGAAATATAATAGTGAAGGAAGTTTTTGATAATCTTCCATGGCACACCCCACAGCCTGTCACAGCACACTGGTTGGGAAACAATGGTCTACACTATGGTTCAAATGGTTGGAGCGATTAAGATTTTTTTTTCTTTGGGAAGACATTAATAACAAGGATGCATACAGTTAAATTAAAGTGATAGAAAATACTTTTATTATGTTACAATATATATATTTATATATATATATTTTTTTTTTTTTAATGTTTTGAACTTGTATTCATAAAATAATCATGAAGAAAAATATCATAATTTACACAGAAATATTAATTAGCACAACTGTTTCCAAAACTTGACTACTTTTATATGTGCACAAATAATGTGATTATTTCCAATAATCAGAGTAAGGACTTAATCACATTATGATGTTTACATGTCAAGAGCAAAGCTCTTCACTCCCGTTTACATGCAATTTCCATTATTCATATTATTTGAATTGTGGTTATTTTTTACCGCCATTGTTCACATAACGTTACCCCACTGCACAGCACAAATGATGGATTCAGAAAAAGTAGGTGTGTTACTGGCCGCTAATTTAATTTATGTCTAATGCAAAATGCTTTTGTTGTATTCTATGCTTTTTCAGCACCATAGAAATGTGATGGCAATGCCACTTTAGCTGGGTTTGCCTGCGCTGGATGAGGGCAAGGAGCAGAGACTGGTGGCAGCAAGTTGTGCTAACAGAGTTTAGCGATTCGGCTCTTCAGAAATGCAAAGCTTTCTTCCCCATCGTTTCTAATCCGGGGTACATTTCCCAAAAGCATCTATGGTCACAAGTTCCATAGTTACCAATAGAGAGTTTAGTGGAACTAAAGACCATAGTTAGCTAACGATGATTTTGGGAAACGCACCCCTGCAGGTGCGTGTCACATCAACCATGTAAGTCACGAGCACATGCACACTTTGGTCAGAGCGGCAATAATGCAATTAGGTGCATGTAAATGCACTGATTTATAATAATCAGAAATGTTTCTTAAGCAGCAAATCAGTATATGAGAATGATCAAGTGACACTGAAGACTGGAGTAAAGGCTACTGAAAATTTCAGCTTTGCCTCACAGGAATGAAATTTTAAAGTGTATTAGAAAAAGGGTTTATTTAAAAAAAATACAATATTACTGTTTTGTACTGTAATTTTGATCAAATATATATAGCCTCGGTGAGCAGAAGAGATTTCTTTCAAAAAACATTTAACCCCCCCCTAAAGACAGCTGATTTTTGACTGGTTGTGTACATACATTAGCAGCATTAACAAGATGATATCCTCCCTTTCAGCTGCCAGAGAAGAATATTGACAGTGCAGACTCAGGATGGCGAAGAGGAAGAACACTTTTAACATAATTTTCTCATACCTTTGCCATGTGTTATAATAAAAACAATAAACCTGACTACAAAAAAAATGGTAAATTCTATTAGTAGATTCCAGTTTGCAAGGAATCTCTGACTCTGCTAGAGGAACTCTTTGCTGAGGAAGATCAAGTTCTGAGGAGGAGCCTTGTTCTACAGCGAAACACTACATCAACCCTCCATGAAAAGATGAAAGTGAAGAGTCACCCTCCTGTCCTTCCCTCAGAAGAGCCTGCCTTCTGCTGCTGGGGTAAGAACGACACTCTTCCTCTTCTCTCACAGCCATCCAGCACCTAACTCTGCCTCCTCAGCACTGTCTGAAAGAGTCTTCTCCACAGTCAGTAATCAGAGATCACAGATTCTCCTGAGAAAGTCAACACGCTCATTTTCCTAAACAAAAACTGTTTGTTTTTTTGGGGTGGGCCAAATTATACAGGAGAGATGCTAGAAATCTCTATATTGTTCATTAGACATATCTTTACTCTTTATGAATGTTGTTATTTTCTTAATTTCTTTTATCTTCTGAGAAGCTCAAGAACTATGGTTCTTTGGTGATTGTAATATTGTTTAGGTGTATCTTCTGATAGTGAAGCAGTATTAAAGCACATCACCACCAGACATTTGTAGCAGGAGCCTCATATAGGACATTCAGGAAACAATTTAACTTATTTCTGCAAAGAAGTAATAATGAAGTATCTACTGAATTGAATCTTTTTATCATGTCTTTATTTTTTGCACCAAATTATGGGGAGTTGTATCAATAAGAGTACTGATAATTATTGTTAATTTTCACTAATAACATCATTTTTTAACTATGCACATCCTTAATGAGACAAACTTTCTCAGTTGATTATATTGTGCAATCTATGAATTGATGTGTTCAGTTTTCTGTGCTCATGACTTGGTAACACTTTGTATGGTTAAAGAATGGGTGTAATGTTCAAAATGTTTTGGTTTACTATTTGTAGAAAGTAACACTGAATAAATTTTGATTCATGAATGCATTGTCCATTGTGTTTTTGTCCATTTTCTATTAGAATTTAATGTTTTTGAATTGGTTTGCACTGCATGTATGTAATGAATGTATTCACTCTAAATCCCCTATAGATTACTATTCGATTTTTTAAGGTTTCTTTTTTGCACCAAATAATGAGTTCTATGTATATTTCAAGGTAATCTCACATCCTCAGGACCCGGACTAAAGGTGAGGTGTAAATATGTGTATTTTGGTCCTTGGGACATACTTGGTACGTTGCTGCGACCAATATGAACCGGTAAAGTGACGTCCTCACAACGTGCCAGTTTGGTCTTTAGGCAGCCGCTTCGAATGATATCACTCGATTGAATGGCCATTATCAGTGGATATCAGGTCACATATATGTGCCAGAAGAGAGCTGCTGAGCCTTCTGTTAGGATGAGAAGGATGTAATCATCGATCCACAAGGTTAATCCCTGCACGCATGTATGAAGGTGAAGTTACCACTGGAGTACCAGCAGAGGCGATCGTTTCCCCAACGTCAACAACTGCACACGGACCAAAGACCAGCGAAATAGCGCATTAAAAGATGGATTTAGATGACTTCAGGACACATATACAGGTACTGTCTCGTAAAATACTCCATTGTTCCGTGTTTATGAATGAAGTTATTAATTTAAAATTTGCTTATGGTGGGAAAGGGATCGTGTAAAAAGTCCACACATTTACCATATTGTTACCATAGTAACTGTCGCTCCACGATGTCATGTGTAGTCAATGCACAGTGACCACAAAATATACCATGCTTCTCCCACCGTAACCGTAGTTTTACTGTGGTATTTCTAGTAAAATCCCAATAACTTCAATATTTACTATGAGTTTACCTCAGTAACCGTAGTTTTACTGTGGTATTTCTAGTAAAAGCCCAATAACTTCAATATTTACTATGAGTTTACCTCAGTAACCGTAGTTTTACTGTGGCATTTCTAGTAAAAGCCCAATAACTTCAATATTTACTATGTGGTATTTCTTGTAAAAGCCCAATAACTTCAATATTTACTATGAGTTTACCTCAGTAACCGTAGTTTTACTGTGGTATTTCTAGTAAAAGCCCAATAACTTCAATATTTACTATGAGTTTACCTCAGTAACCGTAGTTTTACTGTGGCATTTCTTGTAAAAGCCCAATAACTTCAATATTTACTATGAGTTTACCTCAGTAACCGTAGTTTTACTGTGGTGTTTGTAGTTAAAGGACAGTAACAACAATACTTACCATGTTTTTACCACAGTAACTGTTTTTACTGTATACTATTTTTAAAGCACAGTAAACACAATGCTTTCCACACCTTTAAGATGTTTTTTTGAAGTAATTGTAATTCAATATTTTTTTTTCTGTCTTGCAGTTACGTCAGATTACATACTCCAGCAGCTCTTTTAAGAAGCCATCTCTTGTAAAGGTTGTCTCTCTCTCTCTCTCTCTCTCTCAGCTTTTCCTTTCCTATTTTTCCAAACTGTAATCTGCAATTCATTTACACATATTTTGCTCTCTGTGGTTTATTTCTGTGGTTCATCATGGCATATTTTTAAAACTCAGAATCAAATTTTGACCAGTTCTTTCAGAAAGCTGCTGGAATTAACAGGGAACTTGAACTTGAAGCTCCCAATGCTGATCTTGAAGAAAGGTTGAAGAAAGGGTCCTTCAAAGGTTCAGCCCTTCACAGGTTTTGTTGAATACTTTTAGTAATAACTGATTTGCTTTAATGAACACATCCTTATATTATGTGTTGATCATATCTTTCGTTATAGTCCTTCTCAAATATTTTGCTCACAGATAATTTTTAACACACTGTCTCAACATGTATATATTTCTCTTCGTTTCAGTTGAAAGGGAAGACCAAAGAAGGCCTGTCATGGGATTTGAATTTGGCCATACTGTGCGTTTACGGAGAAGACCAAAAGCTGCAAAGGAATACACTTCCAATGATACGTCTGTGTTGTCTGAGCACCTTTACTATTTGCACAGCATTTGATGTTTCTTTAACTTTGGTTTACATACCCCACGGCCCCGCCACGAGGAACCCTCAACAAAGTGTCATGTCGAAGTAGTAATAATTCATACAATTGACCAAATCAGCAAATTCATATGATATTGTACAAGCGTACTCATACAAAATTCTACAACTTTTACTCCTACTGATGTTATTGGCCTTTGCCTCAACTCTCATGCAGATTGTGCTCATAGTAAGTAGTCAGTGTTTATATCATAAAGTTTATATTAAGTCCATTGTATTCTTTATTAACCTTTACAAACTGGTGCTGTCTCTTCCCGTTCTAACAGTACATGGTATCTGTCCACACCTCAGAGTCTGTCTTTCTTTCCGTGTTGATTTTTATTGAACATATCTGTCTAAGAAACAAGAGTCTGGAAATGCTAGTTTAACTTCTCATGTGACAAATCAGATCTTCAATTAATTTGGCCAAATCAGATCACTTAAAGCTGTTCACAGCAAGAACAAGAAATATAATGGTAAATATTTTAGCATCCACACCAACAGACGATAATGGTCTGTTTACTGTTATACACGCTGCAGTTACAGTACATTGTTGTCTGCTATTTGTTGTTGTCAATGTTTTTATTGTTCATCATGTGATAAATTATTTTTCTTCCTGTCTTGCAGGATTTCTCACAGACTACTTAGTCCTTCTTCATCAGCTCTCCACAATATCAGCTCTTCCAAAAACTTCCACATCTCTCTCTCTCTCGTGTGGCACATCTGCTCTCAGCCCTTTACTGCCAACTGCATGTCTACTTGTTTTAATTTCTACTTTACAGTGAACACTCCCATCTCACACTCCTGGCACTGTGTATATATATATATATATATAATTGTTAACCATTTTAATTGGTCCTGCATTTAGTCACAATAGAAGCAAACAGTGATTACAGGAGAATAATAATTGTAAAATATTAAAATATTGTTCTTAATCATTTTTGCCTATTTGTTCATTAAAGGTAAGAAAATAATATATTTTCAACCGGAGCCTCAAAACTCCCAGTTTGTAAAATAGTATTTTTCATCTTATGACATTTTCTGTAAACAAATTGTCTTTTTATTTTTGAATATTAGACAATGTTTTATAAAAAGGGTTTTATATTACATATTTCTTAGTTACATGTTTGTGTCCATGTACCCATGAATTACTTTATCAATCAGTCATTGTTTAAAGTTGTTATATTACACTATAACTGTTTTTTTTTTCATAGTGGCACAAACTGGAGAGAGAGAGAGAGTGCTGTTCTGGGCACTATGTTTGTATTGGAAAAGTTTGACATATCAATAAACATTGGGAAATTCGTAAAATGTGTGTATTTTTTTTTCTTTTTTTAATATTCGTGTAGTTCTACTGGCAGAGCTAAGAATGCCAAGTTTGTAGGGTCCATTTCCAGGAAACATAAAAGTGATTAATTGTATACCTTTAAGACACTATAAATACACTGTAAATGTTACAGAAGCAAAGTTTAATAGCAGAAAAATACTGCATGTTTGAATAAATATCAGGGTTTTTTTTGTAAGCAAATGAAACATTTTGAGATTTATTATTTATTTTTCACACAGTATATGCACACTTTTGAGTTTAAATATTGTACATTAATTAATATTAGTGTAAACAGTGTATGCAATGGCAACCATTACACCCTTGTTTGAAAAGAAAAAAAAAACACTGTAATCAATAAATGTCAGGCTGCATCAGGTTAACCACACGATGCAATCTGTTGTTACAGTTTTATATTGAGTGGAGACAAATAAATCGTATCTGTCCATTCACCACAAGAACCCGGAAGATCCTTTTATAAATGACCATATATGGACAAGTAAGTGTGAGTGTTGAGTCTGCTCAACTGGGTTGCCATTGGCTTTGAAGTTCCCTTGGCACTCGCAGACGTCCCTGTGATTGGACTATCTTTTAACCCAAATTAAAAAACGCTTAATGTTCCAAAGTACGTTTTGATGTTATTATTACGTCAGTAATACCTTCAGTTAACAATGCAGTATTGTTATGTCGTGAGATATTACCACTTTACCGAGATAGTAACCCTAACCCCGAGGA
Source organism: Aspiorhynchus laticeps (assembly GCA_023376895.1). Classification (NCBI taxonomy): domain Eukaryota; kingdom Metazoa; phylum Chordata; class Actinopteri; order Cypriniformes; family Cyprinidae; genus Aspiorhynchus; species Aspiorhynchus laticeps. Next base: position 35,189,226 of record CM041801.1, read on the forward strand.
AAACTTTTGTAAAACTACAAATACCAGCACCATGTTTTTCGCATTTGAATGGCAGAGGCTTATGGGTACTGTAGTTTAAAATGTTTAATAATAAAATGGGTGAAAATACCATCTTTTTTGAACAAAGGTATATCTAAACATGTTAATTGTGCAAACATTTATGACATATTTAAGAGGCAGGCTGAAATTTGGTATTTTAATAAGATCACTTTTTTAAACACCTTTATACCACCTTTCCATATATGTTTGAAAACTCTGTCCAACATTATTTAATTAACATAGCATAAGTACTTAAATTGTGCTGAGTCACATTTTTTAGATTGTCTTTTCATCAACTTGCCAATATGTAAGTTGCAAGTCATAGTTATCTTAGAATAAGAACAGACCCCAAAAAATCTACATCAGTGCCTATTTGGAATGTGCTCCATTTATTTCATTAGATCAGGAGTGATGTTGACAGTGTTGACAGTAAACAAAGACACCAATTTAAACAGCCAATACATATTTTGACATTTTATTGTACTATCACACAATGCCAATGTGTCATTCAGTAAGTCAAGGTACAGACAGTGTGTGGTTTATGGTGCAAAAACCATACAATTCATGCAATTCATAATACAAAAGACCTCATTTGTATCTCTGTGTCAGAAATGTCTCATCTTTGTCCTCTGCAGGTGCTAAACATCAGTAATGCCCATGCTCATCTTGCTTATAATACAGTACAAGATTCATGTTGATCTTTCCCTGGTAAATCATCCTCAGTTGTGCATGACGTTCCTGTAGCAATATAGTCCATGCAGTTTCTTCTAATGCATCTTTCAGCATTCCCTTCATAATGGAGTCATTAATATGACCACATGTTCATGTCTTAAAACAATCATAGTAATTATATGTCGTGTTTACAAAATTAAATGGTGTATTTACCAAACACCATCCCTAATACAGAATATTCACCATACTTTATTATCCAACACCATGTGCAATACTTTGCTGGAGGATACAGCATAAAGACAGCTAAAGTAGCATATAAAGACAGATCATATTGAAGAGAAATAAAAATGAGTAATTTAAAACCATATTATTTTAATCAGATGAAGCCACCAGAATGCATGCATAGTGAAATGTCCTGAGCATCATAGAATCACATTCAGTTTCCTTCTCTTCAGAGCTCTCCTGGTATTCTTCCTCTTGCTTGCTTGTCCATGTCCCTATCATAATCTTATTCTTCCATGACTTAAACAATTTGCAGTTGTTATCCAGCACCGTACAGTACAACTGATGAACAAAATACATGTGACCAATTAAAATCAAATTACTTTTACCATGAACGCAAGTGTTTTGTGCAAACTGCAGCACGACAGTATGATTGACAAGTATTGAATATATATGCAACACATATATATAAGGAACTCAATACAGACAGAGAACAACATATGGTAAATATTATACTATACAGAGCATGAAATTAAAACAATAATAAACACAATAATCACAGTACACATATACCTTTGCAGTGCAGTACGGTATGAATTAGTGTAAACAGAATGTCAGGGTGCAGAATAATAGTGTGTCAGAGTCCAGTCAGTGTAACTGATAGAGTGCAGTACATAAGAGGTTGGTGGGGTGTGTGTGGTGTTACTGGTACGAGTTCAGTTCAGTCTGATTGTCTGTGGAAAGAACTTGTCTCGCAATCTGCTGGTGAAGGTTGTGCCATAACATCTGCCTGATGGTAACGGTGAGAGCAATCCATGGCTCGGGTGGCTGGAGTCTCTGATGGTCCTCCTCACACACCACCTGATGTAGATGCCCTGGAGGGACAAAATATGTATTTAGGGTGTGGTAAATTAATAAACAATATATAGTATTTTTATTTATAATTGTTGCACTGGACTTACCATTGATTCTTTTTGGAGTTATGGGCTAAAAGAATCCCTCCACCACTATCTTGCAGTTGTGAAGTTTCTTTCATGGGCCGTAACATCTGAGCTGTCACAGTAGAGCTGTTCGTGAATGCAGTCTTCACAGCAGATACCTGATGGGTTCAGGCAGCAGTGCTTCACTTGGTGGCCATTGAATTGATATCTTCATCAACTGGTTTCATCCTCCTTCAAACAAACAGAAAAAACAATAAGTCAACAATAACTCTAGAGAAATAGTGTTGGTGAATACAGGTGCAGGTGTCAGAACTGACCATATTCAGTCATTTCCTGCCCAAATCCCAGAGATGATGCACAGCTAATTTACTCATTCTAGGAGCAATAAAAATATTTATGTGTGAAAAACTATAACTGCTGACTTGAAGTAACTAACTGCTGTCTTTTGAGAGATCAACATCAATGCTGTACCACACATAACTGCAATGAATACAGACATACCAATGGAAATATGCAACTTTTAGCTCTGTCTTTTCTGTTTGGGAACAAGAAGACCATGTTCATTCCTCATTCATCAGGACTAGTTTGACTGGCTTGCTGTGACTGATTTTCTTTTTAGTTTTTGGTCTTCAGCTGTAAAACAAGAACATATCTATTGACCCCATGTTTAATTATTATTGTTGTTTAAACATAAGTTAAGCAGTTATAATAATAAACTTCAAGCTCAAGTTTCCTGGAAACTCTAGAGGGCTCCTCAGTTCATCTGTATACATCAGATTCAGAGTCTGAGAATAGGGCCATCATGCAAACTCTCTTGGTTTCTACCTTACAACAGAGCACGAAAGAATGTGTAAGTGAGTGACGGAGTAAAGGAATAAGATGAAGAGAATTTGGCAGAGAAAGGCCAAATTTTGTGTGTAAGTTTAACAGAATGAGAGGAAAGCAGCATTAGAAAAAGGTGTATTCATCAATAGCAACCTATATTAATATGAATTATTTTAAATATGATTACATGCTGCCGGTATTGTTGTAAGCAATTTAAAGGCCTCTTCACACCAAGGATGAGTCCACACCGCAGCTATTTAACATTTAATGACACAGAGGAACAATATCGTTGGAATCTCTTCCAGAACAACTTTTTCAAGCTGATGAACAATAAAAACATTGACAACAACAAATAGCAGACAACAACGTACTGTAACTGCAGCGTGTATAACAGTAAACAGACCATTATCATCTGTTGGTGTGGATGCTAAAATATTTACTATTATATTTCTTGCTCTTGCTGTGAACAGCTTTAAGTGATCTGATTTGGCCAAATTAATTGAAGATCTGATTTGTCACATGAGAAGTTAAACTAGCATTTCCAGACTCTTGTTTCTTAGACAGATATGTTCAATAAAAATCAACACGGAAAGAAAGACAGACTCTGAGGTGTAGACAGATATCATGTACTGTTAGAACGGGAAGAGACAGCACCAGTTTGTAAAGGTTAATAAAGAATACAATGGACTTAATGTAAACTTTATGATATAAACACTCTGACTACTTACTATGAGCACAATCTGCATGAGAGTTGAGGCAAAGGCCAATAACAGCAGTAGGAGAAAAAGTTGTAGAATTTTGTATGAGTACGCTTGTACAATATCATATGAATTTGCTGATTTGGTCAATTGTATGAATTATTACTACTTCGACATGACACTTTGTTGAGGGTTCCTCGTAGCGGGGCCGTGGGGTATGTAAACCAAAGTTAAAGAAACATCAAATGCTTTGAAAATAGTAAAGGTGCTCAGACAACACAGACGCACCATTGGAAGTGTATTCCTTTGCAGCTTTTGGTCTTCTCCGTAAACGCACAGTATGGCCAAATTCAAATCCTATGACAGGCCTTCTTTGGTCTTCCCTTTCAACTGAAACGAAGAGAAATATATACATGTTGAGACAGTGTGTTAAAAATGATCTGTGAGCAAAATATTTGAGAAGGACTATAATGAAAGATATGATCAACACATAATATAAGGCTGTGTTCATTAAAGCAAATCAGTTATTACTAAAAGTGTTCAACAAAACCTGTGAAGGGCTGAACCTTTGAAGGACCCTTTCTTCAAGATCAGCATTGGGAGCTTCGAGTTCAAGTTCCCTGTTAATTCCAGTAGCTTTCTGAAAGAACTGGTCAAAATTTGATTCTGAGTTTTAAAAATATGCCATGATGAACCACAGAAATAAACCACAGAGAGCAAAATATGTGTAAATGAATTGCAGATTACAGTTTGGAAAAATAGGAAAGGAAAAGCTGAGAGAGAGAGAGAGAGAGAGAGAGAGACAACCTTTACAAGAGATGGCTTCTTAAAAGAGCTGCTGGAGTATGTAATCTGAAGTAACTGCAAGAACTGACCATATTCAGTCATTTCCTGCCCAAATCCTAGAGATGATGCACAGCTAATTTACTCATTCTAGGAGCAATAAATGACGTATATGGGAATCACAAAGTTACATCACTGGAACGTTATTTGGTACGTCGCTGCAATGAATATGGTCCGGTCCAGTTACGTCGTCACAACGTAACTGTGTTAGCTGGGATTGCAACTATGACTTTCTTCAGGAAAAAGTGTACATCAGAAACATATAACTGTTGCACAGACTTTTTGGAAGCCAGACATCAGTGATGGAATTGCAAGTGACAATTTAGGAAGGAGTTTACATCACAGACACTTAACAGTGTGAACAGATATTAACAGTGGAATTGCAACTATGAGTTTCTTCAGGAAAAATTGTACATCAGAAACATATAATTGTTGCACAGACTTTTTGGAAGCCAGACATCAGTGATGGAATTGCAAGTGGAAATTCAGGAAGGAGTTTACATCACAGACACTTAACAGTGTGAACAGATATCATCAGTGGAATTGCAACTATGAGTTTCTTCAGGAAAAA